>CM067216.1:91096933-91293269 GCA_034190945.1 Octodonta nipae | reverse complement strand
AAAGATCTAAAAATAAATATCTAGTTCAATATCCTGGATCTAAAACAAAAATTTGGATGATAAAAGTACTTCTATAGTTTAACTTACCAATTTCAAGTAAGTAACAAAGGACAAACAAAGGAGTCCATTCACCAAAGATTTCATGTAGTTTTCCAGTAAATGGAATGTAGAACCCATCACGTAAATACATGTTTTTCCCACAAGTTTTAAAGACATGTGTTCCACCTACAAACATAAAATTAATTTAATACAACGATGACAAACATAATTAATTTCAAATCACCAAAAAAAATTCCACTTAAGAAATAAAAAATTGAAATGAGAATTCAAATTTTTAATGAAAAATTGCAACTAAAAAGGAAATAGTCAAACTCATACAAATATCCACTATTATAAGAATGATTAAATAAACTTAATAAATAATGCACAATTGTGAATATCAAGTAACGTAATAGCCCTTATATATTCTTACCATTTGAAGCATTGACTTCAGTTTAGCTATCACTGTGCTAAAAACCTCCAATTTACTTCTCTGTGTGTGGGTGTGAAAGTAACTTGAAGTTTACCATGGATCATTCAAATTTCCACAGTTTCTCTAATTATCCTGGACGATCAAACATTACAAAAATGGTGGAAAGTATTCCATGATAAAAACAGATTTTCCCAAAAGCTGTGTCAATCGCATCGAAAAATTTTTCTACCTGCTAATCTAACTAGTGAAGTAGACTCCTATGCAGAAAATCCATTCAACTGCAATATTAAACAAGTATATTTTTAAAATGTATATAAGAAATTTTAATAAAAACTATGAATAAAAGGTGTTTCAATAAAGACCTATAACTATAACTATAATTATTGATCCCATGTCACAGAAAACCAATAAAGAAATAAATATTCAATTATTTAGCTTTGTTAGTTAGTTTGTCAATTAGCATTACAACACACAACAAACAATACTAGTTGAAAGGTTAATTTTAAAACAAGCTCTTTTCATATAATATTATTAACGAATAAAACAGACAAAAACCCAAACTTATCTTGCTTGTTATGTAATCAGATTTAACAATCCCAACTTGGAAGTTTTAAAAGTTTTCTTGACTCAGATAGTTTGGGTATAATTGCTGCTTGCAGTCATAGAATGAGAATAATCTTCTAATTTGGCACAGGAACAAATGAAATAAAAAACAAACTGTTTAATATAAAACAATAATAACATAACAAACGAGTATTACCGGAAAACGAATTAATTTTGTAACATTATTAACTCATTTCTATTCTGGTGCTACCTGATTTGATAAATAGGAACAATTGTTACTGAAAAACTGTTTTCGGAAATCATTAAAAATAATTTTATGTCCTTTTAAAGGTCACTATAAATTCCTCTGTTTTCTTTAATATATAAAAAACATAGTCATAGTTTAAATAACATTATCAGCCACACCCGAATTAAGTATATCTATCCATGTTTATATAACTAAAATTGAATTTTATTATTCAACAAGAAATGCTATTCTCATAATATACCTAATTTTGAGTTGATCCTAATAAGTTCTAATTTTAAGATTGAAAGGAAAATATATTAAATTCATTTCATTATTTTGTTTAAATCGGGTAATAATATTTACATACCTCTTATTTGCACAATGAGTAAATCCTGTTTTGTCCCAATTTCACAAACACTACACATCACTACATCACCACTTTAAACAATAAAATATAATACATTTTCTACTTTTCAATTGAATAAAAAAACTATATAAGAAAAATGCACAATCGTGGCGGTAAAGCAGAAAGGCTACTGCTTTTAGTTTGCATCTGTTTTAAAACATATGCGGATAAACATAGACGCTATTCTTATAAAATAAATATTTAGCGTAACCGAAGCAGTGTGCAAATTCGAATAAAAAGTTTATCAGAGGCGGGTAATTAGTGTACAGAGTTTCTGCGTTATATATTAAATTTAGAAATGCAAATTAAATAGAATCGACTAAAAACTGAAGCGCGTGCAGTTTGTTTACTCATTTGGAAGCCTGTCGATTGCGTTGAAATAGATTAATGAGTATCCAGTTACAATCTGTTTAAAATTTAAGAATTTGATGTTGCCTTATTTGACTAGATCCTCCTTGATGGTCCGAAAATATATTCGGAAAATTTAGATTTATGATTTTAGCTGAATTGTTCAGTGGCGTTCACATATGGGTAATTAGGAAATATATCTTTGACAGAAAATATATTTTTTTAAAATAAAGTCAAATCAAATATCCACGTCACAGCTATCAAATTCCATCACTCCAAAAACAGACACACAGTCTCTGCCTCCCCCTCCAGCCCCCCAAAATCACCCTGCGAATTCCTAGACCACGAAACCATTGAAAACGCCATATACTTTCTGGACCACTGTCTCATTGATTTTCCATAGGATTTTCTGGACCAATTTGCTGGTCCAGAAATCCCATAGGACAGGATAGGGGGTTGGTGGTCCAGCGGCCCCTTTGCTATTCTACTCGTATGGCTTCCCTAAGTAGGGCACAACTAGCTTTCCATAAATATTCTGTGTTTTTCTGTTGTTCTTCCAGAACTTTACCGTCATGTTTTTTGGAATAACCCCTTCATCGCGGTATTCTCCCCGTAGAGATTCACTATATTTGTTTTTGCCCGCGAAGGGCACTAAATGTTTTAGGTGGTTTCCGGGAATTCTAAACTAATAGAAGAATTTAAGCTAGACGTGATGAACACCAGAACGCTGTAAGAAAGCAGGAAAAAACAACATCCATTGCGGAACACGCCACCACGCTGTCACACCGAATAGACTTTGAGAACACCAGAGTACTGGCAAATATAGAACACCCGAAATCAAGACTCGTAAGAGAGGCAATTGAAATAGCGAAGAGACCTCATAGTCTAAACGCACGTAATGACATTCAGAACTTATCGAATTGTTGGAAAATCCTATTAAACACCGTACCGGCCCGTACCCGTCCAATAACAAGTCAACCGGAAATAACAAATCAGCAGGATGGAGTCGTGCCCACTGAGCGCCAAGGGCCAATCACACGCAGCCGTTCACGGTGTCAACCGATAGGCGCCGAGCCGCGAATATATAACAGCGCGCGCGCGCTCCTGAAAATCTTAGTATTCGAGTAACTAGAAACGAAAGCAGAAGGCTACGAGAATTATGCGAACCGACCTGAAGAGGGCAGATGTGACTCTGTCGAACGTCGTCATTTTACCATCGATCCCGGCAGGGATCAGTTATTAACTACCCGGATGAATTCCCGGAAAACCACCTAAACATATATATATATATATATATATATCTTGTATACGGTATACATCCGTTTCTTGGCTTATGCTCTGAAAAGAACAGTTAACCTGACGTTTCGCCAAAGTCTCATTTGAAATTTTCAAATTATACTTCACTGATTTTTCGAATACCATTTTCATTGCAACTGTTCATTTTTGCTATAACAATGTTTAAGCAATTTATATTAACTTTAATGAATGTTTTGTCTAACAGGGATCAAGCGCTTATCGCTCTACAGTTAGTAAGGGTTGTTTGAACCCCTTTCTTGGGTAATAATGATATTTGCTTTATTTCAGGTCGTTTTTTTGTTGAGTTTTTGTGTCATATAGACTCATATAAACAAAGTTTTGTACCCTAAGAGCAAACCTTTATTTTTTCACTCAACGCCGTTTCAACAGCAAGGTTATCATCATTTGAGAAGTAAACCAAACTTTCCTGGTAGCCATCCTGTACTGGGAAAATTGTGGAGCCTATAGTGTGTCACAGACATATAAACACAAAGTTCTGTATCCTAAAACCAAACCTATATTTTTTCATTCAATGCCGTTTCAACACCAAAGCTCTCATCATCATGAAAAAAAATATTAATTTAGTTCCTTTGACCTTGTAGCCGGTACTAGGAACTGTGGAGCCTTTGGTGTGTCACAGTTCCTTTGACCTGGTATAAAAAGAACTAAATTGATATTTTTTATTTATAGGTCTAGAGAATTCGCCAATATAAAATTTGTTACATTCGCAAGGAATTCTATAAAAGCAGTTTTTTGAGTTTTGTGTTACATTGTTTAGTTTTTGATATTATAATATATTATTGTTTTAATATTAAATCTGTTGCTCACTCTTTTTAGTATTTCTGAAGACCCGGTATGTATGGTATAGTTGTTGCAGTAATGTGATTATCAAGGGTATTAGTATTGTTTGGAGCAACTTGGTGTTGAATATTAGTGATGGTTTTATGTTCCATTTTATCTAACTCTTTTTTGATGAACTTATTAGAATAATAGTACATTTTATGTTCATGTTTTTTTTTCAATTAATTTATTGGCAACAGAACGGTTGTTTTTTGCTCATATAATGATTTAATCAAGTCCTTCCTTATGGTATTTGGATGATTAGAGTTAAAATTGTATGTATTAGTGTGAGTCGACTTTCTGTAAACTTCTCTGTATCAAACCACAACTGTGTTTTAATTATTAAGATATCTATGAAAGTGTTAGATGCTGAGCTAGTGGAACTGATCACGTACACAACATAACATTGTGGTTTAATAAATAACTGAATACACCGTAAATTCTGCTTTTATAATACAATATTTATTATTCTGATTTCTAATACATATGCTCTAGTGCGAAGCCATTACTAGTCCAGCCAACGACCATTTTCAGGAGTAATTTGTTTAAGCTTCACCGATTTTCCTAAAAATTTGGGTATGAACACTACTTACCCTCTGCTTCAAAGTTGACCTTGCTTTTTTCCCGGAGGGGAGGATGCTACCCCTTCTCGGAAGTGAAAAATATTATATGAAAAAAAGTCCGGGAATGAATAAATTAACAATTTGAGTAGCAAGTTTTGTGCATAAAGTTTTTTTCTGAAAGTTAATTTTTAGAGTAAATCGCATGTTTAGATCACAAATGTAGCTTGTAAAAAAATTTAGGGTTTTTGGTTTCTGTAGAACCAATAAAAACGGAGTTATAGCTTGTTGAAATTTTGTGTTTATTCGTCAAAACAAAATTTCGTGAAATACCTAAAACAATGGATTTTTCGGGAAAAGTTCACAAATATTTTTTTAAAAAATACATTAATTTGGTTTTTCATAAAAGTCTTTAGCATGAAAATTAAGCAAGTTATGACATAAATCAGTTTTTTTTGTTTTTTTTTTGACAAAAAAAATGTACAAATTACCCCTTGAAATTAATTGGTACCACTTCACAAATCACTTGACTTACTTATTTCAAGTAGGCTCAGAAAGTTTAAAGTAAATAGTTTTGAAAAATGTCGAGCCTGAAGAGAATATTGTATTTTTGTAACTTTGCAAAAAAATTGCCTTTTTTCAAAATAACTTAAAAACTATGAGAGATAGTACTAAATTTTATGTTTGGTTTTATTGTTAATTTATGTTTTTTGTAGGATAAAAATTCAGTTAGATATGACAGTTTAAAGTTTGTAAATGTTCGTAAATAGTACTATTAGGCCACCTTTTCAACTCAAGCCCTTTCAAAAATAAAGGTTAAATACATTTTCAATTGACATGAGCTTTTAGCTTATAGAAAAACCTACAAATTGTTCAAAGGCCTTAATGGTAAAACAAAAAGAAGGCGCTGCAAATAGTCCCTGAATATTAACAAAACAAGCATTTATAATTGTCCTCAGTGCATAGAAGAGCCGGATTCGTGTTTAAAAAACTGTTTTAGACTGTGTCACGAGCAATCCCTAGTAATATTATAAATGTGAATGTATGTAAAAATTTGTTTGTTACGCTTTCACCCCAAAACTACTCAACTGGTTATCATGAAACTTTGTACACATAGTTTTAGAGGTATTAGAAAGGACAGATAGTTTTTATTAAAAAATTACAGGGGGTAAAAAATAATATTTTAGCAGACATGAAAGTTTGTCAAAAATTTGAAAACTGTAACGCCAATAAAATTCAAACCCTATGTGCTGTATTACCGACGGTGAAATTAATATCTTATTTACTATAGCTTCAGCTGTTTGGAATTTTAAATTTATATTTAATGTTACTTTGTTCTGTCACTTAAACAAGGAATATAGACTCTTATAGAACCGCACGTCTTATGGAGTGAATATCCTTTGTTTACATTCGCTTTGTTATGTAAATATCAAAGTATGGCACCCTCTCGGTAGAGACGCTGATGTTTCGTTTTAAAGAAGTATTACAAAATAGAAGGGGTGCTCAAGCCTGTAAGGCGCCCGGTTGCTAATCTTATGTTCTCGAGTTCGAAACCAACTACATGTATATTTTTTTCATTTTTTAAGTATGTCGTTATTAATTAATTTTATGTATCAATTTTATATACCATTTTCATTATTGGCATGTATAAAGTCCGTTAAAAATCAAATCTGGTAGTCTTAGTCAACGTGAGAGCACAATTCATTAGTTTTTTATAGACAGTTAACAAAAGTGCATATCATTACAGAGATTATATATTATAAAATCATATAATAGAGATTTGATATTTATGAAATACGCTTTCAGATCTTGTGTCCTTATCTGGGTTATGAAAACTGTAGAGCAAAAACCCTTGCTGAAGTTTTTTTATCGTTTTCTCGTTTTAAATCGTTAGAATTCAAACTTACTTATTTTTGTTGTAGTGAAATACATTTTAACTTTTGTTGCAGTAAATTATCTCAATAAAGCATTTTTTCAGTTTTTGTAACTTTATTGTATGTAATTTTTAAATACTGAATCATTTTCATTCAGTTCTATTGGAATGTAATGATCTTTGATTTTTATTTAAGGGCTTCAAGGTGAGCGAAGCCGCGGTAAAAGCTAGTTATACAATACAAATGTTCATTAGTTTGTTTGGGGGTATATTTTTGACATTTTTCTTTTTTAATTTTTCTTAATATCAGCGGATTTCAGTTTATGTAATGTGTTTCATATAAATATAGTAGGTATAGTAAAATAAAATATTCTGACATGTATAATAGTCAATTGAATCCACTTAATCATATAATATACATCAGTGGCGGATCCTAGATTGTCGTTGCGGAGGATTGACTTCGTTGATGGGGCTTTGACTTCGTGGGGGAGGGGCTTGACCGCTTTGAGGGTATGCTTCAGCACAATAGACATAGAAAAGTATACAACTCAGATGATTTTGGGTGGGGCTTGAGCCCCTTTCCCCCCTCCCCCTTGGAACCGCTAATTATATACACTTTTGTCCTACACTACACTAAAAATAGACCTAAACACATCAGGTGCGTTGCTGCCACATTGCGTTAGGATTTAGTGAAATTCTATAGCATCTGCCAGCAACGCGCTAGGTGCGTTATATTCATGGGTTCATTTAATTAAAATTTAAAAACTAATATTCACTACCTCTTTCTAGAAACTTTTATTTACATCAAATATACACAACAGCTGAATCAAATATCACAAATATAATACAACATAAGCTCTTCGCCGCACTAACTCACTGCTGCGATGATGGGCTGCTCTTTTTAAAATCAGCATCGAATCCTCTCGTACAATCCATTATCAATTTTACAGTTGCCGAGCTATTTCGAGATTAATTCTTTGTCCTCGCAGCGATTGATGTCGTATTGAAATGAAACCAAGGCCGGCTTAAATAAATTTCGCCACACTGCCCCCCCTTTAAATCTGATCGTCCCGGTCAGAAACATCTTCTCCATGGTAGGGAGCGAGTCGATCTAAATGGACCACCTACAACTTAGCTCTGGAGTTTCGACGGATCCGGTAGACGACGTCATTAAGCGTCTTGACTACCTCGTATGGACCATCCCAGGCGGGTGTAAGCTTTGGAGATGTACTCTTGCTCCGTTGGGGGTTGTACAGCCAGACTTTGCCCCTCTCTTGGAACCTGACTGAATTGGCCTTGAGGTCGTATCGCTTCTTCATCCGGTCACTGGTGGCCAACATCTGCGTTCGGGCTAATTCGTGTATTGTCAGCATGTTATGTTTGAGCTGGTCGGCAGAATCGTTGATGTCTTGGGAAGGTTCCTTGGGGGAGCCAAAAGACAAATCTCAGGGTAATCGCAGCTTTTTTCCGAATAGGACCCTGGCTGCAGTCAGGCCTGTATTATTATGTACGGTTGAGCGATATGCCAACAGAAATAGGGGAATATGCCCATCCCAATAACGCTGGTTATTGCTGATAACCTTGGATAGGTGTTGTTCCAAGGTCATGTTGAATCTTTCCACTATTTCGTCTGACTGTGGGTGCAATGGTGTTGTTCTCGTTTTCCTGATCCCCAACGTCGTGCAGACCTTCTGGAATACATTCGATTCGAAGTTACCCCCCTGGTCTGAATGTAGTTCCATCGGGACGCCAAACCTGCTGAATAGCCGTTCCTCTAGCACCGTCGCTACCGTGGTTGCCTCTTGGTTGGGTATCGCATATGCCTCAGGCCATTTGCTAAAGTAATCCATTGCGACCAGAATGTAATTGTTCCCCCTCTCAGACTCGGGGAACGGACCGGCGACATCGATGGAGATTCTCTCAAATTGTACTGCTGCATTCTGCCCTTGGTCCGGGTCTTCGGGCCCTTACTGGCTGCACAGGTGTCACATTTCCGGCACCAAGCTCTGACGTCTTCGAAGTAATTTACCCGGTAGTATCGCTGGCGAACTTTGTCTAGGGTTTTATTCATGCCCAGATGGCCCCCGGTAATCCCATCATGTACTTCGGTCAAGATGACTGGTACCTTTTTCTTCGGAACTACCATTTGGGACTTATTTTCTCGGCCATCATCGCTTTCCCAAACTCACTTGAGCATTCCATTGCCTACTCTTAGAGAGTCTCATTGGGCCCATAACGGTTTCAGCACGCCTGAGTATCTAGCTACCTCGTCCCATCGTGGCTGGGAGCCCCTCTCGTTTTGAGTGACAAGATTGGTTCGATGTCTGGATCAGCTATTTGGTCCTGGATGCACTGCTCCGTTGTCCAGTCTTCATTGGCCTGCACTCGGATCTGTCTGATGGAGATACCCTCTAGCTGTTCCGTCTTCAGACAATGCCCGCATTCTGGTCTACAGGGTCTTCTGGATAGGGCATCGGGATTATTGTGCAAACGGCCGGCACAGTGTTCCACCTTGAAATCGTATTGCTGTAATTTCTCCATCCGCCTGGCCAGTTGTCCTTCCGGTGTCTTAATGTCCAGCAGCCATTTGAGGGCGGCATGATCTGTTCGGATTAAGAAATGACGACCATAGAGGTATTTGTGGAAATGGTCTACCGCCCTTGTTATTGCAAGAAGTTCTTTTCTGGTGACGCAATAATTTCTTTCCGGTTTCGAGAATCCACGGGTGTAGTACTCGATCACCCTCTCTTCACCATCTTGCACCTGGGATAGGACGGTTCTCAAACGTGTGTTGCTGGTGTCGGTGCCCAAAATGAACTTGCCGGAAATGGTATCAAATCCTTCAACAAATCGCCTGTAGTAGGAACAGAGGCCCAAGAAGCTTCGGAGTTCATGCTTGTCTCTTGGGACTGGCCAATCACAGATGGCTTCTATCTTGTCCTTGTTGGTGCGGATTCCTGACTCGGAAACGATGTAGCCCAAAAACTCTACTTATTTTTGGAACAGGGAACACTTCTTTGGGTTGAGTCTCAGGTTGGCGTTATTAATTCTGGAGAATACTTCGCCCAGGTTCTTCAGATGGTCGTCAAATATCTGACCCATGACCAGAATGTCGTCGAGGTATACTAAGCACGTCCTCCATGTTAACCCGCTCAGTACATATTCCATTAGCATCTCAAATGTAGCGGTAGCATTACATAGCCCAAAGGGCATGAC
This sequence comes from Octodonta nipae, assembly GCA_034190945.1. Taxonomy (NCBI): domain Eukaryota; kingdom Metazoa; phylum Arthropoda; class Insecta; order Coleoptera; family Chrysomelidae; genus Octodonta; species Octodonta nipae. The sequence goes on along the minus strand of CM067216.1, from coordinate 91,283,468 downwards.
CGTGAACTGAAACAGCCCTTTACTGGTGGAGAACGCTGTCTTCTCTCTGTCGTTTTCGTGTAGACCAACCTGCCATTATCCACTCTTTAGGTCTAGTGTGGAGAACCAACGGGAGCCTGCTAGTGTGGTCAGAGTGTCATCAATTCGGGGTAGTGGATAGCTGTCTTTCTTGGTGACGTCATTCAGCTTTCTGTAATCCACGCAAAATCATGTGGTTCCATCCTTCTTTTTAACAAGCACGACGGGAGCGGACCATGGGCTGATGAATAACTCAATAACTCCAGTTGGTAAAATGGACTAGATGTTTTCCTCTACTGCCTGTTGTTGCCCTAATGGTAGTCGTCTAGGCGGTATTCTGATGGGTTGAGCCTTTCCGGTATCTATTCGGTGCTGAATGATATTAGTGCGACCGGTGGTTCCATCTTGACTGTTAAAAATTTGTCAGTGCTTTGTGATAAATTGCTTGGCTTTCTTGTGTTCCCCTGGGTTTTTTTTTTTTTTTTTTATCCGAAGAGGGGGGAAATACATTCCGTACTTAGCTAGCACGTGCTGGCCGTCGTGCGGGACTCCCGATGCAATGACTTCAAAGCAAGAGTAAATCGTTGCATTGAAACCAGTATACCGTATACCCGCTAAAACCCTAACCTCTTTCTCCTACAACCATGGTCCCCTGCGGCACTCTTAGTCAATACTACTTCGCAAGGGTGGTTCATTGCAGATGTTTACTGCTCTTACATTGAAAGCCTCTAAAGCCTACTCCTCGAACGTATTGCGGAGTTCTTTGAGGATAGTCTCCGCGTAATCTGATACCAAGTTCCAGGCTTGGGGGCCCTTCAGCATGGCTTCTACTAATTGTTCTGGAACGATATTAGTCTCCAGAATCCTCTCCACTTCAGCACGTTGATCCTGAAACCGGGGGCAGGAGAAGAACACGTGTTCCGCGTCCTCTATCACGTGCGTACAGTGTGGGCAGTTTGGGGAGTTTGCCCTTCTGAACCTGTGCAGGTATGCTCGAAAGCATCCATGTCCAGTCAGGAGTTGAATGATGTAGAACCCAACCTCCCCATGCTGGCGGTTGACCCAACGACTGATGTTAGGTATCAGTCGATATGTCCACCGGCCTTTAGTAGAGCTGTCCCACCACTCCTGCCATTGCCCTAGACTCATGGCTCTTTCATCGCTGTTTCCTGTCGGTTGGTCTTTCTCTAACTTTCTGCGATAAAGCCGTCCCCTTTCTGCAGCCAGGATGTCGATTGGTAGGGTAGAGGCAATCACACTCACCGCCTCGTAAGACACAGTGCGGTAGGATGATGCCACTCGAATCGCTGAGAGCCGCTGGACTGATTTCATTTTCCGGCGGTACGATGGTAGCTCGAGCGATTTCTCCCATACCGGTGGCCCGTACAACAAAACAGAAGTAGTTACTGTTGCCAGTAGCTGTCTTCTTATCTGTCTAGGGCCTCCGACATTCGGCATTATTCTAGATAATGCCCCCTGTACCCCAGCTGCTTTCTTGCTGGCCGCGATTATGTGCTCTTTGAAGTTGAGCCGTGCGTCCAGGAGCACCCCCAAATAGCTGATGAAGGGCTGCGACTGTATGTAGGAGTCGCCTATTTTGAGGGTGATGGTTTCCCTTGCCTTTCGACTGCTAACAAGAAGTGTTTCGGTCTTTTGTTCTGCTAAACTCAAGTCCGCTGCGAGCATCCAATGCTGAATTGTGGCTATAGCGAATGAGAAGGTTGTTTGTATCTCCTCTATGTGCTTGCGCACTATGATCAATGCCACATCATCGGCGAATGCCTGACACCCTCAGGCAGACCGAGCAGGAGCAGGTCGTTGTACATTACGTTCCATAAGAGGGGGCCAAGAACAGAGCCCTGAGGTACACCTCCTGTGATCTTATAGTCTACTTGCCCATTTTCAGTTTGGTACAACAAGATGCGGTCCTTGAAATACGCTGAAACCATTCTGCGCAAGTACTGCGGAACTTCCATCCTGGCAAGAGCCTCCAAAATGCGGTCCCAGCGGGCCGAGTTAAAGGCGTTCTTGATATCCAGGGTGGCTATTAGACAGTACTTTTTTCCACCTCTTCTCCATCTCTTTCCCGAGATAGCCTCTCTGGCGATGTTGGTAACGAGTGTCACGGCATCGATGGTTGATCTCCGCTTTCTGAACCCGAATTGGTTGGTGGAAAGTTTTGGCTCAACGTAGGGCTCCAGCCTATCTGCCATTATTCTTTCAAGGAGTTTTCCCGCAGAGTCCAACATACAGAGGGGACGATATGATGACGGTTCGTCTGGAGATTTCTTTCCCCCTTTAGGTAGGAGCACAAGCCTCTGCTTTTTCCACTTAGTCGGAAAAACCCCCTGCTTTAGGCAGGTCTCATACATGTGTAGAAACATGTCAGGCCTATTGGCTATGGCGCATTTTAGCGCGATGTTAGGTATGCCATCTGGACCGGGAGCCTTACCGTTTTGGAGCCGGTTGCACGCGCCCATCAGCTCATTCATAGTCACTGATGGTATATCTTCGTCCCTCACCTGCCACGAAGGATAAGCGGATAGCTCAGGCTTCGCAGGAAACAAGTGAGTGACAATGCGGTGCAATGATTCGGGGCAGTTCGTTGATGTCATGGGGGTGGCCTTGATTTTATGCATCACGATTTTATACGGTTTTCCCCATGGATCTTGGTCAACTTCGTCACACAACTCCTTCCAGTAGGATCTCTTGCTTGAGAGAATGGCTCTTCGTAGTTGTTGTCTTTTGATCTCATAGTCGAGCCTTAGTTCTTCTGTTGTGACCCTGTCGCGTCTCCGTGCTCGTTGATGCAGCCTTCGTGCTTTGAGACACTCTCGTCGGTGTTGTGAGATCGTGTCGTTCCACCAGTAAACTGGTGGGCGGCTGTTGTTCTGCCGTCTCCTTGGCATGGATGCATTGCAGGACTTGACAACGCTTGTCATTACCTCTTTGGCAGTGGCTTCTGCGCTTGTTGCTATTGACAATGGTTCCTGCTCCATAACCAAGGCGAATGAATCAGCATCGAAAGCATTTTTGTTCCAACCGACTGGCTGTGACCTCGCACGACTGACACACAATCTTCGTTTGGGAGTGGTGTTGATTTCCCATATAATAGCTTGGTGGTCGCTATTAGTAAACTCCTCATCGACCCGCCACTCACAGCCCCCTTTAATTAGGTTGCTGCTAACGAATGTCACATCGATAATGGAGCTGGCTGTGCCTTTGCGATATGTGCTTACGTCTCCTGTGTTGAGGAGTACCAGGTTGAGCGAAGACAGGGTCTCAAGGAGAGCTCGTCCTCTCGCGCTAGTTTCCCGGCATCCCCAGTCAATTGCCCAGGCGTTGAAATCTCCTGCGATGGCGACCGATTCACGCTTCCGTACATCCTCCGCCAAGGTGTCCAAGAATAACTCGAACTCCTCGAGCTGTGCACTAGGAGGTGCATAGCAGCTATAGAAGTGAACCCCTCCCACTTTGGCTCTCACGGGGGTATTTGGGAGTTGTTGGAACGGAAGTTTACCGCAAGCCCATATCGCTGCTCTGTCCGTTGTGTCATTTACCCAGGACAGGGTGTCGAAGTTTTTGTACTGCTCGCAGATTATGGCTACGTCGCAATCCAATTCCCGCACCCGCTGTACCAGTAGGTCTTGGGCTGCTTCGCAATGGTTGAGGTTGAGTTGCAGTACTTTCATTTACCCCCTGGGGTCAGGTGTGTCAAATGGTAAGCAAACTGTTGTAGGAACACTTTACTGGGACCTGTCTCCTTCACCGATGTCTGGTACTCTTCTTCGCAATTGATGATGGTCTCCACTGGCACGAAACAAGCTATTTCTTGCCCATTGCCAATTCTGATGTCGTTGTTGTCAATAAAAATTCCTCATTTAAGAACCGAAGAACATCATAACTCGGGTCGAACATAACTCCATGCTGGCTAATTAGGTGCATACCCAGTATAAAATCGTCCTCAATATTCGCTATCATGACCCTATGCCTGATCATGTTTATATGTAGCACGATATCTACCTCACCCTGTATTGACATGGACTCACCGGTGACTGTTCTTAGCTGGATGTTGTAACTGTAACTGGCCGGATTTCTGTTGCTCTCAAAACCCTGGACTTGGCAATGGACACAACGATGGTAATTGCTCGGCCATTGATGGTGCCCCTGATGACTAGGCTGCTGCTATCTCGGCAAAATCCCCGGATGGATAACGTTTTGGGGGCTGGTAGATGGTTAGTCATCATTCGCCCCCTTATGCTGACTAGCTGACGGTCCCTGGACATGTGGCTGTTCTGTTGGTTACCCCTGGTTAGTGATCGTTCAGGTGGCCTCACTCGACAATCACGTTGAAAGTGTTCTGTCCGTCCACAGCGGTAACATGCCCCTCTGGTGCCAGTTCTTTGTGACCGTTCTGATAGTTCGTTCAGACCAGCCAGCAACGCTTGACATGGAGACTCTGGCTCTTCCTGGTTAAAGGAAATTGCTCGGACCCTCGGCTTGGATATGTTCATGACGGCCTCTACTTATAATGCCCGGAGTAAAGCTTCATTACTTTTCTTGACGCCACTTAGTCTTAGATGTCTTAGATTTCGTTGTACTTCCACATCTCTGATACCGTTTCTGAAACTTTGTGTGGCCAATTGATCTTTGGTTTCCTCTGGCAGGTCTGGGTAGGACATGTGCACTAAACGTCTAACCTCTACTTCGATTTTTAGAAGACTCTCTCCGGGTTTTTGCATTTTTTTACTTAGTTGCACCTGGTATACTTGGCTCAGGGATTGATTGTGGTATCTTTTGTCTAGGATGGCGATGATCTTGTCGAAATTGCCTTGTTCATCGACTGGAATGCTTTGGAGGAGTTCTAAGGCCGGACGGACCTCTTAAGGAAATTGCAAGAGACGTAGCTTTTTCTTGGTTATCCCATCCATTAGTTGTAGCCACGGCTTCAAATTGCCGTTTATACATGGGCCAAAGTGAACTTTTTTTTTGAAGGTAGAAATCCATTATGGACAATTTGAGCTTAGAGTCTATCACTCAAATTAGTGTGGGACTCACACCCACTAAAATCACCTTGTTGTTTCTGCAGTTTATGAAGGTGGTGGTACTGTTATTTCTAACTTGCGTCGCCACCTTCCTGCCTTTCTTTGCCTTCATCACACCATTCTGTTTAAATTTTCTTTCTCCTTTTCCTGTATAATTTCCCTTATCCATTTGTATATAATTTCCTTGTTCCCTTTACTTTCTATCATTAGTTTTATCACGTTAGATGGTATTATCCTTTCACCAATCGTTGTTTCTGTTCTTGTTTTATTCCTTGCATATCTTTCGCAGTCAAAAACCACGTGCTCCATTGTCTCCTCACAGTTACTCTCCCTCATTTTCCCTATCCTTTTCAGGTATGCTTTGACACTACCATGTCCAGACAAAAATTGTGTCATAAAATAATCTGTACTTCTATATTGGCTGCTCGCCCATTTTGTTAGGTCTGGTATTAGTTTCTTTGTCCATTCCGCTTTTCCCGATAGCGCATCCCATTCTTTTTGCCATTCTTTTAGCGTATTATTCCTGTTTTCTCTGTATTTTTTATTTTCGTAATTTTCCCTAAGTTCTTCTACCGTCAGATGGATCGGAGGAATACTGGCTATAACTGCCGTTGCCTCATACGAGATCGTTCTATATCCGCTTATTACCCGCAGCAGCGCCTGTCTGTGTATTTTTGACATCATGTTCTTATATCTTTTTATCTTCATACCTCTGTGCCATGTTGGTGCCCCGTACAAAAGTGTTGATTGTACCACTCCATAAAGCAGTCGTCTCTTTGCATGTGATGGTCCCTTTACGTTTTCCATAATTTTTCCAAGTTTTGCTAACTTATCACCCGCTTTGCTTACTGCATTTACAATATGTGTCCCGTATTTACCTTGGTGATCGATAAATATACCGAGATACTTTACGCTCTTTTGTGGTGTTATATTTAGATCTTCTATTTCTATTTTTATTATTTCTCCTATTTTTGCATTTTTGTACCTTTCGAGTAGCACCGCCTCGCTCTTTTCCGGTGCCTATTTCAACTTTGCCTCTTTCATCTAGACTCCTATTATTCTTATTGCCTCATTTGCTTTTTCAACCAGTCTGTCAGCGTTTGGCCCTTCCACATATAGTACCAGGTCGTCTGCGAATGCTATCGTATTTGCACCAGTTGGCAGCTTCTGGTTTAGAAGATCATCGTATAATTTATTCCATAACGTCGGTCCTAGTACTGATCCTTGTGGTACGCCTGTGCTCATTTTTAACGTTTTTTCTTTCCCGAGTATAATACTTCTTTTGGAGAAATAACTCTCTATTATTCTTATTAGATATTCACTAATCCCTTTATTCTCCATTTCCTTAACAATACGTTTCCATGATGCCGAATTGAATGCATTTCTAACGTCGAAAGTGATGAGTATCACCCAGCCCGCTCTAGTGCTCCTTGCTTTGTCACGAATCCAGTTTGCTGCTTTTACTGTTGATTTCCATTTCCGAAACCCAAATTGTCTTTCTGAAATTTTTTCATCTCCTAATTCTTTGTCTATTCTGTTTCTAATTAGTGTTTTTAATACCTTACCCATAACGTCCAACAGGCAAATGGGTCTATATGATGTTGGGTCATTCATAGGTTTAGCGCCCTTCCTCAGAAATATTACTTTAGCCTTCTTCCACATTGTAGGGATTTCCTGTTTCTTTATTAATTCGTTATACATATCCCTTATTGTGGCTTGGCTCTTTTCAAATGTAATTTTTATGACTTCTGGCTTTAGATTATCTGGTCCAGGTGCTTTTTTCATCTTGATATGCTTAATTGCTATTTTAAATTCTTCTTCTGTTATTTCTGGTACTAAATCTCTTGATATTTTTATTCGCTCTTTCCATTCGCCTCTGGTCTTTATAAAGAGGGTATTTGCTATTTCTGTTTTCTCCTCTGTACTAAGTGTCAACAATGGTCTCTGTTGTATCTTTTGGATAGCTATCAAAATGAACTGCCGTCGAATGCAGGTGGTTTACTAAAGGAACCCTTGGTACTCATGGTGTGCTGGTATTTCACTCTCTGCAAATCTTGATGTAATTGTTTAATTTCGGTTTCCACTTTGTTTTGGTTGGCACTGATTTTATCTTGTACCTCACTTTGTACTGTGTTTTTAATGGAACTGATTTCAATTTTCTTTGGATGGCTTTGGATGGAATCGAGGTCATCTACTTTGGTTTCAAGAGTGTTCTCGGTATTTTTTATGGTCTTAATGCCATCATTTATCTCTTTTATATCTGACTCAACATTTGCATTCTTTTATTGACTGTTTCATTTACTTGTCCTACTATTTGCATTAATTATTCAAATTGCAGTTGTCTTTTCTCTTCAGTTTCGTGTCGTTTTAATTCAACTTGTTCTTGTTTTTCTTCAAACATTCTAATATCATTTTGTCTGGTTAATTCAAATTTCGAGAATAATCTTTCAAGTAAGTCTTGTTGTTTATTTTCCATTGCAGTGACATGATTTTCTTGTTTTTCATCGATATTAACAAGATTTCCTAACTCAACTTTAAGTTTATCATCAAAAGATTTTACTAACCTTTGTTGAATTTCTTCTTGATGTTGTTTCTCCTTCTTCTCGCGTTTTTCCAGAATGTGAGTTATTTTTTCGTCTATTCCATCCGTAACCTGTTTGAATATTTTTTTGGTAGTCTCGTCCATTTTTTCTTTTTCCATTTTTCGGGTTGCCATAAATCAAATTACGATTTTAACTTCACTTAATCCTTCACTTCTGATCACCAAACTTGTTATAGACTCCGTGGGTTCAATTAATTAAAATTTAAAAACTAATATTCATTACCACTTTCTAGAAACTTTTATTTACATCAAATATACACAACAATCGAATCGAAAGTCACAAATATAATACAACATAAGCTCTTCGCTGCACTAACTCACTGCTGCGATGATGGGCTGCTCCTTTTAAAATCAGCATCGAATCCTCTCGTACAATCCATTATCAATTCTACAGTTGCTGAGCTATTTCGAGAATAATTTTTTGTCCTCCCAGCGATCGATGTCGCATTAAAATGAAACCAGAACCGGCTTAGGTAAATTTCGCAACAAAACTAAAATAGTAGCAGGCATTGCTTCAGTAGACATCAATTAACGTACATAATAATAGTTTCAAAATATCTCTAAAAATCCCATGCGGCACCTGGCTACACATCAAGATTTCTACCGGAGATGAACGTGTTCTAAAGTGAATATTTTTAAAGTTATTTACGAAAAACCGTATAAAAACATGTTTTTTTTGTTGAAAAATCGATACTTTCACTTGTGATTAACTCCAAAAGACTTTCAAAAAAAACTTTATGGAACAAAACATTAGTTAATTTCTTCATTCAGAGACTTTTTTTATATAATATGTTTCATCCCCGAGGAGGGGTAACACAGGGTCCACATTGAAGTAGAGGGTAGGTAGAAATTAAATCCAAATTTTTAGGAAAATCGGTGCTGCTTGGACAAATTACCTAGTATTACCATTGACTGGACTTTACCACAAATCATGTAACCTTTGAATTACACAAAATGCATGATGATTATGCTATGCAGCACAAACACCGCTGCTGTTACTCCTGGTGCGCCATCTATCGTATGGTTGAATAACTCTGATTTATCCTAAGATTTGAAAAATTTAATTTGTAAAATAACACTTTTGGTTGTGTACATTAAATAGTAAATTAAAAATGAAGTACATAAGAAGAGTAGCTCCGTATACTTAAGTAACTTAGTTGTTACAATTCTAATAATATCAAATAAAACTTTAAGTCAAAAACCCAAAAAATAAGTTAAATCATTTAAAGAAATTTAAACTTATTATACTTATTGGAATTTATTTGGTTTGGCAATTAATAAAGATTGAATTATTGTAACACCATTTCGTAGGATTATATATATATATATATATATATATATATATAATACTTTCCTAATCTCAAAATAATTTACAATAGAAGTCATCTATAGATGAAAAGAGGATGAAATTAATTCTATGAAAGAGTGAAATTTGGAAAACTGTTGAAAGATTTACTACCCAGAAAGAAGAAAACTAAGCAAACATTATACTAAACGACAATTTTTTGAAGGGACTTCAATTAAAAGGAAATAATATATATTTTTATGGGTGATCAGAGGATTCAATGATAGACAGGTATATGAAGAAGCCTGTCTCTGGTCTGTGGATGATCAGAACATCCGTAATTAGCAAAGGCAACGTGGATGTACTTTGAATTGACGTAAAAACAATTCTCAAGGGAAAAATATATAGATATATGAAACATCCAGAGTGTGTAGAAGTAGTTCCAGAAATCAGATAAAGACAAGTTTGTAATCTTGGGAAGGTTTTGTATGATCTCAAAATAATTTATAAAAATAGATTGACACTGACCAAAGAAGAAATTAAACTAGGTCTGAAGCGATATACAAATGTGAAACGTGTGATGGTGTAACGGCTTGCTTTTGATCCCTCTGGCTTGAAGAGCCAGGGGCGATACAGTGCCTATGGGCTGCTCAGTATATTTTCCGGGAGGGTGTGGGTACTATGTTTTTAGCTTGAACACTCACTTTTAGGGCGCCAGGCTGGGAGAACACAAAGAGACAAGATACTAAATTCAATACAAGTTTATTTTCAATACTTATAAAAAAACAATGGTTCCCTGAAGGGGTAGAAAAAAAATTATACAGTGGTTCCCTGAAGGTGAGAAAATAAATGAACAAGTACTTTCAAAATGTGCTCAATGTAATTACTTACAGAGATCTGATATTTATGGAGTATGGTCGAAGGGCTTCTGATTAGGCCTGGTTGCCGACTATCAGCGGTAATCGGTTATTTGGACGGTCTGGTGTGGATTAGCCGTTCAATTGGGACCAATGGTAGACCCAATCCGCTCAATGGTTCCCACTCTCTGATTATGGACAGGTGGCTTCGTGTTGGTATGGTTACTGGGTCGTAAGGGTACTTGGATGGTTGGCTATCGTAGTGTGGACTAGCCCTCCCGATAGAACCAATGGAAGACCCACTGAATGTCGTGAGGCTGCGTGCCCAATTTCGCTGGACTTGGAAACAGCTTCCACAGCCGGTGCCAGTCGAATATGAAATTATTTAAATGCAATCAGTAATCTGTCCCCATGTATTTCAACAGAGTTGAACCGAATTACCAGCTTATCTGATGTTGGTGTCAGTTACCCTATTTCCTGAACTCCTCAATTTATGAATGAGGTAAATCTCTGTATCATTACAATTACAAAAATAAATTTAATTGACTTGAACGGTATGTACAGGAAAAATCAGAGGTATTTACAATTAAGCATTTACAAAGAAAAATATAACCAAACTAATTAAATATCTACAACTTGATAAATTAAGCAACATGAAACGAATTTATATAATATTTAACTTTAACTGATCAGCTAAATATGAATACAATAAGGAATTTCAAATAAATTAGTGTTTCTTTCAAATTAACTTCAAAACAGAGAAATTAAATACATAATAACAAATGAGGCTGTACTGTGAACACCGGGTCTGGTAATTTCTGGTTCAACCAAATTCAACAAGCGATACAAAAGTTAAATATATACTATCTATACTTGAGGTTTATAAGACTCTAGGTAAATAAGCGATAAGCAGCAACCTTAAAATAATTATCTGACCTTGTCTTACCCTTCAAGACGAACCTTCCCATGGAAGCAATAAAAAACGTGTATTTAAATTTTCAATTCAAAATGGTGGATACAAAAACAGCAAAGCAACAGGTAAGTGATTTAGTTACGAAAACAATTGGTGCCATTTACACATATACTCACGTATATGTTGCACCCTTTGAATCAAGTTAGCAAATAGAAAAAAAAAATGTAAATCACTTACCCCTGATTTGGCTTTTCTCCTTTCCAGTAACACTCTTTAGAGATCTCCACTCTACAAATGATCAGGAGGAAATCAGCTCCACTATTGTACGGTAATTTTTATCCTTATAATGGCTTTATCACTTCCACAGGAATGCTTCCGTCTTGTATGGGTTCTTCTACTAAAAGTTCAAAATAAAGGCAGTATAATTCTTATACAAGACGTAAAAGTTGGGCTAGTTAAGCCATTAAGCAATAAGCAGGCCAGCCAAGAAAAAAAAATGAATTGGCCACGTGGCATATAATTATGAGAAATTTTCAATGAAACTATCCCTTTTTGGGAAGTTTAGAAGGTCACTACAGTAGCCCAGGTACACCTGGACGGATCTTAACTAGCAATACAGCAATAATTAAAATTACTATTCGACAATTGAACTTTACTAATAAAAAAATGAAAAGAGAAAAAAATATATATTATTTAACCTAGAATATAGATAGCAGTTAAGTTAAATTACTAAAAATTTCGGCTGAAATTATTCAAACGATAAAATTACGATAAAAGCGATATATTGGATAATTTCCTACCGATATTGTTGAATTTTTAACCAAAAAATTACTGACCAGGGAAGCAGCACAACTTTCTTTTCGGAAGTCAAAATGCAAGAGAGAGATCTATGCACGTTTCACGATCTCTAGTAAAAGAAAAGAGTGGGGATAATTCCAGTTGCTTTTAAATAACTAATGAAGCTTATTTACGGGTGATTTTTCAACGATGAAAATGTTTAAATACCAAAAAATTTTTAATAAAAATTAATCGATGACCAAGACCGGTATACATTAATTCTACGCGAAAGCAATATGAAAATAGTTGCTGTTTACTCAACGAAAAATTCTAACACGATCCGAACTTTCAAGCTGTTTGCCGACGGTACGTAGTTCGACAGGTCTGTACTCGAAATATCTCCCACTGAAATAGCTTCATATTTATAAGATAATTTAGCAATTAAAAGCGTGCTAGAGTAAGCGGTAGAAATTGAAATATTTACTTAAATGTTCACCCATTTAGCTAAAGACATCAGTTCATACCGGTAAAACATAGTTTAGCAAACGATATAAGTAGGAAAGCAATTTGTAAAATATGGAAGATAAATTTTAATGCGACAAATATTAGAAAAATAGCAATGTAACAGGGAGAACGGCAATTCACCCGTTACAGGTCTAGAAAACGATACAGACAACCTTGCTTAGATATATGGCGAAATTCCGACAATATGTTAATAATTTCACAATACTGATCTCAAAATAGGGACTCAGAATACTAAATTAAAACAAAATAATTCAAAATAATTAAAAAAGAAACAGAAAAAATAGTAGAAATATTAAAACACTTTCCTAAGAATATCAGATTTATACAAAAATATAATAATAAAAAATGAAAAAAAAAAACATACGAATCACCGAAATCAATTATGGAAAACACATCTGAAGTACTATACAGAGCAAATATCGGAAGTCTGTTGTACTCAGTTGTTAATTGATCATTTCATATGCAGTAAATATTCTGTCAAGTAGGTAAACCCCACATAAGAAGACTGGAAACACGATAAGCGGCTACTCAGTTATTTAAAACCACAACCCCACCTTCATATGCCTTACAAAACAAAATCAAAATAAGTCGAATCTACTACAGATACATGTCGTGTTATCACATTTTGTGGAGATACAACTTGGTGTACTTACAGGTGAATCTATTACAGTGCAAATGGTGTTACAATAATGAAGCAATAGACAATATTGAATAAGAACGATGTCAGAAGTTAAAAAAAAACTTAACGAAACTCTAGAAGAAATTAATGAATAATTAAATGTTAGAGAACAGACAGACAAAAGAAAAGAGTAAGTATGTAGATCATGTAAAGAAGAAATTAGTCAGAACATGATTAAAGCCTGATAGATACCAATTAAAGAAAATATCACAGATATTAGGTACACTCTTTAGAACTTAAAAGGTTGACACAAAAACTGCTGAATATGGATCACATTCAGATGTGAATTCAATCTTTATTAATTGCCAAAGCAAATAAATTCGAATAAGTATAACAAGTTTAAATTTCTGTAAATGATTTAACTTATTTTTTTGTGTGTTTAACTTAAAGTTTTGTTTGATATTTGACAACTAAGTTAATTAAGTATACGGAGCTACTCTTCTCATGTACTTCATTTTTAATTTACTATTTAATGTACTCAACCAAAAGTGTTATTTTACGAATTAAATATTTCAGATCTTAGGATAAATCGGAGTTATTCGACCATACGATAGATGGCGCACCAGGAGTAACAGCAGCGTTGTTTGTGCTGCATGGCATAATCATAATGCATTTTGTGTAATTCAAAGGTTACATGAATTGATAATGGATTGTAGTAGAGGATTCGATGCTGATTTTAAAAGGAGCAGCCCATCATCGCAGCAGTGACTTAGTGCGGCGAAGAGCTTATGTTGTATTATATTTGTGACTTTCGATTCAGCTGTTGTGTATATTTGATGTAAATAAAAGTTTCTAGAAAGTGGTAGTGAATATTAGTTATTAAATTTTAATTAATTGAACCCACGGAGTATATAACAAGTTTGGTGATCAGAAGTGAATGATTAAGTGAAGTTAAAATCGTAATTTGATTTATGGAAACCCGAAATATGGAAAAAGAAAAAATGGACGAGACTACCAAAAAAATATTCAAACAGGTTACGGATGGAATAGACGAAAAAATAACTCAGATTCTGGAAAAACGTGACAAGAAGGAGAAACAACATCAAGAAGAAATTCAACAAAGGTTAGTAAAATCTTTTGATGATAAACTTAAAGTTGGGTTAGGAAATCTTGTTAATATCGATGAAAAACAAGAAAATCTTGTCACTGCAATGGAAAATAAACAACAAGACTTACTTGAAAGATTATTCTCGAAATTTGAATTAACCAGACAAAATGATTTTAGAATGTTTGAAGAAAAACAAGAACAAGTTGAATTAAAACGACACGAAACTGAAGAGAAAAGACAACTGCAATTTGAACAATTAATGCAAATAGTAGGACAAGTTAATGCAATAGTTAATGTAAGAATGCAAATGTTGAGTCAGATATAAAAGAGATAAATGATGACATTAAGACCATAAAAAATACCGAGAACACTCTTGAAACCAAAGTAGATGACCTCAATTCCATCCAAAGCCAGGTGAAAATTGAAATTAGTTCCATTAAAAACACAGTACAAAGTGAGGTACAAGATAAAATCAGTGCCAACCAAAACAAAGTGGAAATCGAAATTAAACAATTACATCAAGATTTGCAGAGAGTGAAATACCAGCCATGAGTACCAAGGGTTCCTTTAGTAAACCACCCACATTTGATGGTAGTTCATCATGGCCCATGTATAAACGACAATTTGAAGCAGTGGCTACAGCTAATGAATGGGATACCCAAGAAAAATCTACCTCTCTTGTAATTTCTTTAAGAGGTCCGGCCTTAGAACTTCTCCAAAGCATTCCAGTCGATGAACAAAGCAATTTTGACAAGATCATCGCCCTCCTGGAAAAAAGATACGCCAATCAGCCCTTGAGACAAGTATACCAGGTGCAACTAAGTGGAAAATGAAAAAACCCTGAGAGAGTCTTCAAGAATTCGAAACAGAGGTTAGACGTTTAGTGCACATGTCCTACCCACACCTGCCAGAGAAAACCAAAGATCAATTGGCCACACAGAGTTTCATAAACGGTATCAGAGATGTGGAAGTACAACGAAATCTAAGACTAAGTGGCGTCAAGAAAAGTAATGAAGCTTTACTCCGGGCATTAGAAGTAGAGGCCGTCATGAACATATCCAAGCCGAGGGTCCGAGCAGTTTCCTTTAAGCAGGAACTATTAGAACAGTCACAAAGAACTGGCACCAGAGGGGCATGTTACCGCTGTGGACGGACAGAACACTTTCAACGTGTTTGTCGAGTGAGGCCACCTGAACGATCACTGAGCAGGGGTAACCAACAGAACATTCCACCATATTCAGTTTTTCTTCGTTAGAATCTTCCATTTTATCACGTAATGAAGAAACGTCATAGTGAAAACAATCTTTTTCATGGCTACCTACGTTAAAAGTGAACATAAGAGAGAAAAGCATCCAAAACTCCGTTATTTTTATGAATAACTATATCAAGTATTATATCGTTGAAAAGCTCTAAAAATGTCAGATTTTTTGAGGTCATAGCCAACTATGGTTCCCATTCAAAAACAGATAAGTTTGTGTCATATCTCGAAAATGAGAGCTGTCACTCAACCGATGACATGAAAATCATATTCGGGATACAATTTTCTTATTTTGATATTTACACTTTTTTATAAAATCAAAAACAAAAGAATTTCGTTTTTTCTAAATATGTAATAAGCCATGACTTTTTACAAAATTCCGAAAGTGACATTAAATTGGGCCAGTAAAACTGCAAATCTTTCCGAATTTAACCATTGCTCTATCTCCGCTAGTTTCCGAGATCCCCATACTGATCATAAAAAAAACTCACCCTATATATATATATATATATATATATATATATATATATGTATATGTATATATGTATATGTATATATGTATATGTATATATGTATATGTATATATGTATATGTATATATGTAGGTGGTTTCCAGGAATTTATCCGCGTAGTTGATAACTGATCCCTGCCGGGATCGATGATAAAATGACGACGTTTCGGCATAGTCACATCTGCCCTCTTCAGGTCGGTTCGCATAGTTCTCGTAGCCTTCTGGTTTCGCTTCTAGTCACTCGAATACTGATATTTTCAGGAGCGCGCACGGTGTTATATAGTCGGGGCTCGGCGCCTATTGGTTGGCACCGGGAACGGCTGCGTGTGATTGGCCCTGGGCGATCAGTGGGCACGCCTCCCGCCTGCTGATTTGTTATTTCCGGTTGAGTTGTTATTGGACGGGTCCGAGCCGGTACGGTGTTTAATAGAATTTTCCAACAATTCGATAAGTTCTGGATTTCGTTGCATGCGTTTAGACTGTGAGGCCTCTTCGCTATTTCAATTGCCTCTCTTACGAGTCTTGATTTCGGGTGTTCTATATTTGCCAGTACTCCGGTGTTCTCAAAGTCTATTCGGTGTGACGTCGTGGTGGCGTGTTCCGCAATGGATGTTGTTTTTTCCTGCTTTCTTATAGCATTCTGGTGTTCATCACGTCTAGCTTGAATTATTCTGTTAGTTTGCCCCACATAGGTTTTATGACAGTCTGCACATGGAATCTCGTACACTCCCTGTTGTTCTAAAGGGATCCTCGTCTTCGGAGTCCTCAACACCGTGCTTATTTTTGTGTTTGTACTGAAAATAGTATCGATATTGGGTCTCCGTGGAGTTCTTGCAATACTGTCCGTGGTATCCTTGACATACGGTAAATAAGCCTTGGTTATTGGTGTCTCATGCTCCTCGTCTGTTTGTCTCGGTTTTGACTTTAGGGCTCTTTGAATATTTCGGTCTGTAAATCCGTTTTGTCTCAGAGCTGTTTTTAAACTGTCCATTTCCTGTTTGATGTTGTCCTGGTCAGATAGTCCTTGTGATCTGGTTACTAAAGTTTTGACGACTGCTTGTAGTTGGGCTGGGTGGTGATGAGAATTAGCATGAAGGTATCTGTTGGTGTGAGTTGCTTTCCTATATACTGTATGGCCAAGGAATGGCAGTTGATTATTGGCTTCAACCTCCATGGTGAATTTTATTTTGTGATGGATGCCATTAAGGTGGTCTAAAAATGTGTTGAGGTGTTCCCTACCATGAGGCCAAATCACAAAAGTATCATCCACATATCGCAACCATAAACTGGGTTTAAGAGTTGCTGTTCTCAGTGCCAACTCCTCAAAGCTCTCCATAAAAAGGTTCGCTATTACTGGTGAGAGTGGCGATCCCATTGGAGCTCCTTCCACTTGTTTGTATCGTTGGTTCTCGTAAACAAAATAGGTGTTCATCAGGCAGTGCCTTGTTATGTCTACAAGGTGTTGAGGTGGTTTGTATTTTTCTATTATGATATCCAAGGCTTCGTCGATAGGGATGTTGGTGAAAAGGGACACTACGTCAAAACTGACAAGAAGACACTCAGGTTGTAAAACTGTTTTTCTAAGTACATATTTCGATGAAATGTTTCGAATTTTTGACATATGAGTCTGCCGCCTCTGCAAACGGTTGAAGTTGTTGGGCTAGGTATTTGGCTAGCTGTTGTGTTGGGGATCCAATTGAACTTACTATTGGCCTCAAAGGTGCACCTTCTTTATGTACTTTTGGCAACCCATAGAATTTCGGACATCTCGATGACTTTTCTCGAGGAATGAGTTGCAGTTGGTGATTTTTGTCGATCCTAGTTGCTTGGATTTTGGCCTAGGTTGTTTTCTCCAGATAAGTTGTTGGGTCAGTAGTAATATGTTTGTATGCTGGATCTTGTAGCAATGTTTGAATTTTGTTTGAATAATCCGCTGTATATAAAATTACAGTCGCATTTCCTTTATCAGCAGGTAGAATGACAATGTCCTTGTTGAGGTGAAGTTGTTTCAAGGCCTCATTTTCTTCTATAGATAGGTTTTTTTTGGGTGGTTTAGAGTTTCTTAGAACATGTGACACATCTTGTCTAATTATTTCAGCATCTAATTTTGAAACTGCTGTTTCCACGCCACATATTATGCTCTCTGTTGGTATGTGAGAGGAAGCAATAGCGTAATTGATTCTCTTAGCCAACACGCCAATCGAGGTAGAGTTCAATTGGACCGAAGATTAATTATAAACGGTTCTATTCGTTTCCAATTGCCTTGAGGTTAGACTGTGACCGTTTTTTCCGAGAAAAAATCGTTTTTGGGCTTCTGTTGGAGCTTCAATTTGTTGAATTTTGTCTGTTGTTGCATTGTTGTCAACTCTGCATTCGTTTCGGCCCTAAATTCGCTAATTTAATCGAATTTATCCCATATTATCGGGTGGAGTGTATTGCTTATCTGTAGGTGGATATTTAAGAGTTTAGTATTAAGAACATCCAAATCTCTTCTGACATCACGTATGGCTTCCCTAAGTAGGGCACAACTAGCTTTCCATAAGACATTCTGTGTTTTTCTGTTGTTCTTCCAGAACTTCACCGTCATGTTTTTCGGAATAACTCCTTCATCGCGGCATCGTTGTAAAAAATGTAGATCGCTCAAAAGTTTGCTTCTTTTCGCGCGTAATTTCTCAAATGTTTTACACAAATGAAAAGTATTCTCCCCGTAGAGAATCACTATATTTGTTTTTATGTTTTCGCGGGCACTAAATGTATTAGATGGTTTCCGGGAATTCATCCGCGTAGTTGATAACTGATCCCTGCCGGGATCGATGGTAAAATGACGACATTTCGGCAGAGTCACATCTTGTTCTCGGAAAATAACGGTCACAGTCTAACCTCAAGGCAATTGGAAACGAATAGAACCGTTTATAACTTATCTTCGGTCCAATTGAACTCTACCTCGATTGGCGTGTTGGCTAAGGGATTCAATTACGCTAATGCTCCCTCTCACATACCAACAGAGAGCTTAATATGTGGCGTGGAAACAGCAGTTTCAAAATAAGATGCGAAACCGCTGAAATAATTAGACAAGATGTGTCACATGTTCTAAGAAAGTCTAAACCACCCAAAAGGAACCTAGCTATAGAAGAAAATGAGGCCTTGAAACAACTTCGCCTCAACAAGGACATTGACATTCTACCTGCTGATAAAGGAAATGCGACTGTAATTTTAGATACAGCGGATAATTCGAACAAAATTCAAACATTGCTACAAGATCCAGCAAACAAACAAATTACTATTGACCCAACAACTTATCTGGAGAAAACAACCAAGGCAAAAATCCAAGCAAGTAGGATCGACAAAAATCTCCAACTGCAACTCATTCCGCGAGAAAAGTCATCGAAATGTCCGAAATTCTGTGGGTTGCCAAAAGTACATAAAGAAGGTGCACCTTTGAGGCCAATAGTAAGTTTAATTGGATCACCAACACAACAGCTAGCCAAATACCTAGCCCAACAACTTCAACCGTTTGCAGAAGGGGCAGACTCATATGTCAAAAATTCGACACATTTCATCGAAATACTTAGAAAAACGGTTTTACAACCTGAGTGTCTTCTTGTCAGTTTTGACGTAGTGCCCCTTTTCACCAACATCCCTATCGACGAAGCCTTGGATATCATAATAGAAAAATACAAACCACCTCAACACCTTGTAGACTTAACAAGGCACTGCCTGATGAACACCTATTTTGTTTACGAGAACCAACGATACAAACAAGTGGAAGGAGCCCCAATGGGATCGCCACTCTCACCAGTTATAGCGAACCTTTTTATGGAGAGCTTTGAGGAGTTGGCACTGAGAACAGCAACTCTCAAACCCAGTTTATGGTTGCGATATGTGGATGATACATTTGTGATTTGGCCTCATGGGAGGGAACACCTCAACACATTTTTAGACTACCTTAATGGCATCCATCACAAAATAAAATTCTCCATGGAGGAAGGAAGATGGAACTCTTGGCCATACAGTATATAGGAAAGTAACTCACACCAATAGATACCTTCAGGCTAATTCTCATCACCACCCAGCCCAACTACAAGCCGTCGTCAAAACTTTAGTAACCAGATAACAAAGACTAGCTGACCAGGACAACATCAAACAGGAAATGGACAGTTTAAAAACAGCTCTGAGACAAAACGGATTTACAGACCGAAATATTCAAAGAGCCCTAAAGTCAAAACCGAGACAAACAGACGAAGAGCATGAGACACCAATAACCAAGGCTCATTTACCGTATGTCAAGGGTACCACGGACAGTATTGCAAGAATTCTACGGAGACACAATATCGATACTATTTTCAGTACAAACAGAAAAATAAGCAAGGTGTTGAGGACTCCGAAGACGAGGATCCCTTTAGAACAACAGGGAGTGTACGAGATTCCATGTGCAGACTAACATAAAACCTATGTGGGGCAAACTAACAGAAGAATTCAAGCTAGACGTGATGAACACCAGAATGCTATAAAAAAGCAGGAAAAAACAACATCCATTGCGGAACACGCCACCACGACGTCACACCGAATAGACTTTGAGAACACCAGAGTACTGGCAAATATAGAACACACGAAATCAAGACTCGTAAGAGAGGCAATTGAATTAGCGAAGAGGCCTCACAGTCTAAACGCACGCAATGAAATCCAGAACTTATCGAATTGTTGGAAAATTCTATTAAACACCGTACGGGCCCGGACCCGTCCAATAACAACTAAACCGGAAATAAAGCAGCAGGCGGGAGGCGTGCCCACTGAGCGCCCAGGGCCAATCACACGCAGCCGTTCACGGTGCCAACCAATAGGCGCCGAGCCGGGACTATATAACACCGTGCGCGCTCCTGAAAATATCAGTATTCGAGTGACTAGAAGCGAAAGGAGAAGGCTACGAGAATTATGCGAACCGACCTGAAGAGGGCAGATGTGGCTCTGCCGAAACGTCGTCATTTTACCATCGATCCCGGCAGGGATCAGTTATCAACTACGCGGATGAATTCCCGGAAACCATCTAATGCATTTAGTGCCCGCGAAAACATAAAAACAAATATAGTGAATCTCTACGAGGAGACTACTTTTTATTTGTGTAAAACATTTGAGAAATTACGCGCGAAAAGAAGCAAACTTTTGTGCGATCTACATTTTTTACAAAGATGCCGCGATGAAGGAGTTATTCCGAAAAACATGACGGTGAAGTTGTGGAAGAACAACAGAAAAACACAGAATATCTTATGGAAAGCTAGTTGTGCCCTACATAGGGAAGCCATACGTGATGTCAGAAGAGATTTGGATGTTCTTAATACTAAACTCTTAAATATCCACCTACAGATAAGCAATACACTCCACCCGATAATATGGGATAAATTCGATTAAATTAGCGAATTTAGGGCCGAAACGAATGCAGAGTTGACAACAATGCAGCAACAGACAAAATTTAACAAATTGAAGCTCCAACAGAAGCCCAAAAACGATTTTTTTTCTCGGAAAATAACCGTCACAGTCTAATCTCAAGGCAATTGGAAACGAATAGAACCGTTTATAACTTATCTTCGGTCCAATTGAACTCTACCTCGATTGGCGTGTTGGCTAAGGGATTCAATTACGCTATTGCTCCCTCTCACGCCGAGTCGCGACTATATAACACCGTGCGGGCTCCTGAAAATATCAGTATTCGAGTGACTAGAAGCGAAAGCAGAAGGCTACGAGAATTATGCGAATATATATATATATATATATATATATATATATATATATATATATATGTTACATATCACCTTTCATGACTTATAAATAATAATATGCTGATTAATGTCTAGAATAAAACAATAATCCATTGTAAAGGAATTACGCAGAAACTAAAACAATACTTATATTATATTACTAGATGCACCTGCATAAATGATGATTCTGCATAGTTCCCCTTTCTCAGCAGAGATTATAAATAGGAGAGTATTCCTAAACAAGACGCTTTTTGAATTCAACTTAAGATTTTTAACGTTGTTCAGAGCCACAACATTTGGTCTGTTCATTTGCTGTAGTAATTATTATAAATTAGTCCTTTTTGTAACAAAGTAGTGATAGTTGTGTTTCAATAAATTCTGTTGTTTTTTTAAAAAAAGGGTTTTAAGTAATAAAGCCCCAACAATTGGCGCAGTCAGCAGGATCGGAAAAACAGAGATTTTTGGTGATCCAGAAAAAAGCCACAGGTAAATTCCTCAAACTTTCAAAGCAAAAATAAAAAGACATGTAATTATTGCAAAAAGTCGGGACATTTAATTTCAGAATGTCGCAAAAAAACAAAATAATGATAAATATTATAATAAAAACCGAAATTATCAATATAATTCGGGAAATCAAAGAAACTTCAATCCAAATCATTCCTTTGCGAATAGACATGAAAATCAAAATCAAAGAGAAAATTATTATCAAAGACCACCTAACCAAAACAATTATAACCAAAATAACTATCAAAGCAATTCTTCAAATACAAGAAACATGCAAAATCCTCCAAGAAAAACGTTTCATTTAAACGAACAAAGAGTGGAAATGGAGACTGGCACTTCTACTCATCTCATCCCAACCAGTCAAGCAAACAATTTAGAAAGCCAAGAATAAGATCAGAATTCGTAAACACAAGCAATTCAAATAATTTATTTTATATAAAAACTCATGACGGAAAATATCGCTATTTAATTGATACCGGAGCAAGTATATCAATTTTGAAACCAAATTTATTTGAACAAGAAAAAATAAAAAGTGTAGAACCCATAAGAATTCAAGGTGTAACTAACCAATTTTTTGAAATAAATAAAGCAATAAATTTTGATTTCTTTTTGAAAAATGACGAAATGGAAGTATTCGTACATAACTTAAATATAGAATTTGATGGTTTATTAGGTATAGATTTTTTACAACAATATGAGTGTTTAGTTGATTTAAAAAATAGAAAACTAATAACCAAATATATAACTTTGCCATTATACAAAGAAAATGAAATTGTCAATGAAATAACTATAGAACCAAGAACTGAACAAATATTCAAGTTAAATTGCAATGAAAAAAATGCTGAACTAATTTTACATTCACAAGAAAAAGAAAATGTCATATTGCCAAATTGTGTAATCAAAACGAATGAAAAAGGTGAATTTCTAACGTCAATTTTAAATAAAAGCGAACAAAAGAAAAGAATAATTTTTGATGAATTAATAATTGAACCTTTTATTGAAAATAGTCCAGTAAATAAGAATCAAACATTAATTTTAAATCTACAAAAAGAAAACTTATATTCAAGACAACAACGAGTCGAACAATCCTTGCGTTTAGAACATTTAAATTTTGAAGAAAAAGAAGCAATTACCGCCTTATGTAAACAATATTGCGATATATTTTATTTAGAAAATGATGAATTAACCTTCACAAATAAGGTAAAACATAAAATCGATACCGGGCAAGCCAAACCAATTGCAACAAAGTCATATAGATATCCTTATGTCCATAAACAAGAGGTAAAAACCCAAGTAAATCAAATGTTAAAACAAGGAATAATCCAACCATCATCTTCACCTTGGTCATCTCCAGTATGGGTAGTCCCCAAAAAGTTAGACGCCAGTGGTAAGCAGAAATGGAGAATGGTTATAGATTACCGCAAATTAAATGAAGTCACGGTAGATGATAAATATCCGTTGCCTAATATAAATGATTTACTCGACAAATTAGGACATTGCTGTTATTTTACAACCCTTGATCTGGCATCAGGTTTTCATCAAATTGAGATTAATCCAACAGATATAGAAAAAACCGCGTTCACAGTTGAAAATGGTCATTATGAGTTTAAGAGAATGCCATTTGGTTTAAAGAATGCACCCGCGACCTTCCAACGAGTCATGGATAATATTTTAACTGGCATACAAAACGAACGAGCACTTGTATACATGGATGACATCATATCTTATGCTTCATCATTAACAGAACACATACAAAGATTAAGAGAACTATTTGAAAGACTAAGAAATTCAAATCTTAAATTGCAACCCGATAAATGTGAATTTTTAAAAAAAGAAGTTGCATACTTAGGTCATATAGTGACAGAAGAAGGTGTAAAACCAAATCCAGAAAAGATAAGAGCAGTCAAAGAATTTCCAGTACCTAAAAACGCAAAAGACGTGAAAAGTTTCCTAGGTTTAGCAGGATACTATAGAAGGTTTATAAAAGATTTTGCCAAAATAGTCAAACCTTTAACTGAATTATTAAAGAAAGATATAAAATTTAACTTTGATGAACATTGCATGAAATCATTTGAAACATTGAAACAAACATTAATAAATTATCCAATTTTACAATATCCTGATTTTGAGAAAGAATTCAATATTACTACAGACGCGAGTAATTATGCGATAGGAGCAGTACTATCACAAGGAAAAATAGGAAAAGATTTGCCTATAGCATACGCATCTAGAACTCTGAATGCTCACGAACAGAAATATTCGACAATCGAGAAAGAATTACTAGCAATAGTATGGGGAGTTGCTAAATATCGGGAATTCGTCTACGGGACAACCTTCAAACTATATACCGATCACCGCCCGATAACATGGTTATTCAATGTAAAAGATCCAGGTTCCAGACTCGCAAGATGGAGATTAAAACTGGAAGAATATAATTATCAAATAATATACAAACCAGGTAAACAAAATACCAATGCCGACGCCTTATCTCGAATAAGAATCAATCATCTCAGAGATTATTCAAAAATATTCTACGGAAGTCCAGTGAAAGAAGAAGAAGAAGAAGAAGAAAACGAAGAAAGACCGGATACTCCAAATACAGAAATCGGATATGAAACAATCTTAGAAGAATATAACATTTTTAAGAAACTACACGAATCAAAATCATTAATTGATTATTCTAAATGTAATTTTACTAATGAGAAATTTATAGATAAACATCAAAAAAAAATTATATCATTCTTAAAGCCAGGCGAATTAACTGATTCACAATTTAAAATAGCTGATGATTTAATTGACTTAAATACAATGTATGAAGAACACAGAATAAACGTTGTCACATCAAAATCCAATCCTAAACGAAAGTATTACCTTATCATCGTTCCACATTTAAATCCTGACCAAGCAATCTTTGAAATTCTTTACTACAATAAAGAGATATTGTTAGAAAACGATAAATATTATATGGAAGAATTAAAAAATGTACCAATTTTAGAAATGCTATCTTTCATTTTTTCCGATAATGAAATAGAATTTATAACTTGTAACCCAAACATTATAATCCCAGAAAAAGAACAAAGAAATATAATTATTGAAGAAAATCATACAGGTAAACTAAACATGCATAGAGGTATCCAAGAAACAGTAACATGAATAAAACGAAAATATCAGTGGGAAAATTTAACCAAAGACGTTGAAAATTTCATAAAAAATTGCGAAGTATGTATTAAATCCAAAGCTTGTAGAAAAAATTTATCAAATCCCTTAGTAATAACAGAGACGCCGAAAACACCGTTTGAACGCATTAACCTCGATATATTAGAAATACCAGAGAAAAATTATGTACTCGTGATAAGAGATGAATTTTCTAAATTTACCCAAGCTTATCCAATTGAAAATAAATCCGCGAAAAATGTTGTCAATACGCTATTATTATATTTTATGCACTATGGTACGCCGCTAAGAATACATTGTGACAGAGGTAGAGAATTCGATAACCAATTAATGAGAGATCTATGTACACTCTATAACATTAAACTAACATTTTCATCAGTCAATCATCCACAGAGCAATGGTTCAATCGAAAGATTTATGAGTACCCTATTGGAAATGATAAGATCAACAGTTACTGAAAAACCGGGAGATCATCCACTAACATGCATCCCATACGCAGTTATATGCTATAATAATTCTATAAGTAATACCCATGGTTATACGCCATACGAACTAATTTTTGGTCACACAAATTCAAGACCACCTGAAAAATTATTTAATCAGGAAGAACTAGTCTCAAAATATGTACGTGAACTAAACAATAAAATTTCATATTTTTATAAAGTAGCGAGAGAAAA
Organism: Octodonta nipae; assembly: GCA_034190945.1. NCBI lineage: Eukaryota > Metazoa > Arthropoda > Insecta > Coleoptera > Chrysomelidae > Octodonta > Octodonta nipae. The sequence goes on along the minus strand of CM067216.1, from coordinate 91,257,843 downwards.
AAACAATTTTGAAAAAATTCAAATCTAAAGAACGTCACGATCAAAAAGCAAAACCAAAACCAAAAGATATTGAAGTAAATGATTTTATATTCATAAAAGAGTCACAGATAAAACATAAACTAAGTAACAAATCGAATGGTCCTTATAAAGTGATACAAATATTAAGAAATAATGCTTTAAAAATTAAAGACTTAGAAACAAACAGAGAATTCACAATTAACTCAGATCAAGTTAGCTCAATCTTAAAATAGATTTTCTTTCTTTTCAGATGAAATACATCATCATTCTTGCTGTACTAATCACAGTAAGTCAAGCGAGTAATTATAAAATTTCAACTCTAAATAACACTTTAGGAATACAGTATTACTATGAATCAGACTTAAAAGTATCAAATGAAAAATGGAAATTACTAGTTGTCAAAGACATTACAATTTTATTAGATTCTTTCAAAAATGATATTTCAATTTTAAATCACATAAAGCAATTAATTGAAAGAGACACTCCAAGACTTATAGCATTTTACACTGAAGTCAAACCTCATATTACAATGTTAAATAAAATAATAATGTTAATCAGTCAAAAATTTAGCGAAATAAAAAATGATATCAACCCTTATGATCCAAAAGAATTTAATTCAAATAACACTCGTACGAAACGAGGAGCTTTTAATTTTATAGGCTCAGTATGGAAAGCAATTACGGGAAATCTCGATAGTACAGATGGTGAATATTACGATAAAGTCATAAATGAAGTCGAAGAAGACGAAAGAGCTCTAGAAAATTTAATGAAAAATCAAATCACTGTAAACTAATTCTGTAATAAAAAACTTTAACTATACAATACGCAAACTACAAATAGACGAGCAAACATTTAATGAAAATCTTCACAAAATAGAAAACGCTATTTTCAACATATCAGATAACCAAAATTTTTATGATTCAAAGCTTCAAATTATAAATATATGTGAACAATTATTAGAGTCATTCATTCTAATAGAAAATGAACTCAACGATATCATTGATTCAGTCACATTCGCAAGACTCAAAAGCATCCATCCATCGGTAATTCAACCCGAAGACCTTATATTCCAATTAAGACTAATTTCCACAAGTTTAAGCACACATGTTTTACCAATGTTACCAAATCTAGAAAATATTCCAAAATACCTTGATATAATTGAACTTCAAGCTTATCAATCCGATAATAAAATCGTCTTTATTTTACCAATTCCTTTAGTAGAACCTGAAGAATTCAAACTCCTACATGTTTACTCTTTACCAATTTTTAATCAAAAAACCAAATTGTCTTACCTTATCCTAAACACATATAAGTATATAGCTGTTAGCAGAGATAATAATCTTTATATTACAATTGAAAATTTGGAAAAATGCAAAAGCATCGAATCAGAAACAAAAATTTGTTACAACTTAATCGCATATCCAATTGATGAACACGCACCCTGCGAAATAAAAGTAATCAAATCCATAAAGTTACCAGAAAATTGCCAAACCATTGAAGTTAACATCGAAGACTACAAGGTACAACACATATCTGAAAATGAATGGTTAATTGTCACCAATGCCCTTTTACCAATCAGCATCCAATGCAAAGAAGATACGACGAAAACAATAAATATAAATACAAATTCAATCCTGAAGTTACAACCCCATTGTATATGTTACGTTGGTTCAATCAGAATACAGTCAAGCAAAAACTACAAATCAGAAGATTCCAGAGTCATCGAAACTCCAAATATTCCTTATGAATGTTGCGAAGAAACAAAAAGTGCGCGAAATGTGTTTAAATTAAAGCCTTTAAAAATTCAAAAACTTGAACTTGATGAACTTAATATTGCAGAACATAAGTTAGATCATTATTCCGAAGAACTTGATGATATAATAAATAGACCTTTTACTCAAAGATATACCCAGTGGTTAACAATTTTGTGTATCGTATTAATTGTACTAATTATTTCAATTTTTATTATTTACAAATGTCGAAAAAGATGTAGAAAGCAGTTACCAGCAATTATATTCCCAACAATAAACGCAGAACCAGGACAATCCAGAAGCCTATTAAGAAGATTCAGACCACGAAGAAGATCTTCAATTCGAGATGAAAACATAATGGAAATGCAAGAACCCGCAATCTAACTAAACAAATTGTAAGTTTTAACAAATGTAATATTACTAATTTTAATTTTGAATTTTGTAATTTTATCAATTTTAAATCAAAAATTTGTGTCAAATGTAGACTCCAAATTTTAAATAAGAGGGGGAGGAGTGTTACATATCACCTTTCATGACTTATAAATAATAATATGCTGATTAATGTCTAGAATAAAACAATAATCCATTGTAAAGAAATTACGCAGAAACTAAAACAATACTTATATTATATTACTAGATGCACCTGCATAAATGATGATTCTGCATAGTTCCCCTTTTTCCAGCAGAGATTATAAATAGGAGAGTATTCCTAAACAAAACGCTCATTAGCTTTTCGAATTCAACTTAAGACTTTTAACGTTGTTCAGAGCCACAACATTTGGTCTGTTCATTTGCTGTAGTAATTATTATAAATTAGTCCTTTTTGTAACAAAGTAGGATAGTTGTGTTTCAATAAATTCTGTTGTTTTTTTAAAAAAAGGGTTTTAAGTAATAAAGCCCCAACATATATATATATATATATATATATATATATATATATATATATGTTCTGAGAGGCTTCCGCGGTCATTATTATGAACTAAGCTAGGTTCAGCGTGAGAACCGCGTCTGAATTTGTTAAATACTCGATGTTTCGACTCCTGCTTTGGAGCCATTATCAAGAGACAAAAAATAAAATAGAGTTTCAGAGTCTAGATCGAACTCGGGGCGTCAACCTGCCTACTCCCAAGAGTCACTAGGTAACTGAACTGAAGGTGAGTCTGCGCTGCTTCTTGTATTTATAGTGATCGGTCGATTAGGAGGGGATGTCGCGAGATGAAGGGGCTGTGTGGTGATTGGTTGGGTATTGGTGGGCGTGTCTTGTTTGTTTAATCTAGCAATTACGGAGATCCAAGTCTATTTAAACAGAGAGGTCTTTTCTCTATTTCGATGGCTTCGCGAATAGTGGATACCCTAAGAGAATTGAGAGATATGATAGTTCTACTGTCCTCGAAGTTGATAGAGTGCCCTGTTTGGATATGGTGATGCGCGAGAGCTGAAGTCGGATCTTTTTTACGAACTGACAGAGAGTGTTCATATACTCGATGGTTCACGCGCCTGTTGGTACGACCGATGTAGCTTTGTGGGCAATCGCGACATGAAATTTCGTAAACTCTTCGATCCTCGTTAGGTACTTTGTCTTTGGGGTTACCGGTTAAGTTGACTATAGTTTGAGTGGTGTTGAAGACAGTCTTTATTTGATGTCGTTGTAAAATCCGAGCTATTTTGTCAGTGACTCCTCGAATGTATTGAAGGACGGCTTTGCGATGTTGTTGGTCTGTTTCTGACGGGGTTGGTGTGAATGGGGGTTGTTGAGATTGATGGATTATACGCGCAATGTGGTCCGGATGATAACCGTTTTGTCGAAGGATTTGTTGAAGATTATTAAGTTCGTTTTGTCTATTGTCAATATCTGTTAAACGAATAGATCTAAGAGTAAAAGATTTCATTACAGAACTCAATTGGGCAGAGAGGTGGTATGATTGGACATATAAGTATCGATTGGTATGACTTGGTTTCCTGTAAACGGTATGTGAGAATCTGTCATTGTTGGTTTTTGTTATGAGGACATCAAGAAACGGGATAGAAGAATCGGACTCGATTTCCATTGTAAATTGTATATTAGAATGTATACCATTGAGGTGTTGTAGAAAGAAGTCTAATGGATCTCTGCCATGAGGCCAAATGACAAAAGTATCATCTACATATCTAAGCCAACAGGAAAGTTTTAAATTAGACGAGTTTAGGGCCTGGGTTTCGATTTGTTCCATGAAAATGTTAGCAAGCACTGGAGAAAGAGGTGTACCGATGGGGGCCCTACGGACTTATTTGAACAGAGTGTCTTGAGATCAAAAATAAGTGTTATAAGAACATTGTTGTATAAGTTTGATGATGTCAGAAGAGATATTGTGTTTTTTTTAGAATATCTAACGTTTCTGAAATAGGGACATTGGTGAAAAGAGATACAATATCGAAGCTAACTAGAATATCATTTTCTGAAATTCTATAAGCACTTAGCATATGAAGGAAGAAGAGTTCTTTACGTACGAGGATGCTTGCTCGGCTAGAGGTTGAAGGGTTTTGGCTAAGTACCGGGTTAATTATTGGGTCGGAGATTGTACAGAACTGACAATGGGCCTAAGAGGAATGTCCAGCTTATGGATTTTGGGTAGTCCGTCAATTTTTGGAATTTTAGAAGACTTTTCACGAGGAATGATCATCTTTTTGACGTCAAGAGGAAGTTGTGTCCTGTTGATGATTTCCTTATCTTTTCCTCTAAGTAAGTAGTAGGATTATTGTTCATTATTTCGTAGTTTGCAGTGTGGAGTAGGGAATTCATCTTGTGAACATATTCCTTAGTATTGAGAAGAACAGTCGCGTTACCTTTGTCGGTAGGAAGAATAGTTTGTCATCGTTGTTTCGTAGTTGTTTTAGTGCATGTCTTTCATTAGAAGTTAGACTTGATTTTGGTGGCTTTGATGTGCGGAGTACTCTAGCAATGTCTTGACTAGTATCTTTAGCTTTAATATCTGTTAGTTCAACCAAAGATACCTCAACTTGAGAAATGATTCTTTCAGTTGGGATAGTTTTTGGCGTCACTGCGAAATTGAAACCATTGGATAGGACGTGTAAACTGGTAGAGTCTAAGGGGAATTCAGAAAAGTTATGGACTGTAGTCTGAGCAGGTTGTTTTGTAATAAGTCGTGTTATCTTAAGTTTTTGAGTGACTGTTTTCTTTTGGGCCAGGTGTTCGGCTTTATCGCTCGAAATGCGATCAAAATTGTCCAACAGAATTGGATAAGGATTGAAATTATGTAATGATGAATAACAGTGATACAAATTTCGGTTGGTTTGGTCAAGTTGATATCTAATTGAATGGATGGAATTTCGTAAGAGGGCCAAACTTGCTTTGTTAAGAATACTGGAAACTGAACGTGAAGAGGTGTGATGTTTTAGTTTTAAAGTATTTGGAATGACGTTATAAGTTCTACAAGATTTGAGGAAAACAAGATCACAAAGAAGTAGAGATTTTCGAATACGAAGTTTGCTCTTATGTTTTTGTGAGTTAGAAGAAATCCTCCCCGTAGAGGCGAATGAAATGTTCTGAGAGGCTTCCGCGGTTATTATTATGAACTAAGCTAGGTTCAGGGTGAGAAAAATCGAAGTAAAGAACAGACTTCTCTGTCTAAATAGAGGAGATGACAGCACTCGCCTTCCCACAGCTTGGACCTCCGTGATTGCCAGATTAAACAAACCAGACACACCCACCAACACCCAACCAATCACCGCACAGCCCCTTTATCACGCGACATCCCCTCCTAATCGACCGATAACTATAAATAAAAGAAACAGCGCAGACTCACCTTCTGTTCAGTTCATTTAATTAGATATCAACTTGACCAAATCAACCGAAATTTGTATCACTGTTATTTATAATTACATAATTTCAATCCTCATCCAATTCTGTGGGACAATTTTGATCTCTTTTCGAACGATAAAGCCGAACACCTGGCCCAAAAGAAAACAGTCACTCAAAAACTTAAACTAACACGATTTATTACAAAACAACAACCCGCTGTCACCTCACCCCCTCAGACGACCGTCGATAACTTTTCTGACTTCCCCTTAGACTCTAACAGTTTACACGTCCTATCCAAAGGTTTCAATTTCGCAGTGATGCCGAAAACTATCCCAACTGACAGAATCATTTATCAAGTTGAGGTATCCTTGCTTGAACTAACAGATATTGAAGCTGAAGATACTGGTCAAGACATTGCTAGAGTACTCCGCACATCAAAGCCACCAAAATCAAACCTAACTTCTAATGAAAGACATGCACTAAAACAACTACGTAACAACGGTGACATAACTATTCTTCCTGCCGACAAAGGTAACTCGACTGTTCTTCTCAATACTAAGGACTATGTTCACAAGATGAATTCCCTACTCCACACTGTAGACTACGCAATAATGAACAATAATCCTACTACTTACTTTGAGAAAAAGACTAAGGAAATCATCAACAGGAGACAACTTCCTCTTGACATCAAAAAGATCATCATTCCTCATGAAAAGTCTTCTAAAATTCCGAAAATTTACGGACTACCCAAAATTCATAAGCCGGACATTCCTCTTAGGCCCATTGTCAGTTCGGTACAATCCTCGACTCAAGAATTAGCCCGGTACTTAGCCAAAACCCTTCAACCTGTAGCCGAGCAAGCATCCTCGTAAGTAAAGAAATCTTCTTCCTTCCTAGATATGCTAAGTGCTTATAGAATTTCAGAAAATGATATCCTAGTTAGCTTCGATATTGTATCTCTTTTCACCAATGTTCCCATTTCAGAAACGTTAGATATTCTAAAAACTTGTTCTTCTAACACTTATTTTTCATTTCAAGGCACTCTGTTGAAACAAGTCCGGGGGGCCCCCATGGGTTCACCTCTTTCTCCAGTGCTTGCTAACATTTTCATGCCACAAATCGAAACCCAGGCCCTAAACTCGTCTAATTTAAAACCTTCCTGTTGGCTTAGATATGTAGATGATACTTTTGTCATTTGGCCTCATGGCAGAGATTCATTAGACTTCTTTCTACAACACCTCAATGGTATACATTCTAATATACAATTTACAATGGAAATCGAGTCCGATTCTTCTCTCCCGTTTCTTGATATCCTCATAACAAAAACCAACAATGACAGATTCTCACATACCGTTTATAGGAAACCAACTCATACCAATCGATACTTAAATTCCCAATCACACCACCATCCTGCCCAATTGAGTTCTGTAATGAAACCTTGACTCTTAGATCTATTCGTTTAACAGATATTGACAAAACGAACTTAATAATCTTCAACAAATCCTTCGGCAAAACGGTTATCATCCGGACCACATTGCGAGTATAATTCATCAATCTCAACAACCCCCAATTACACCAACCCAGTCAGAAACAGACCAACAACATCGAACAGCCGTCCTTCCATACATTCGAGGAGTCACTGACAAAATAGCACGGATTTTACAACGACATCAAATAAAGACTGTCTTCAACACCACTCAAACTATAGTCAACTTAACCGGTAACCCCAAAGACAAAGTACCTAACGAGGATCGAGGAGTTTACGAAATTTCATGTCGCGATTGCCCACAAAGCTACATCGGTCGTACCAACAGGCGCGTGAACCATCGAGTATATGAACACTCTCTGTCAGTTCGTAAAAAAGATCCGACTTCAGCTCTCGCGCATCACCATATCCAAACAGGGCACTCTATCAACTTCGAGTACAGTAGGACTATCATATCTCTCAATTCTCTTAGGGCACCCACTATTCGCGAAGCCGTCGAAATAGAGAAAAGACCTCTTTGTCTAAATAGACGCGATAACAGCACTCGCCTTCCCAAGAGTATTTAATAAATTCAGACGCGGTTCTCACCCGGAATATATATATATATATATATTATATATATATATATATATATATATATATATATATATATATTGTTACGAAATTTACCCAAAGCCGACCCTGTGTCATTTCAGCACGACAACAAACGCTTCAATATAAAAAAATACGATTCTCGAAAAGACTCGGCAGCGGAAGGAACGATGATGATTTCTACTGGAGAATTCGACACTGGGATTATAAAAGAAGCACACCACGATCGCAGTCCAGTGATACCGCGACGACTAGCTTATATGGGATTGTTATTGTATTTTTGAATCAGCTGTTTGAATGTAAATAAAGTTCTAGAAAAGTGACAGTGCATATTAGTTTTATAATTTTTAATTGAACCCACGAAGTATATTGCAATTTGGTGTTAGAAGTGAAGGATTAAGTGCAGTTAACATCCTAATTTAATTTATGGAAACTCGTAGTATGGACGAAACTACCAAAAAAATAGTCAAGCAGGTTACAGAGGGACTGGACGAAAAAATTGCACAGATTCTAGAAAAACGTGACAAGAAGGAAAAATAACATCAAGAAGAAATTCAAAAAAGGTTAGTGAAATCTTTTGATGATAAACTTAAAGTTGAATTCGGAAATCTTGTCCCTAATATCGATGAAAAACGTAAAATAGAATTAGAAAATCTTGTTTCCACGATGAAAAGTGAACAACAAAATTTAATTGAGGGATTATTCTCGAAATTGAATGAACAGAGACAAATTGATTTTAAAATATCTGAAGAAAAACGAGAAAATGAATTTAAATTATTAGAAGAAAAACGACAACATGAATTTAAGATATTTGAAGAAAAACAAGGCAAAACGGAAGAAAAAAGACAATTGCAATTTGAACAATTAATGCAAATAGTATCGCAAGTTAATGAAACAGTTAATGAAAGAATGCAAATAGTTGAATCAGATATAAAAGAAATAAACGACGACATAAAGATCCTAAAAAATAGTGTGGAGACTCTTGAAATCAAAGTAGATGACATCGATTCCGTCCAGAACCAGGTGAAATTTGAAATAAGTGCTATCCAAAACCAGGTAAAAGCTGAAATCAGTTCAATTAAAGACGCAGTACACAGTGAAGTACAAGATAAAGTGGAAACAGCAATTAAAAAATTGCAACAAGATTTGCAGAGAGGAAAATACCAGCACACCGTGAGTACCAAAGGTTCCTTTAGTAAACCACCCACATTCGACGGCAGTTCATCTTGGCCCATGTATAAACGGCAATTTGAGGCCGTGGCTACAGCTAATGGATGGGATAATCATGAAAAATCCACATCTCTGGTAATTTCCTTAAGAGGTCCGGCTCTAGAACTCCTCCAGAGCTTTCCAGTCGATGAACAAGGCAATTTCGACAAGATCATCGCTATCCTAGACAAACGTTACGACAATCAATCCTTGAGCCAGGTATACCAAGTCCAACTGAGTGGAAAAACCCAAAAATCCGGTGAAAGCCTCCAAGAATTTGAAGCAGAAATCAGACGGTTAGTTCACTTGTCCTACCCAGACCTGCCAGAGGAAACGACAGACCAGTTGGCCACACAGAGTTTCATAAACGGCATCAGAGATGTGGAAGTACAAAGAAATTTAAGACTGAGTGGCGTCAAGAAAAGTAGTGAAACTCTACTTCGGGCTTTGGAAGTAGAGGCCGTCATGAACATGTCTAAGCCGAGGGTCCGAGCAGTTTCCTTCAACCAGGAAGAGTCAGAGTCACAATTTCAAGCGCTGCTGGCTGGTCTGAACAAATTATTAGACCGGTCACAAAGAACTGGCACCAGAGGGGCATGTTACGGCTGCGGACGGACAGGACACTTCCAACGTAATTGTCAAGTGAGGCCACCTGAACGATCACCGACCAGGGGTAACCAACAGAACAGCCACATGTCCAGGGACCGTCAGTCAGTCAGCATAGGGGGGCGAATGCTGACTGTCCCTCCACCAGCCCCCAAAACGTTATCCATCCGAAGATTTTGCCGAGATAGCGGCAGCCTAGTCATCAGAGGCACCATCAACGGGCGAGCAGTTACCATCACCATCGATACCGGCCGAGGGCCCGAGCAGTTTCCTTCAACCAGGAAGAGTCAGAGAGCCATTTCAAGCGCTGCTGGCTGGTCTGAACAAAATATTAGAATGGTCACAAAGAGCTGCCACCAGAGCGGCATGTTACCGCTGTGGACGGACAGGACACTTTCAACGTCATTGTCGAGTGAGGCCACCTGAACGATCACCGACCAGGGGTAACCAACAGAACAGCCTCATGTCCAGGGACCGTCAGCCAGTCAGCATAAAGGGGCGAATGCTGACTAACCATCTACATGCCCACAAAACTTTATCATCAGGGGCACCATCAATGGCCGAGCAATTACCATCACCATCGACACCGGCGCCGCTGTGTCCATTGCCAAGTCCAGGGTTTTGAGAGCATCAGAAATTCGGCCAGTTACCAATAACATCCAGCTCAGAACAGTCACCGGCGAGTCCATGTCAATACAGGGTGAGGCAGATGTCGTGCTACAGATAGGGGACAACATGATCCGGCATAGGGTCCTGGTAGCGAATATTGAGGACGATTTTATACTGGGAATGGACCTAATTAGCCAGCATGGATTTATGTTCGACCCGAGATATGATGTTCTTCGGTTCCTGAATGAGGAATTTGTATTGACACGGCCCGTCAACACATCAGTCACGCCCATAAAAATTGTGGCAAAGTCTTCAGCTAGAATTCCCGGTCGAACAGAACAGATTATTCATGGGCAGCTAGACAGCAATCCTGGGAGCTGCGTTGGAATGGTGGAGCCCGTACACTCAGCTCATGACTACTTAGTTGGACGGGCTATAGTTAAAACCGGACGAGATATACCAATCAGAGTCCTGAATTTGTCCAACAACGACATCAGAATTACCAATGGTCAAGAGATAGCTTGTTTCGAGCCAGTAGAGACCATCATCAATTGCGAAGAAGAGTACCAGACGTCGGTGAAGGAGCCAGGGCCCGATATAGAGTTCCTACAACAGTTTGCTGGCCATTTGACTCACTTGACACCAGAGAACCAGAAGAAAGCCAAGCAATTTATCACAAAACACTGGCAAATTTTTAACAGTAAAAATGGAACCACCGGTCGCACCAACATCATCCAGCATCGAATAGATACCGGAAAGGCTCAACCCATCAGAATACCACCTAGACGACTACCATTGGGGCAACAACAGGCAGTCGAGGAAAACATCGAGTCCATGTTACAAAATGGAGTTATTGAGCCATCCATCAGTCCATGGTCTGCTCCCGTCGTGCTAGTTAAAAAGAAAGATGGAACCACCCGATTTTGCGTGGATTACAGAAAGCTGAATGATGTCACGAAGAAAGACAGCTATCCACTACCCCGAATCGATGACACTTTGACCACACTAGCAGGCTCCCGTTGGTTCTCCACACTAGACCTAAAAAGTGGATATTGGCAGGTTGGTCTGCACGAAAACGACAGAGAGAAGACAGCGTTCTCCACCAGTAAAGGGCTGTTTCAGTTCACGGTCATGCCCTTTGGGCTATGTAATGCTACCGCTACATTTGAGAGGCTAATGGAATATGTACTGAGCAGGTTAACATGGAGGACGTGCTTAGTGTACCTTGACGATATTCTAGTCATGGGCCAGACATTCGACGACCATTTGAAGAACCTGGGCGAAGTATTCTCCAGAATTAATAACGCCAACCTGAGACTCAATCCGAAGAAGTGTTCCTTGTTTCAAAAAGAAGTAGAGTTTTTGGGCCACGTAGTGTCTGAGTCAGGAATCCACACCAACGAAGACAAGATAGAAACCATCCGTGATTGGCCAGTTCCAAGAGACAAACATGAACTCCGAAGCTTCTTGGGCCTCTGTTCATACTACCGGCGTTTTGGTGAGGGATTTGCCACCATCGCCGCCCCTCTACATCGGCAGACCACTGATAAAGAGACCTTCCATTGGAATCAGGATTGCGAAACATCATTCAGGCGACTGAAGGCAGCACTATGTTCCAGCCCAATCCTAGCCTTTCCTACACAGTCCGACAAGTTCATCTTAGACACCGACGCCAGCAACACAGGTTTGGGGGCCGTCCTATCCTAGGTGCAAGATGGTGAAGAGAGGGTGATCGAGTACTACAGCCGTGGATTCTCGAAGCCAGAAAGAAATTATTGCGTCACCAGAAAAGAACTTCTTGCAATAATAAGGGCTGTGGACCATTTCCACAAATACCTGTATGGTCGCCATTTCTTAATCCGAACAGATCATGCCGCACTCAAATGGCTGCTGGACATGAAGACACCGGAAGGACAACTGGCCAGATGGATGGAGAAATTACAGCAATACGACTTCAAGGTGGAACACCGTGCCGGCCGGTTGCACAATAATGCCGATGCACTATCCAGAAGACCCTGTAGAGCGGAATGCAAGCATTGTCTGAAAACGGAACAGCGAGAGGGTATCTCCATCAGGCAGATCCGAGTGCAGGCCAATGAAGACTGGACAACGGAACAGTGCATCCAGGACCAAATGGCTGATCCAGACATCGAACCAATCTTGTCACTCAAAATGAGAGGGGCACCCTGGCCACGATGGGACGAGGTAGCTAGATACTCCGGCGTGCTGAAATCGTTATGGGCTCAGTGGGACTCTCTAAGAGTAGACAATGGAATGCTCAAGCGAGTTTGGGAAAGCGCTGATGGACGAGAAACCAAGTCCCAACTGGTAGTTCCGAAGAAAAAGGTACCAGCCATCCTGACCGAAGTACATGATGGAATTACCGGAGGCCACCTGGGCATGAATAAAACCCTAGACAAAGTTTGCCAGCGGTACTACTGGGTGAATTACTTCGAAGACGTCAGAGCTTGGTGCGGCAAATGTGCCACATGTGCCGCCAGTAAGGGCCCGAAGACCCGGACCAAGGGCAGAATGCAGCAGTACAATGTGGGCGTTTGAGAGAATTGCCATCGATGTCGCCGGTCCGTTTCCCGAGTCTGAGAGGGGGAACAAATACATTCTGGTCGCAATGGATTACTTCAGCAAATGGCCTGAGGCATATGCGATACCCAACCAAGAGGCAACCACGGTAGCGACGGTGCTAGTAGAACAACTATTCAGCAGGTTTGGCGTCCCGATGGAATTACATTCAGACCAGGGGCGTAACTTCGAATCGAATGTATTCCAGAAGGTCTGCACGATGTTGGGGATCAGGAAAACGAGAACAACACCATTACACCCACAGTCAGACGGAATGGTGGAAAGATTCAACAGGACCTTGGAACAACACCTATCCAAGTTCGTCAGCAATAACCAGCGTGATTGGGATGAGCATATTCCCCTATTCCTGTTGTCATATCGCTCTGCTGTACATAATAGTACAGGCCTGACCCCAGCCAGGGTCTTATTCGGAAAGGAGCTGCGATTACCATGCGACTTGGCATTTGGCTCCCCCGAAGAACCCCCCCAAGACATCGACGATTATGCCGACCAGCTCCGACATAACATGCTGGCAATACACGAATTAGCCCGAACGCAGATGTTGGCCACCAGTGACCGGATGAAGACGCGATACGACCTCAAGGCCAATTCAGTCGGGTTCCAGGAGAGGGACAAAGTCTGGTTGTACAACCCCCAACGGAGCAAGGGTAAATCCCCAAAGCTTACACCCGCCTGGGATGGTCCATACGAGGTGGTCAAGAGGCTTAATGACGTCGTCTACCGGATCCGTCGAAACCCCAAGGCTAAATTGAAGGTGGTTCATTTAGATCGACTCGCTCCCTACCATGGAGGGGATGTTTCTGATCGGGACGATCAGAATTAAAGGGGGGGCAGTGTTACGAAATTTACCCAAAGCCGACCCTGTGTCATTTCAGCACGACAACAAACGCTTCAATATAAAAAAATACGATTCTCGAAAAGACTCGGCAGCGGAAGGAACGATGATGATTTCTACTGGAGAATTCGACACTGGGATTATAAAAGAAGCCCACCACGATCGCAGTCCAGTGATACCGCGACGACTAGCTTATATGGGATTGTTATTGTATTTTTGAATCAGCTGTTTGAATGTAAATAAAGTTCTAGAAAAGTGACAGTGCATATTAGTTTTATAATTTTTAATTGAACCCACTAAGTATATTGCAATATATATATATGTATGTATGTATTAGATGGTTTCCGGGAATTCATCCGCGTAGTTGATAACTGATCGACGTTTCGGCAGAGTCACATCTGCCCTCTTCAGGTCGGTTCGCATAATTCTCGTAGCCTTCTGCTTTCGCTTCTAGTTACTCGAATACTGAGGAGATTTTCAGGAGCGCGCACGGTGTTATATAGTCGCGGCTCGGCGCCTATCCGTTGGCACCGTGAAAGGCTGCGAGTGATTGGCCCTTGGCGCTCAGTGGCCACGCCTCCCGCTTGGTGAGTAGTTATGTCCGGTTGAGTTGTTATAGGACGGGTCCGGGCCGGTATGGTGTTTAATAGAATTTTCCAACAATTCGATAAGTTCTGGATTTCATTGCGTGCGTTTAGACTGTGAGTCTCGGTCTCGTCTCGGTTTTGACTTTAGGGCTCTTTGAATATTTCGGACTGTAAATCCGTTTTGTCTCAGAGCTGTTTTTAAATTTCCAATTTCTGGTTGTGTTGTCCTGGTCAGCTAGTCTTTGTGATCTGGTTACTAAAGTTTTGACGACAGCTTGTAGTTGGGCTGGGTGGTGATGAGAATTAGCATGAAGGTATCTGTTACTTTGTCATCTTTGCCCCGCCTCCGATTGTGTTGAGGGGGCGGTGCCGTTTGTTTTGATTGGGCGACACCATTGCGTTGTCGCAAATTGTACCGATGATGTGGTTCTGTTTGTACCGATGGCGGCCGCAGATGTACGTTAGAAGGGTGGGCGTCCTGATAGTTAGCTACGAGTGACGGAATGCAACGTTGTCGTATTGTTGCGCTCTCTTTTAATTTGTTTTTCTTTTCCCTTAAGATGTTCTTCCAGGCTTGATGCAGGTGTAGAGCTTCGTTACGGTTATTGATTTCTCCTTCCTTTTCAATTTCTATAGCTTCCCTAATTGTTCTTCTTTTGAAGTTGTTTTCTGTTGCCAGATGCTTAGAGCCCTCAAAGTTGATTCTATTTCCTGTTTGCTGTTGATGTTGGAACAGGGCCGAGGTTGTGGTCTTGTTTCGTATGCTGAGTTTGTGCTCTTCGAATCGGGCTTCGATCCTACAGTTTGTTTGACCTATATATGCTTGCTCGCATCCGCCGCAAGGTATCTTGTAGACTCCGTGACTCTCTAGTGGACGTTGTTCTTTGGGATTGCCTAGAATGCTTTTTATCGTCTTATGAGGTTTGTAGGAAGTTTTGATGTTGCTTTTCCTAAGGATTCTTCCGATCCGATCTGTCACTCCTTGTATGTACGGAAGGGTGGTCGCTGCCTTTGGGGGGGTCTTGTTGGGTTTCTTCGTGCCTTGGTAGTTCTTGTTAATTCAGGGCTCGTGGTATGGTGTTGTTGCTGTACCCATTCCTCCTCAAGGTCTGTGAGATGGTGTTTAGTTCCTCTTGTTTGTGTTTGGCGTCTGCAATGCGTCGTGACCTGCATATAAGTGTATTTGCTACTGCTTGTATTTGGGAGGGATGATGGTGGGATTTAGCATTAAGGTATCTGTCGGTGTGTGTCGGCTTTCGATAGACTGTGTGTTCTAGCTTCCCTGTTGTTGTCCTTTTTAAGTAGATGTCCAGAAAAGGAAGGCATCCATCTCCATGGTGAATTGGATCTTTTCGTGTAGAGAGTTTGCCAGGTGTAGGAAATTGCTGAGTTCCGTATCGCCATGAGGCCACACTATCAAGATATCGTCTACGTATCGTAGCCAGACTTTTGGTTTCAGGGGGGCTGTGTTTAAAAGGGGCCTTTCGAAATAAGACATGAAGAGGTTTGCCACCGCTGGTGAGAGCGCCGAGCCCATAAGTGCACCGTCGGCCTGTCTGTAAAGTTGCCTGTCAAAGGAGAAATATGTGTTTTTGAGGCAATGTTCCGCGAGTTGTATGACGTGCGCAGGAAGGTCTTCAAAGTTTAGGTCCCCTATTGTTATGAGAAGATTTTCGGAATTTTTTACGTAGGATGCGGCACTTTCGACTAAAGGTTGCATGGCTGCTGAGAGGTACTTCTCGAGTTGTTGAAGAGGTGAGTTGAAAGCACTGACTAACGGGCGCATCGGGACTCCTTCCTTGTGAATTTTTGGCAGACCGTACAGCTTGGGGCATCTACTGGATTTTTCTCTCGGGATGAGTCTTTTGCGTATGTCCTCATCTGGTATGAGAGCCTGAATCTTGGATTTGGTTGTTTTTTCCAAGTAGGTTGTCGGGTCTCTCTTTATTCGTTTATAGGTTTGGTCCAGTTGAATTCCTTTAATTTTTGAGTTGTAATCATTTGTGTTCATGACTACCGTGGCGTTTCCCTTGTCCGCTGGTAGGGTTGTGATGTCTTTGTTTTTCCTGAGGTTAATGAGTGCTTGGTGTTCTACCCTGGATACGTTTGGCTCTGATTTTTTAGCAGACCGCAGGATTCTTGCTACGTCTTGCCTTATTTCTTCGGCTTTCTCCGGTTCGACGTGGTGTAGTGTTGATTCTACGCCAGAGATGATATCTTCGACCGGTAT
This sequence comes from Octodonta nipae, assembly GCA_034190945.1. Taxonomy (NCBI): domain Eukaryota; kingdom Metazoa; phylum Arthropoda; class Insecta; order Coleoptera; family Chrysomelidae; genus Octodonta; species Octodonta nipae. Next base: position 91,241,521 of record CM067216.1, on the reverse strand, counting down.
GATTGTTGGAGTTATTGCGAAGTTGAAGCCTTTACACAGGATCTGTTTCTCGACAGCGGAGAGTGGATAGTTGGAAACGTTGTGGACCACTTTGTCATAGTCTAGTGGCCTAGTATTTGTGATCTGTACGGCCTTCTTAGCAAGGTTTTGATGTTTGTTGTTTAGTCTGGCTGTTTTGAGTTCTTTGTCTGTTTCTGTTCGAAAGAAAATTAGTTGTTCTGTTGACGTCCAGATTAGTCGGTGGAGGGTGTTGCTGAGTTGCAAGTGTCAAGTCAGTAGATCCCTCTCGGTCATGGCTAAGTGTCGTCTTGTCCGGTGTATTTCCTCGCGCAGTAGCCCTCTTCTGGCATTGTTGAGGATGGTGTCGGTTTTCTTACTATGGGTGTGGTAGGAAAGCTTGGTGAAAGATGGAAGGAGATTTTCGTCTCTGCATTTTATGAGGAAATGGAGATCGCACAGGAGTGTGGTTTTTCTTCTCCTAAGCTTTTCGTAGAGCTTGATGGATTTGAGTATCTCCTCCCCGTAGAGGTGTACAATGTTTGACAACAAGTTGGCACGGACGGAACTATGTGTTGATGTGCTCTCTTGATGGTCCGGGTGTTCGTCCGTTGAAACTTTTGTCCCTGTAAAGGAACGGTCGCCTGACGTTTCGCCAAAATCTCACTTGGCATTTTCATAAGGCTTTTCCTCTTCTTCCAACACGAAGGGTGGCTGCAGGTTCGGACCTTTCCGGACTACTTCGTATCCGAGATCGTCGGCTAGGTCGTTCTCCGGTTGGTCTGCTCTCCGTGGCGTCTGAAGTGGAAGTGAGCTCCGATATGTGCGCGCCGCTATTTATGCTATCTCCCGAGTCCCCTCCTATTTCTTTGCCCCGCCTCCAATTGTGTTGAGGGGGCGGTGCCGTTTGCTTTGATTGTACCGATCACGTGGTACTGTTTGCACCGATAGCGGCCGCAGATGTACGTTAGAAGGGTGGGCGTCTTGATAATTAGCTACGAGTGACAGAATGCAACGTTGTGGTATTGTTGCGCTCTCTTTTAATTTGTTTTTCTTTTCTCGTAAGATGTTCTTCCAGGCTTGATGCAGGTGTAGAGCTTCGTTACGGTTATTGATTTCTCCTTCCTTTTCAATTTCTATAGCTTACCTAATTGTTCTTCTTTTGAAGTTGTTTTCTGTTGCCAGATGCTTAGAGCCCCCAAAGTCGATTCTATGTCCTGTTTGCTGTTGATGTTGGAACAGGGCCGAGGTTGTGGTCTTGTTTCGTATGCTGAGTTTGTGCTCTTCGATTCAGGCTTCGATCCTACAGTTTGTTTGACCTACATATGCTTGCTCGCATCCGCCGCAAGGTATCTTGTAGACTCCGTGACTCTCTAGTAGACGTTGGTCTTTGGGATTGCCTAGAATGCTTTTTATCGTCTTATGAGGTTTGTAGGAAGTTTTGATGTTGCTTTTCCTAAGGATTCTTCCGATCCGATCTGTCACTCCTTGTATGTACGGAAGGGTGGTCGCTGCCTTTGGGGGGTCTTGTTGGGTTTCTTCGTGCCTTGGTAGTTCTTGTTGATTTAGGGCTCGTCGTATGGTGTTGTTGCTGTACCCATTCCTCCTCAAGGTCTGTGAGATGGTGTTTAGTTCCTCTTGTTTGTGTTTGGCACCTGCAATGCGTCGTGACCTGCATATAAGTGTATTTGCTACTGCTTGTATTTGGGAGGTATGATGGTGGGATTTAGCATTAAGGTATCTGTCGGTGTGTGTCGGCTTTCGATAGACTGTGTGTTCTAGCTTCCCTGTTGTTGTCCTTTTTAAGTAGATGTCCAGAAAAGGAAGGCATCCATCTTCTTCCATCTCCATGGTGAATTGGATCCTTTCGTGTAGAGAGTTTGCCAGGTGTAGGAAATTGCTGAGTTCCATATCCCCATGAGGCCACACTATCAAGATACGTCTACGTCTCGTAGCCAGACTTTTGGCGAAACGTCAGGGGACAGTTCCTTTACAGGGACAAAAGTTTCAACGGATGAACACCCGGATCATCAAGAGAGCTACACATAGTTCTGTCCGTGCCAACTTGTTTTCAAACATTGTACACCTCTACGGCGAGGAGACACTCACATCCAGCAAAGCTCTACGAAAAGCTTAGGAGAAGAAAAACCACACTCCTGTGCGATCTCCATTTCCTGATAAAATGCAGAGACGAAAATCTCCTTCCATCTTCCACCAAGCTTTCCTACCACACCCATAGTAAGAAAACCGACACCATCCTCAACAATGCCAGAAGAGGGCTACTGCGCGAGGAAATACACCGGACAAGACGACACTTAGCCATGACCGAGAGGGATCTACTGACTTGACACTTGCAACTTAGCAACACCCTCCACGGACTAATCTGGACGTCAATAGAACAACTAATTTTCTTTCGAACAGAAACAGACAAAGAACTCAAAACAGCCAGACTAAACAAGAAACATCAAAACCTTGCTAGGAAGGCCGTACAGATCACAAATACTAGGCCGCTAGACTATGACAAAGTGGTCCACAACGTTTCCAACTATCCACTCTCCGTTGTCGAGAAACAGATCCTGTGTAAAGGCTTCAACTTCGCAATAACTCCAACAATCATACCGGTCGAAGATATCATCTCTGGCGTAGAATCAACACTACACCACGTCGAACCGGAGAAAGCCGAAGAAATAGGGTAAGACGTAGCAAGAATCCTGCGGTCGCTAAAAACCAGAGCCAAACGTATCCAGGGCAGAACACCAAGCACTCATTAACCTCAGGAAAAACAAAGACATCACAATCCTACTAGCGGACAAGGGAAACGCCACGGTAGTCATGAACACAAATGATTACAACTCAAAAATGAAAGAAATTCTACTGGACCAAACCTATAAACGAATAAAGAGAGACCTGACAACCTTCTTGGAAAAAACAACCAAATCCAAGATTCAGGCTCTCATACCAGATGAGGACATATGCAAAAGACTCATCCCGAGAGAAAAATCCAGTAGATGCCCCAAGCTGTACGGTCTGCCAAAAATTCATAAGGAAGGAGTCCCGATGCGCCCGATAGTCAGTGCTTTCAACTCACCTCTTCAACAATTCGAGAAGTACCTCTCAGCAGCCATGCAACCTTTAGTCGAAAATGCCGCATCCTACGTAAAAAATTCCGAACATCTTCTCATAACAATAGGGGACCTAAACTTACAAGAAGAAGACCGCCTCGCAAGTCTCGACGGCAAATCACTTTACCCAAGCATCCCCGTCGACGAAGCCTTGGACCAAATTGCCATGAATGAAGACCTTCCTGGGCACATCATACAACTCGCGGAACATTGCCTCAAAAACACATATTTCTCCTTTCACAGGCAACTTTACAGACAGGTCAACGGTGCACCAAGGGCTCAGCGCTCTCACCAGCGGTGGCAAACCTCTTCATGTCTTATTTCGAAAGGCCCTTTTAAACACAGCCCCCCTGAAACCAAAAGTCTGGCTACGATACGTAGACTGTATCTTGATAGTGTGGCCTCATGGGGATGTGGAACTCAGCAATTTCCTACACCTTGCAAACTCTCTACACGAAAGGATCGAATTCACCATAGAGATGGAAGAAGATGGATGCCTTCCTTTTCTGGACATCTACTTAATAAGGACAACAACAGGGAAGATAGAACACACAGTCTATCGAAAGCCGACACACACCGACAGATACCTTAATGCTAATTCCCACCATCATCCCTCCCAAATACAAGCAGTAGCAAATACACTTATATGCAGGTCACGACGCATTGTAGACGCCAAACACAAACAAGAGGAACTAAACACCATCTCACAGAACTTGAGGAGGAATGGGTACAGCAACAACACCATACGACGAGCCCTGAATCAACAAGAACTACCAAGGCACGAAGAAACCCAACAAGACCCCCCAAAGGCAGCGACCACCCTTCCGTACATACAAGGAGTGACAGATCGGATCGGAAGAATCCTTAGGAAAAGCAACATCAAAACTTCCTACAAACCTCATAAGACGATAAAAAGCATTCTAGGCAATCCCAAAGACCAACGTCCACTAGAGAGTCACGGAGTCTACAAGATACCTTGCGGCGGATGCGAGCAAGCATATGTAGGTCAAACAAACCGTAGGATGGAAGCCCGAATCGAAGAGCACAAACTCAGCATACGAAACAAGACCACAACCTCGGCCCTGTTCCAACATCAACAGCAAACAGGACATAGAATCAAGGGCTCTAAGCATCTGGCAACAGAAAACAACTTAAAAAGAAGAACAATTAGGGAAGCTATAGAAATTGAAAAGGAAGGAGAAATCAATAACCGTAACGAAGCTCTACACCTGCATCAAGCCTGGAAGAACATCTTACTGGAAAAGAAAAACAAATTAAAAGAGAGCGCAACAATACCATAACGTTGCATTCCGTCACTCGTAGCTAACTATCAGGACGCCCACCCTTCTAACGTACATCTGCGGCCGCCATCGTTACAAACAGAACCACGTCATCGGTACAATTTGCGACAACGCAATGGTGTCAGCTTTAGCTGATTGTTTCGTTAGTCTCTGCTTTATTTCTGAATTTAAAAATTGTTTCGGGTTTTATAATATTTTTTTTTAAACTATTCATTCCGTCCTAGATTTATTGAACTCATGCATTTTTCTGTTAGAGAATGCCATATAACTAAACGTTGACTAACCTACTAGTACTTCTTTAATAATTTTAAGTTTAGAATTTGGTATGTCTCCTTAAACTACATACAATATATCCCTTTTGAGTTGTTAATGTGGGGTCTTTAATTTAGGCAGAATACATTTAGAGGCGTCTTAGAACGATTCGCTTAGGTCTTCTGTTATACATGTACAAAAGTTCTAATTAAATCCATATGCTTGGTGGTAATCTTGATTTTAACAGAAGGGATCTGTTTTTCCGCCGTAACATTTTTCTGTATTTCTGTCTTTTTCTGATTTTCCATCCTTTTATCTTCCTGTGTTGCGGCCATTCTGTCCTGTCTGCCTTTTTATGGTGCTCACATGGTGTGTTTTATTATTCTGTGCTGCTCTCACCTTGCCTTTCTGATTGTATTGTTCTTAGGTGCTGTTCTTGTCATCATTTTGTTTTTCTATATTTTTCATTTTGTCTACATATTGTCGGTCATTTGTTCTTCTTTTCCTTAGTTTGTTTTGCTATTTTTCTGAATGTTAATCTGATTTCTTTGAATAATTTCAACTGAAGTACACATGCATTTTGGAACAAAGGCATTAAACAACAAAAACTTATGTAATTTGAAGTTTTACCAATACTACAAAATACGTTAGTCGAATAATATTTGAGCCACATATCAAAATCATACATATATATCTTTATTAGTCTACTTAAATCTGATTTTAATCTGCATTGTTTTTTATGTATCCTAATATTTGAAGAGAAAGAAACACATGAATAGATGTATGTAGCAATCTGCCTTTGTACTTATCTCTGATTTTATATTTGCTGCTGTCAGTCTTGTTAACAATCTAGTGGTGCGCCATCTATGGTATGGTCTAATAACTCCAACACAAAGTTAGTGTGTTATTCTACTCAATTTCTAATCTGAATTGTAGAGTTGATTCTTTGTTATTGATGTCGTTTAATAGTTTATGTAAGTCTTCAAGAGAGTGCCACCAAACTAAATTCTTTTGTAAAAATTATTTGTTCTTAAAATTTTTCCTTGAAAATGTTGCTTAATGCAGGAGACAGACAAGAAGCCATGGCCATGCCAAAATCTTGTTGCTAGAGTTGAAAATATGTTGTTATCAAACAAAATGTTAGTAATTCCATTATTGTGTCAATGGAGAACTATGTAAGTTCATTCAGTAACGCGTTACACCAGTCAATAAAGATTTTTAAGTAACATAAAATTCAACAGTAGACCGCTTTTGCCATTACATTAGTAATAATTAATAGACAAGAACTGATTTTAACAGCAAATTCGAAAAAGTAAATTATTTAAACAACAGAAACCCATAAAAATATGATTTTCTTTTGTTTTTTGCTTGTTTTGCGAAAGCTTATGAAGGAATAATAATATTGAAGATTTTTCGGGAAGAAAATACAAAAAAAAATTATAAAAAATTCCTTTTTTTAAATTACAACTTTTTTATAATAAGTTAATTTTCCGCTCAATAATAGAGTACAATGTTAGAGTTTATTTAGCTCAAGATGGATTTTGTCAGATAAGTAGTTTTTGCAGAATTGTAATTTAAACAATTAAGAGAGATATTTTGCGTACCGTCTGATAGGGATATACCAAATACATTTTAAGAGTTCGTGTCATGTACTTCAATTTGTATATAGTGAATTTGTGTTTAATTGCTGTAAAAATGGTTGAAAATGCTTGTGAATAGTGCATTTTACGTAAAAGTTCGTGCCAGGGGAAAACAGAAGAAAGTGTGGTGGTCAAGCTAATTTAGGGGAAATTAAATTTTTGCGCCACGGGTTGCTGTCTATCTATTGGGCGTAATTGAATTTTCTTAAATGCCGCAGGTAAAACGTGTAGTTTTTCGACGCAGTAACGGAAAATTCTTATTCTATATTTATTATCATATATGTTTTACATATTTTAATGTCTTGTCGCTAAGATTTTAACCGCGGGTGACATGAATGGCATATAAGCAATTAATATTAAAATATCCTAATTGGATTCTTTTAATGAACAAAAAGATTGCTCAGTACAAAAATATTATAATTCTTGATTTACTTTAAAAAAATTGTTAAAAAGTACATACCTACATACTACATACATTATAAAACATTTACTCTCGTTTATTTACCAAAGTGTAAATCAATTGAATAAAACTGTGTTTTTATCTAAAAAATATTATAATCCTACATATCTCCGTTATATGTAATAAAATCTAATACCTAGTATTGTTGGAATGCTCGACTATGAATTTTGAAAAAAAACACAATTTTTAAAATATGAAATGAGATTTATTCATTGCTGTATAAATAATCCATTGAACTGAATACAAATTAGTTCAGTGAAATATATCGCATTAAAAAAATCCATTAAATAATTCTGGGCCCCTAGTAGCGAGCAACCAGGCTTGCACGAATTCTCCATAAATAGCTTGGCTGTCGACTGACGCTTCGCTCCTCACCTTTCACGTACTTGTGTCTACAACGCAATTTTCACAACCGTTATAAACCAACTTTACGGGATTTGAACAGAAATCTAAGATAGACAAATTGAAATTCATTTTACGAGGTTTCGAAAGATCCAAGTAACCCTCCAATAGGAAGAGCGTTGTTAATAAGATACAGTTTGTAAGATATCCATCTAAATTGTTTAAATTGCAATTAAGCAAAAACCATTCATTTCACAATACCCATATTGAGAATAATTAATCGTAACATCATAAGTTATCATTTTGCGGACAATTAACCTTTTGTTTTTATTACAACCAAGTTATGAATTTTTGAAATTAAATCATTTTCCCCCTATTTTTTAACTTTTCTTGGCGGAAAATACCCCTATCAGGACCTCTAATGGCTCATTTTGAAAGTTTTCCAATTCTCTACGAATTTTCCATTGAGAAGGTCACGATTTCTTTCTTTTTTTTTTCAATACAAGCCGAAACCAAAAAAAATCCATATTTTTGCTAGTTTTTATTGCGTATATTAATTATTTCTAAGAATTTGCTTTTAAAATCATGTAAGATATCACTTATGAAATATTTCTGAAGAGATGTCACAAAATGCTTTCAGTTTTGCTCTATTGACAGATTTAAGTCATGTTTTAATAGTTACTGTAGGAAGTGTTTTGGCGACAGGGACATTATTGTATAGGTTTACAATGTCACAACTTGCTAGTATGAAAGTATTTTTGCATTGTGTATGGAATAATTGATGAAATGTGCGCTATATTTAAGATGTGGACTGAAATTACCTATAAGTGGAGAAATGATCTTTAGAAAAAAAATTATTAGTTCACTGCATTGAGAATTTATGGAACCGACAATTTGTCTGAAAGAGATGTTGGTTTTAAGAATTTTAAGTAAACCATAGAAATGTGGTGGCTTAGGATAGTGTGAAGTAATAGTTCTGCGTCCTAGTTCAGTAAATTCATATCTGTGATTGTATAGTAAGCGTCTTTTGTTTTCAACAGAACTTGTTGGATCTTTGTTTAATATAGGTGTTGTTATAGCATATGACTGCGTATGGCAGAACATTAAACGGATGTTCGTTTGGATTTTCGGTGATAATTTGCCCGGATCATTTCCGATAATCTCGCATGGAAGCGTTCAAGGGAACCATTTGATTGTGGGTGACTTACACTAGAGAAGGTGAACTTTATTTCGTAGAGTTCACAGAGGTCTTTTACTAATACGTTATCGAACTCACGACCATAGTCACAGTGAATTCTCAACGGGGTGCCGTAGTGATGAAAATAAAGGATGAGCGTGTTAACAACAGTTTTTCCCGTTTTATCCTTTATAGGATACGCCTGTGTAAATTTCGTTAACTCGTCCCTGATTGTTAGAGCATAATTTCGAGTAGGATATTCAAAGATATCGATATTGACTCGCTCGAAAGGTGTTTTCGGCGTTTCTGTGATGACTAGAGGAAAACTCAAGTTTTTTCGGCATATTTTGACTTTTTGACAAATTTCGCATGACTTGATGAAATTTTCAACGTTTTTTGTCAAACCGGTCCAGTTATACTTCTCTTTTATTCGCCTTACTGTTTCATTAATTCCGCGATGCAAATTGTTTTTTCCTCGATGGTAGTGTTCCAAAATCTGAGGTATTTCATCCTCTGAGTTTGTAGTTATGACGTTTTGGCATATTTTTAATTTAATGTCTTTGTCTGCAAAGACATAAGAAAAAGTTTCAAGGATTGGGAGTTCTAAGTTCTTTTCAACGTAATATGTGGTTTCAAGATCGAATTTATCTTGTGATTTGTAAATAACGTAGAACAGAAATTGTACGACTATTTCAGGGTCAAATGGCAAGGGGATTATAAAGTATTTGCGGTCTTTAACTGATTTACTTGCGAAGGTGATGATTGCCAGAAAAATGAAATAATTTGTTTATGGGATTTGTCCAGAAGTTGGGAATTAGTAGTTTCGATCTTTGAATGGTCAATTACTGATCTTGTTTTATATAAGTCAACGAATTTATTAAATTCGTTAGTAAGGTGTTCGTCAGTAAGTTCAGGTTCTGGTTCGGGTTCGTCTTCTGAGTCGGTGTCATTGAAGGCATGGATTTTTGACTGAAAATTCGCGATTTCTTGGAAGTGGTTGACTTTGATTCGCGAGAGAGCATCGGCGTTTCTGTTTATCTTGCCTGGTTTATGTTCAATTTTATAATTGTACTCTTCCAGCTTCAATCGCCATCTGGCGAGTCTACTGCCTGGATCCTTGATCGAGAAAAGCCACGTAAGCGGGCGGTGATCGGTAATTAAAGTAAACTTACGACCAAATAAATAAGGACGGAAGGCTTTGACTGCCCACACAATGGCAAGCAATTCCCTTTCAATGGTTGAATATCTGGTTTCGGCGGCACACAAAGTGCGGGAGGCATAAGCAATCGGAAGGTCTTTTCCAACTGGGCCTTGTGAAAGGACTGCATCAATCGCGAAAGCTCTGGCGTCTGTGGTCTGAGATGAGAGCTTTCTTTAAATCGTTGAATGCTGCTTTACAATCGGAATCAAAGAAGAATTTAGTGTCCTTTTGAAGCAGTTTTGTTAAAGGTTTGGACACTTTAGCGAAATTGGGAATAAATCTTCTATAGTATCCGGCCAATCCTAAGAAAGATTTGTAATCTTTCGGGTTCTTTGGCTCTGGGAAGTTTTGGATACAACTGATTTTTTCGGGGTTCGGTTTTACACCTTGTTGCGTAATTAGATGACCAAGATACGCTACCACTTTTCTTAAGAACTCACATTTGTCGAATTGAATCTTAAGATTTGATGTGCGAAGACGTTTGAAGACTTCGGTCAACCGGGAAATGTGTTCGTGAATTGTTGGGGAGTATACAATGATATCGTCCATGTATACTAGACAACGTTTATTTTGTATTCCAAGGAGGATATTGTCCATGACACGTTGGAATGTGGACGGGGCGTTCTTTAAACCGAACGGCATGCTGTCTTGGGGATGTCTTTAGAATCGATCTCTATCTGATGAAAACCGGAGGCGAGATCTAACGTTGAGAAATATTGGCATTTGCCAAGTTGATCTAAAAGATCAGAGATGTTTGGAAAGGGTTATTTATCGTCGACTGTGACTTCATTTAGTTTCCTGTAGTCAATGACGACACGCCATTTTTGTTTGCCTGAGGCGTCTAATTTTTTGGGAACAACCCAAACTGGGGAAGACCAAGGGGAAATAGAATGACGAATGATGCCTTGATCAAGCATTTTACTTACTTGTTCTTTAACCTCTTCTTTATGGACCTGTGGGTACCGATAAGATTTGGTATAGATGGGTCTGGCGTTATTTGTCTCGATCGAATGTTTGATTTCGTTCGTAAAAGATAATGCGTCGCCTTCTAAGAAAAATATGTCTTGAAAGTCTAGACAAAGGCTCGTAATTATATCTTCTTCTTCAACGTTTAAGTGATCTGTTCTGAGTTGTTGTCGTATTAATAAGTTTCTGTCAACTGGTTCAGAGTCATAAGAGTTGTTAAAATTGAAGCAGGGTTGTGTTTGAGTAAGGGGTTCTATAGTGAAGTTGTCGGAATTAATTGTTTTTGGGATGGCCTTGGCGTTTATAACTGAAGTGAGGAATTCGCCATTTTGGTTTACATATACCAAGGAATTGGGTAATCTGACTTTTTCTTTTTCGATAGTATGTAGAACAGCGTCGGTGTTAGCAAGGTGACATCGCAGTTTGCATACTTTTTCGGTGCGGGGTTCTATAGAAATACAGTTCGGGAAATTATTGGGTTTTTGTGTGTGGAATTGTTGGAGATGCGATATCTGAAGAAGGCAAGGTAGGGACCTTGTGAAGAGCGATACTTTAAAATTTGTTCTAAGTTGCTTAGATTTTCAGTCTATTACGCATTCGTAATGTTCCAAAAAATCTAAACCTAAAATGCCATCAAAGTCGATGTCGAGATTAGAAACAAAAACCTTGTGGGGGTTACCAGGAGCAAATGGTACAAGGGTTGACTGGGAAATTGAAATTTTTTGATCAGTGACCCCCTGAATAATTACATGTTCTTGGAATCTTTGAGGAAAGTTTTTGACAGTTTGCTCTTTAAAAATTGAGATTCCTGCGCCTGTATCTATAAGCAATTTGTATTGACCAGTAGCGTCGTTTATGTAGTATAAGTTTTTGGGGTTGACAGTGTGAAGAGTGTTTACAGGAACGTTTGTTCCGGGAAGTTTACGTTCGGATTCATGTAGTCTAAATTCATTGTTTGTATTTGTGATGTGATGCTGGTTGTTATATCCGGTGGATGAACTGGATTTGGGAGAGAAAGAAAATCCTGGTAGTTTTGATTTTCAAATGGGTCCAAATCAACAGCTTGTTCGCCGAAGTTCTCAGCAGTATGATAACTAGTATTTCCTGTGTCGTATGAATAACTATTATCTGTATAGTAGTCGTAATTTCTTTGATTATCAGCTGTATGATAGTCCTCATATGGGTGATTATTAGCTGTATAATAATCGTTGTAATCATCGAAAGAATTCGTGCAACTTAAATGATGTGCCCTGTTTGGATTCTGGTGGAAATTAGGGTTCTTTTGAATCACTGACTGACGAGGTTGTTGCATATTTTGTTGGAATTGTCTTGGCGGATTAGGATATTGATTTTGTCTAAAAGGTGACTGATTTTGCCTGAAGGTTGGCTGATTCTGTTCTGATTGTGGGGGTTGATTTTGCCGAAATTGTGGAGGCTGATTTTGCCGAAATTGTGCAGGCTGATTTTGGGAACCATTATTAGCGAAAGGGTTTGGTCTCATATGTTGTTGTTACCGTTATTGTTATTGTAAACGGGTGCTTGGTAATTTTGGGAACGACATTCGGAGGCGATGTGTCCGAATCTACCGCAAGATAAGCACTTATTATTTGGAGGATTAGGCCTTCTGAAAGATTGGTTGGGCCTCGAGCGAATTTGTTTCGTAGTTTTCTGGTTCTCAAAGTACGATAACTGTAGTTCGCGTCTGATTCTTACATTGGCTTCTAAAAGGTCTTTAGGGTTACCGGCACGGATGATTTGTCCGAGACGTGGTTATAACCCGGTTAGAAGGGTGTTAAGCGCCATAGTGTCTATAAGACTCGTTTGTGCTACCTTTTGGTCTGCGTTTAAATTGGATGCCTTTTGAAGATTGGCGTGCATTTTTGCTGTTAGGACTTGTAGTCGGTTGTAGAAAGTAAGTGGTGACTCGTTGGATAGTTGCTGAAGGCGTTGTAGATCTTGTATCAGGGACGTCAAATCCCTGGAATCTCCGAAATGAAGATTCAAGAGTTGTTTTAATTCTAAATAAGACGCGGGGCTACGCGAATTTATTAGTTGGGCCGCTCTGCCTTTTAATTTATTTTTGATGTGGATAAGTAAAAGGTATCTTTGATCGCCCGTCGACATGTTGTAAGCACAGTCGCACGCATTAATAAATGTTCCCAAGGAGATCTGATCTCCTTCGAACTCTGGGACGATGGAGAATATTTCGGATAGCCGATAGGGCTCAGGTTCAGAGCCATCTCTGGGAGATTGTTGTGCCATTTTTAAATTTATTAAATGGGAGAATTTGAAAAATTGTTTGAAAAATTAAGCAAAAAATAATTTTTTTTCAAAATAAATGTATAAATCGTCTAAAGTGCAATAAATTGTTACGAAAACAACAAAACGTATAATGGAGGAAAATAAATATTTGCAAACAAAGTATGGTAAAAGAATAAAATAAAATAAATCAAGAAATTCAAAATATAAGGTACACAAATAAAATTGGTATGGTTAAAAATATGGTTGGGGTTTTTTGGTCGTCCGAACAGAAAATAGAATCAAAAATTATTGGTAAAATTAAAAATTGCGAGATGATTCCTGTTTGTACTCACATTAAATGGAACATCGATGCTGCCGTGTTCTACAGTTGTAGTTAGTTGCCTTGTTCTACGGTTACAGTTGGGACGTCTCGAGAGGTTCTTTCTTCCTTCAACCTCACTGCAATTGGAAACGAATAAAACCGTTTATAACTTATCTTCGGTCCAATTGAACTCTTCCTCGATTGGCGTGTTGGCTAATGGATTAAATTAAGCTATTGCTCCCTCTCACATACCAACAGAGAGCATAATATGTGGCGTGGAAACAGCAGTTTCAAAATTAGATGCGAACACTGAAATAATTAGACAAGATGTGTCACATGTTCTAAGAAAGTCTAAACCACCCAAAAGGAACCTATCTAAAGAAGAAAATGAGGGATTGAAACAACTTCGCCTCAACAAGGACATTGTCATTCTACCTGCTGATAAAGGAAATGCGACTGTAATTTTAGATACAGCGGATTACGCAAACAAAATTCAAACATTGCTACAAGATCCAGCATATAAACAAATTACTACTGGCCCAACAACTTATCTGGAGAAAACAACCAAGGCCAAAATCCAAGCAAGTAGGATCGACAAAAATCTCCAACTGCAACTCATTCCGCGTGAAAAGTCATCGAGATGTCCGAAATTCTATGGGTTGCCAAAAGTACATAAAGAGGGTGCACCCTTGAGGCCAATAGTAAGCTCAATTGGATCCCCAATATAACACCTAGCCAAATACCTAGCCCAACAACCCTTTGCAGAGGGGGCAGACTTATATGTGAAAAATTCGACACATTTCATCGAAATACGGTCTTACAACCAGAGTGTCTTCTTGTAAGTTTTGACGTAGTGTCCCTTTTCACCAACATCCCTATCGACGAAGCTTTGAATATCATAATAGAAAAATATAAACCGCCTCAACACCTTGTAGACTTAACAAGACACTGTCTGATGAACACCTATTTTGTTTACGAGAACCAACGATACAAACAAGTGGATGAGCTCCAATGGGATCGCCACTCTCACCAGTTATAGCGAACCTTTTTATGGAGAACTTTGAGGAGTTGGCACTAAGAACAACAACTCTTAAACCCAGTTTATGGTTGCGATATGTGGATGATACATTTACCATGGAGGTTGAAGTCAACAATCAACTGCCATTCCTTGATGTTCTCGTAAATAGGAAGGAAGATGGAACCCTTGGCCATACAGTATATAGGAAAGCAACTCACACCAACAGATACCTTCATGCTAATTCTCATCACCACCCAGCCCAACTACAAGCCGTCGTCAAGACTTTAGTAACCAGATCACAAAGACTAGCTGACCAGGATAACATCAAACAGGAAATGGACAGTTTAAAAACAGCTCTGAGACAAAACGGATTTGCAGACCGAAATATACAAAGAGCCCTAAAGTCAAAACCGAAACAAACAGGAGAGGAGCATGAGACACCAATAACCAAGGCTTATTTACCGTATGTCAAGGGGACCACGGACAGTATTGCAAGAATTCTACGGAGACACAATATCGATACTATTTTCAATACAGACAGAAAAATAAGCACGGTGTTGAGGACTCCGAAGACGAGGATCCCTTTAGAACAACAGGGAGTGTACCAGATTCCATGTGCAGACTGTCATAAAACCTATGTGGGGCAAACTAATAGAAGAATTCAAGCTAGACGTGATGAACACCAGAACGCTGTAAGAAAGCAGGAAAAACAACATCCATTGCGGAACACGCCACCACGACGTCACACCGAATAGACTTTGAGAACACCAGAGTACTGGCAAATATAGAACACACGAAATCAAGACTCGTATATATATATGCTTATATATATATATATATATATATAATATATATATATATATATAAGCAGGAATAATGGCTGGTTGTTCGATATAGGTTGAATAATTAAGGGGATTCAGCCTGAAGGTGGGCGAATTAAAACTACGTGTTAACTCTTTGTTCTTTAATGAAGAGCTTTCGAAGAGTTTCTCTTCTTCATCAGTTCAATACTAGAATGTTTTGGTTCAATTATTATGTTTTACAAAATATGATAAAAATACTTACAAAACTTGAAGCTAAATATAAAGCAATCCAATATAAAACAGTATAAAAGAATCCTCTACTCAAATGTAGGAAAAAGGTTGATATGGATGACAGAAAATTTAAATTGAAGTCAAAAAGACATATAGATATACTTCAAAATATCATGGCAATGGTATAAGTTGAATGAAATTGCCAAATAATATAAATTTTATATAGGATATTTCAAAATTATTTCTTTAGAAAATAGATATTTAATTTAATGATTAATTCCTCGAGATATTCTATCATCCATCGCTAAATCGCTAACAAATTAGAATAAATAACATTAAAAATTAAAATTGAGGTGAGGCCCTATATCTTTTTTTTTTAATGTTTCGAAATTTTATTTCTTATAGTTTCGGTGATAAGGGGGGGAAACGGGCAATTTTTTAATTCCCCCCCCCCAGAATTACCCCTAAAATCTAAATATTTTCATTTACGGTAGGTACTCCTGATCGCGTCACCAAACTATACGCACATACCAATGTTCAACGCAAAATGCGCCAATATCGTGGCAAAACTAGCACTTAATATGATTATCAATACAAATATCAATCAACTTTTTCCAGATCAGAATTTTTTGAAACCAACCGGGTACCTTTTGTGACTCGTCCCCTGTGCTTTATTGTATGATCTGTGGCTGTCATTTTGTACTTTACTCAATCAGTCTTCTTGTCTATGCTCAATCAGTTCAGTGAGTTGAGTTACATACATAGGTTACATACATACAGTGAGTTTTTCGTGGAGAGTGGACAAATAATTTGGCGTGGTTTTTGAAGTGTGATGATATTACTTTTGAAATAAAATAAAACGATTTTGTAAAAAATATATTTACTTGAACATTTTACAAAAGTTCTCGAACGAATTTTTAATATATTTCTTGGCAAAAGTAGTGAAATTTATTTAGATAAGTTGCGATTTTAATTTAAGAGGATAAAATTAAAGCAATTGAAGGCCAAGAGTAGAGGGACAATTGGAATTAAGAACGAGAAGCTTGACTTCCTAAACGTGGGGCTGATTTTGTGTAATATTTACTCCCTTGTTACCAGGATACTATTCTATTATTGTGTTATTTCAGTAAGTATATTTTGTGTATGGCTACAGTAATACACTTTAGAATAAACGAAATTGTAGCGATATTTTACTTATTCTGTTTATTTTTGCAGTTCACATAATGTTTTCCCTAGTCCTGTTTAAAGAAGACTTTTTACTTTCTGTACTTGCAAGTCACAGATTGAGAAAAAAGATATATGGGGATGTAACAGCTCCATGTGGGAAATATTATTACTTGGCATGTATATGATTGGCTAATGATGATACAAAATATTTACTAGATTTATAAAATAATATGAATAATGGTTTACCTATTGTTCTATTGAAAAAATGTGATGATCAAACAAGTCAGTATTATAATTATGTACTTTCTAAATTTCTCTCCTCAAGATGACTTCTGAATATTATGAAATACCTAAACTAACATCACCCTTAATTTGGTTGACCAACCCCCACTTTAGAGGGGGGTCGGGGGGTAACTACCCCCAAAAATCAAGTTTATTTTTTTAACAGTTGCTATCGAACTCTAGGCATTTTATTATGTCTGACACTCAATTTTCATAATTTTCTTATTATTTTTAATTTTTCCGATTTATCGACTTAGATAAAATTTCGACAAAAAGTAGAGGATTTCGGCTCTTGGGGCCAGGCTAAAAAAATACTTGTATTTGAGATAAAATTAAGAAATTCAGCAGTGCAATATGCACCACCTAAACTAACATCACCCTTAATTTGGTTGACCTACCACCACTTTAGAGGGGGTCGGGGGGTATAGGTCAGAGTAGAATTATAGTTACAGAAGATAGTTAAAAATTTCATAAACAAAAAGAGTAAATACGGTGGCTCATAGGCAGTGGCATATACAGAATGGTTTACCGGGTGGTTCATAAATGTTAAAAAATATTGTGTGGTCCATGAGCAGTTGCACATACAAGGAGGTGGAAATATATAATGAGATGGAATTATTATAATGAGGATTTTAATAAATGTTTGAGAATTGAGTGCAATTATAGCTATACAGGGAGGTTAGAAAAAATAAATATGTAGGGTAGCCCATTGGCGGTTGCTTTGTTGTCATATTAAATTAAGAATTACGAATTTGAACACAAATAAAGTCCTATGAATTATATCTGAAAAAAACTTGAATGTCTTTACTTATTTGTAGAAGCGAGATGTAAGACCGACATCTAGGATTTTCGAGGAAACTATCACACAGAGGTTCCGAATCTGGATCCGTTCCATGTAATTGCTGTTCTCCCTAAAGTCCTAGGATAGCATGTCACGATAAGATTTTCAGGTTACTTAACCTGCCAGAGATATTGACACAGTTGGTCGAATTTCGACCACTGGGCGACAGCTAGTATTAATGATTCGGCATTTGTCTAGACCAAATTGCATTATTATTATTATACTGCGGGCTCCATACGTTACAACAGTACTCAAGCTTTGTACATACGAAGTTGAAATATTATTATAAAGTTTTTAAAGCTGCAAGATTTTTGAAGCTTCGACATCTGCGCATGATAAACCCATACATTTTGTAAGCTTCAGTGATCATTGAGTTTATGTGATCGGTAAAATTGAGATTGAAGTCAAAAATAACACACAGTTCTCTAGTGGTAACATGGAGTAACATAGTTTCATTGTATACGAATATATGAGTTGAGTCTTTTTCCTACTAAATGAGACAACCTTACATTTTGCTACGTTCAAAGATAATTTGTTACTCTTCACACCATCTAATAAGATTACAAAGTTTATTTTGTAGTTGTGCACAATCTTGCAATGTTGTTATTGGAAGATAAATTTTAAAATAGTCAGCATAGAGTAACTTATTAGTACTCAGAGAATGGTACAGGGCGTTCACAAAAAGGAGGAATAATATTGGTCCAATATTCGAGCCCTGGGGCACACCTGCAGTGGAGGTATAGCTGTTCAAGAGATATCCATTAAAAAAGACAAACTGTTGCCTATTCTCTATGTATGATTTCATAGTACCAAGGGAAAATCCAAATTGTGACATTACTTTTTGTAGTAATCGATTATGATTCCTTCTTTCAAAAGCCTTTGCGAAGCCTGTATAGATCATGTCCATCTGCCCTCCAACATCTACACACTGACAATTAAGAAGGTTAGTTTCAGTGGACCTCTAGCACATAAACCCATGCTGATAATCCATAATTAAGTGTTGAACAGCTGGGTAGATAGAAATTGGACGAGAGTTATTTATTTGGGACTTATCGCCTGACTTGAATACGGGAGTGATCTTGGCTATTTTCCACTTACAGGGATAAGTCGATAGATATCTCAAGTGCCATCTTGAATAATATTTTCAAAGGATACGCAAGAACAATGATACAAGCACGGATAAAAAATGATTGTCATCAGCGCCAGAGGTTATTTTAATCTTGAGTTTCTTGGCTGCATTAATAATCTCGTCTTCAGTGATAACGTTAGAATGTCCAATCTATGTAACACAGATGTTGATATAAATGAACAAAATTACCTTTTTCCTTTATATTCGTTTTGTTCCACGACTTTGATTCGAACGCAGGGGCGGATCCAGGATTTTCATTTGGGGAGGGGCTTCATTTTCTTTGGGGGGGGGGCTGACGTCACTTAAGGTTGATTTTCGCACAATAAACACTAAAAAGGCATCCCATTGAGATGATTTTGGGAGGGCTTCAGCCCCTTAGCCCACCCCATGGATCCGCTAGTGATCGAATGTATAAATTGGATGATACTGATCCTCTTTCACAACTGGAGGCTCATTAAGACCAACTATAGAGATTTTATTTGATAGTACAAGATCTAAAATACGACTTGTATATTCCCAACATTATTAAATTGTTTTAGTGCAAAGATATCCATGTTATTATGTAAAGCAGTCACACTTCTTTCGTTGGAGTTAGAGTCTACATAGTTTGGTACATTAAAATCAACAAAAAATAAAATGTCTGCAGTATGTAAAAAATCTAAACATTCAAGATACTCCAAAAATTCACATTGACCGACATCGACGGTAGAATATAAGTAATGATATAAAAAATACGATGCTTAACTTTACACTTACTGACAAGTAAATCAATATCTTTAAACATTAATTACTGCATATGATTATTTGATAATTTTTTTAACGATTTTTAATCCACTCTTATTTCAACCATCTTGTATACGCAACTACTTAGGTGCCACCCAATACCACCTGTATAATAATAATTCAATTCCACCTTATATTTCATCCATCCTATATATGCAACTACTTATGAACCAATCAATATGACGTGTAGGCACGCACACACACGCACCTACCGTATATCATATAGAAAAGATCGCCGACATAACAATTTTTCGTTTCACTAATGGAATATTTTCTGCTGTAAGCCTCGTAACATAACTTCGTTTAAAAAAAAACTGAAGTCAAATGAATCAAAATGAAAACTGTTACAAACACCCTGTACAATATAATTTTGTGGCATATTTTGACATTTAAGCCAGATATTTATTATGAAAATTTGACTTACATTGATGTTCACCTTTTTTTCGATTTTCAGAAAAACGGTATGTTTTACTTTATAGAAAATTCTATGGAATCAAGCTGGACCATCTGTTTATAGAATACAATTTAAAAAATTCAAATTGATTGAGCCGTGTTAGAGAAAACAGTGTAGATTCATTGAAATTCACTGAGGTGTAGTCCCTTAATTACTGTTTTTTTCTGATTTTCTGGAAAACCATAAATCTCACGGTACAGAAAAGTATATGGTACCTTTATGTAATATTCCTGAATGCAATGCCGTTTAAATTATCAAAATTGACCAAGCCGTTTTTGAATAATCACTGAGCATACATAAAAAAAGATGCCGACGAATAGATAGCATCCTCATTTTTGGAAGTTAAAAACGGTTTTTATCTGGCAAATTTTCTTCCCAGATCGACTGCATACAAAATATTACAGTAACTAGTTCTGTAAGGGACTCTATTGGATGTTTTCAATAGGGAACAACTTTAATAAGGTCAATGAATTTGATGATTCATGGCCACTAGTAAGTGATTATGGATTGGTTGGCTAGACTAAATTTTTAACGAATTTCAAAACAAAAATTAATGTCTTTTTTTTAAATATCTATGGAGGCTTTGGTGTGTCAGATATATAAATACAATGTTTCAACTAAGTTGTAATCCTCTTGAAGTAACCCCAATTTTTTTCTTGAAATCTCATTTTGTTAAATAATTAATATTGTTGTCAGGGGCGGATACAGACATGTGCTTCCGGGGGGGGGCGATTTCTGTCTCATGGGGGGCGATTTCATGCTTCTGGGGGGCGATCCTGTACTAAAGTTACCTAAATAAAATTTTATACCCAGATTTCTTGGGCTATTGTATTAAAAATAGCATTTGTGAGCTTTAAACCCATAGAAGTTACCTTTTTCTAGGCGCTTGGAGTTAAGATTACCTTGTTTTAAAATTAAATTTACTAACTTTGAGGCTCTCCGTGGAGGCGATCGCCCCTATCGCCCCCCCCCTTGAATTCGCCCATGATTGTTGTTGCATTCAATTATTTATACTCGTATTTTGAATATTTTGAAGGTTGGAGTTAATTTTATATTCACAAATTCTTATGTAGAATTTCAAAATGAATTGAAGCTATTCAAATAGTGTTGTAAATGTATTTTTTTGTACCTACGTTTGTTGAAAAAGATGAAATACTTTGTATTATAAATAATTTAAAAAATAAAGGTAGTTCGGGGTTGGATAATATTCCTCTTAAAGTCGTAAAAAACATAAAAGAGTTTATTGCAGAACCGATTCAGTATCTAGCAAATGTTATGTTCGAAACCGGAGTATTTCCCTCTGATTTAAAAATAGGAATAATTGTTCCGATTTTTAAGAAGCTTAATCCTACAAGTGTAGACAACTACCGACCGATAACCATTCTAAAAATATCTAAAATTTTGGAACGAATAATTTTTGAGCGCAGGATTGTGTTCATAAATAAACACTACATATTAACCGAATGTCAACATGGATTCTGCAGGGGTAAATCGACAGGGCTCTTTTTTGATCTATCGCCTGCATTTGAGTTTGAATCATACATTCCTCCTAGAAAAATTATATCTGTATGGATTTCGTGGTACATTTTTGGAGCTAATACAATCATATTTAGAAAACCGAAGTTTGACCTAGGGATCCCTCAAGGATCGGGCTTAGGTCCCCTATTATTTTTGATCCTCGTAATTAAAATACCTGCTCATATGAAACACGGTACTGTTGTTATGTTTGCCGACGATACAACAATTATCGTGTCATCAAAGAACTCAGATCACCTAAGATATAAAATCAATACCATCATTACAGCGTTTCATAACTGGTGCGCCAGAAACCACCTTATTTTGAACGTTGAAAAAACCAAATATATAAATTTTCGTAGCTGCATCCAAAAATCAAAAGTTATGATTGAGGGAGTAGAAGTTTTTGAATCTGTCAAATTCCTAGGCCTACATATTGATCAATATTTCAAATGGGATACTCATGTTGAGCGATTATGTAATAAATTAAGTTCTTATTATTTTGCAATGGCAAGGATAAAAATCACCTTCACAAAATCAATTCTAATATCCCTAAATTATTCACTGGCATACTGTCACTTGAACTTTAATATTATTTTGTGGGGCCACTGTGTCGATCATCACAGAGTTTTCACAAATCAAAAAAGAATCATAAGACTTATTTTTTGATTGAATTTTAGAGAGAGCTGTAAACCTTGTTTCATTAAAAACAAAATATTGCTACTACCCTGCATCTATATCTTGAAAATATTGCCGTTTATTAAGCAAAATATTGAGAATTACCCTGCTAATTCAAATTTTCATTCCTATTCTACTCGAAGTGCCAACGATCTTTGTCTAGAGAATCACAATACAAGGAAATACGAAAGATCACCCACGTACATAAGCAAAAAACTTTTCAACAAGTTACCACTAAATGTAAAAAACCTAACATATAATAAATTCAAAGTCTGTGTTAAAGAACTACTATTAAAAAAATGTTATTATTCAATAAATGAATTTATGGAAGAAATATTAGATTCTGTACCATCATAGATACAATATAGAGATAACTATAGCATGTAATAATCATTAAAATATTTTAATCTGTAAAATTATACTGTTTAATGTATTGACGTGTACATCCATTCTGTGGCTACGAATTGTAATGTTTTTATTTTGACACTCGGGTTAAGTTCAGTTCTTGGATTTATTTAAAAACTTAGTCCAACTCACTCTAATTTATTTCCACTACTTTATCACAATTTATTTTCACAGAAACTATTTACTATCTTAACTATACAATACGATAGTCGAAAACTGAGTGCCTCCTCTCGCCAGCTGTCCGTATTTATATATTTCTCTCCGAATTGTCTGGTAAGTCCACGAACCATCGGGAAACTCATTCATGTTGTCGAAGTTTTAAGGGAATTCCCAGTAACGGCAGCGGTAGGCCTGTTGAGAGACGAAACATTTCGGATTCCTAGAAGCACCGGAATAATGTCCCTTCCACGAATTGGTTGATGGCCGATTGCACCAGCTGTCGGATGAATTCTCGTAACATTGCCCCCTCCTTAAGACCATTTCGCCCCGGAATGTCCCAGAATCTTTCCCGGTGTGACGATGTTTGCACGACTCCCCATTTCGACAACGGGAAGTTTGGTGGAAGTAACAGTCAACGGTCTTCGAATCTGGGCTGCGAATATTGAGGCAACATACCAAGATGTCGATGCCACTGAATCGAAAGATTGTTTCCATCATACTTCTCACCACCATCCAATTCAGTCCATCCAACCCGCAGGCTATCTTTGGGACCGCCAATTTCATCAGATGCTTCTCCATCATCACATTCCTCAATTCTACCAGAGTCTCCCAAAGATCGCTGTATGTTGGCTTGTCCTGCGAGAATGTTTTCGTTACCAAATAAAAGATGTCTCTGGTACCCACTGGTTGTTTATCTTCGAGATAAGGGACCTTCCCTACCACTGGATCCTGCTCCCGTAGCTTCTGGAACTGGCCGTACTTTT
This sequence comes from Octodonta nipae, assembly GCA_034190945.1. Taxonomy (NCBI): domain Eukaryota; kingdom Metazoa; phylum Arthropoda; class Insecta; order Coleoptera; family Chrysomelidae; genus Octodonta; species Octodonta nipae. Next base: position 91,218,271 of record CM067216.1, on the reverse strand, counting down.
TGGCAAACATCTTGGCTATTCCTCTGGACATCCGGAGATCTCGAGCCACACAATGAGCCAGGACATATTCTATGGTCACCTCAAATAGGTCTCGGGGTTCCTCTCTCGTTACGTCGTGCTGCACTTTCTGCCCATCAGAGTACAGTGCCTAAATTGCTCGAAGGTCATCTCGTCATCGGGTGGTTGAATGCTGCGGACTTGGGCTTGGTCAACGTCGCTGTCATGACTTCCGGCATAAGGTTTTCCTCGAGGTAGCTTCTTTATTCTGTAGACAACATCGTTGATCTTCTTTACAATTTGGTAAGGCCCCCACAAGATCTTTGTAGCTTGGGCGAATATCCACAAGGACGTTGCGGGTTATACAACCAAACAAGATCAGCTTGGAATTTTCCGCCCTCGGCTCTGATGTCATAGGCTTCCTTCATTCGGGGACTGGCATTCTCGATATTTAACCGGACTCGTTGGTCTATGTCGTCCATCTTTCGACGTAACTGGCTGACATAGTCTTCACCTGCAGTCTCTTGTCCTGGGAGACATCCAAACTTTTTCGGCACCAGTCCTTGACATCCATTTGACAGTTTACCCAATAGAAGCGTTCTCTTAACTTCCCCAGGGTTTTCGTTACTCCCAGATGTCCTCCAGTTGGACCATCATGTAGTTCTCGTAAAACCTCTGGTCTCCTATTTCTGGGAACTACAATCTGTCGTTTCCCTCCTCTGGAGTTTCCAGGACGCGCTTCAGAAGTCCATTTTCCAGGATGAGGGAGTTCCACTGAGCCCAGTATGGTTGGAGAGTATCGAGAAATCTCCTGCCACGTAGGTTTGCGGTCTTGTTCTTCCACCGGATAATTTCTTTTAACTCCGGATCCAATTTCTGGTCTTTCTGGATCACCGCAGATTGCCAATGGTCATCGACGGCGGTAGTCCTACAGAGGACAGTCCCTTTTTCTTCTGCTCGCTGACAATGTTTGCTATCATCAGGGCATGGTCTCCTCGATAGGGCATCAGTATTCTTATGGCTTGTTCCAGCTCGATGTTCAGTCTCGAAGTCGAATTCTTGCAACCGCTCAATCCACCTGGTCACTTGTCCTTCAGGGTTTTTAAACTGCAGGAGCCACTTCAGTGCTGCATGATCAGTCCACAGGAGGAATCTTTTACCATAGAGGTGCTTGTAGAAATGTTCTACCCCCTTTACCACAGCCAAGAGTTCCCTGCTAGTAACGCAGTAATTCCGTTCAGTCTTGCTCAAGTAGCCAATGACTTTCTCCTGACCGTCTTGGATCTGCGAAAGCACCGCACCAATTTCGACATTGCTTGCGTCGGTATCCAAAACGAAGTTTTCATCTAGCACTCGTCAATGCTCTTTTCAGTGACTCGAATGATCGCTGGCACTCCTCGTCCCACTGGTATTGTACCTTCCCCTCTGTGAGTCTAGTAAGTGGCTTGGCGATGTTGGCACATCCGGCTACGTACCGACGATAGTACGTGCATAACGCCAGGAAACTTCTTAACTGGTGAATATCTTTAGGTATCGGCCATTCCTGGACAGCCTTAATTTTCTGTTTATCAACAGCTACTCCTTCTGCGGAAACGACATGTCCAAGATATTGCACCTCTTCTTGGAACAACTGACACTTCTTCGGGTGTTCCGGAACTTCGAAGTCACCGAAACACTTCCTCCAGGTTCTTCACGTGGTCTTCAAATGATTTTCCAACCACTATAATGTCGTCAAGATACACCAGGCATGTTTTCCATGAAAGCCACTGTTTCCATCAATCTTTCAAACGTCGCTGGAGCATTACACAACCCAAACGGCATTACCGTGAATTGGTAGAGTCCTGAGCCGATGGTAAAAGCAGTCTTTTCTCGGTCTTCTTTAGCAAGTTCCACCTGCCAATAACCGCTCTTCAAGTCCAGCCAACGTATCCAGGGTATCGTCTATTCTTGGAAGAGGATAGCTGTCTTTCTTTGTAGCGTGGTTTAATTGCCGATAGTCCACGCAAAATCGGGTCGTACCATCTTTCTTTATAACCAAGACAACTGGAGAAGCCCAAGGGTTATTGGATGGTTCAATAACACCTTCTTCCTCCATCACGCGGACTATCCTGTCGGCTTCTTCTCTTTTAGCTAGGGGTAGTCTTCTCGCCGACTATCGATTAAGTTGAGCGTCCCCAGTATTAATTTTATGTTTCACCAGATCAGTTGGTCCTCTTTTGCCATTCCCTACAACGAAGATATCCTGGTAGTTTCTAACGATGTCCCTCAATTTTTCTTTCTGGTTTGGTTTCAAATTCTTAGATGAATCGGTGATGAGTCTTTCCAGTTCCTCAGATAGTTTACCTGATGGCATTTCTGCATACAGTGTGCTTCTGACTACAGAGGAAACTGTTGAACAATGGCCCAAAGTTGTTCCTTTTTTTAGCACAACCGAGTAATGATTCAGGTTCATTACTCTTACTGGAACAATCTCCCTGGCACGAAACAGAGTCTTTCCCAGTGCGACTTCTCTGCCTACATTTTCGTCTTAAGTTCGGGATCAAACATCATTACTGTTCCAGCTTGAGCTTTCCCATCAAAGCAAGCATCTATAATGATTTCAGCTCTTTCCGGAACATTGACATCCTCTGCTAAGATGGCTCGAAGTATTATGTCATCTTTTCTATGAAGCACCACTTCTTCGTCATTCACTCGCTTAATCCCATCTTTGAAGTTTAACTGGAATCCCTTGGAGCTCATGACATCCATTCCAATGATTACTTCGTCTTCGATGTCTGCCACTAATGCCCGATGTAGGAAGGTTGTGTTTCAACCTCTATTTCACCATGAACTTTCGCTGCTTCTCCTGTCGCTGTTCGCAGTTGCCATATTGTTGGTTTTATCGTTGTCTCTAAAACAATGTTGGGCTTTATTACTGTTTTCGTCGCAGCAGTATCCAGCAGCATTGTAAATTGCTTCCTATTAATAAGGCCATCTACAAAGACACTTAACGTGGTTGCATAGCGAAGCGACATATGCGTTGGTTGTTGGGACTTGTTGGTTACAGGTCGACGATGTTCCCTTTATATTGACCTTCTTTAGTTTCCCCGACGAGGAAGTCTGTACTCCGTTGCTCTCCTTGCAACGACTCTGGACATGTCCTACCTTACGATACTTCCGACATCTAACTAGTCTTTTTTCTATAAGGACTTCTTCTATTATCTTTCTTACAGAGGTTTCATCGTTTCCGCCATCTTCGGATTCTCCGTCAACGATTCGGACTCTGGCTTGACCTCTGCAGGTATTTTTCGCAGCCTCGAATTCTAAAGCTCGAGCCAGTGCATCTACTAATTGAGTTGTTCGAGCTAGGGTCAATGCTTGTCTGGCTTCGTGGTCCCGAAGTCCATCCAAAAACGCTTGAACTGCAACCTTTCTATCACATTTTCCGGTGTGGCTGGATAGGCCAGGCGAACCAGACGGGCAATATCAGCTTCAAACTCTTGTAAGGATTCATTTGATCTCTGATGGCGAATTTTCAATTAAGAGTGGTAGACGTGCTCCAAATGTGTCTGGCCATACCTCAACTCTAAATGTTTGACCAGTTGATCGTCGTCTTCTTGCTGAGAAGTATTCAAGGTTTGCAAAATATCTGTAGCATCCCCTCTTAAAACGAGGGTTAATCCTACTGCTTTCTCCTCTGCCGACCATCCGTTCAGCTTTGCTACAGCCTCGAATTGGCGCCGCTAATTAGTCCATGACAACTTTCTATCACATTGCGGAGGTTTCAGCTTGTGTCTTGTTCCCTCGAGGCCAATTTTCGAATCCACTACTTCCAGACTGCTTCTGGTTTCGGTCTTTGATGGTGTTTCTACCCTTCGTTTTGCCACTACCTGTTCTTTTATTTTGGTGATCTCGCCTTGCCATTATCTGTTTTAATGCTTAAAAGCAAAATAAAGACCGAGAACGTTAATTAGATTTGAAAGCTGCATCAAATTAAGCCATTAATATCACTAAAAATTGTAAAATAAATACATTTAAAAAAACTTCAAAAAATGATCAAAAAGAATTTAAAAAATTTCCTGCAACAATTCAATACTTTTTCTCAAGTTATTTTTAAAGCTCTCAGTTGTGCCACCATTTACTGCAGGCATTTATTTTCTACGTCAAAATGATATACTTTTTCCAAAAAGTTTAGAGGGTGGGGTAAATAATAACAAAGATCAAAATATATAATATATTAATACAATTATTTAAATGAAGCTTATATTCTAATAATCATGGATCTTTAAAATCTATATCAGTTTTCCTCATTCTCGCAAAACACTAATATTGCTACAGCAAAAGAAAGGCTTCGCTACGCTACTTTATAAGCAACATGAAATTTTTATACAATTATCACAATATATTTTATTTCATAATGAAATTATTATACCATTACTCAGTAGACTCCGTTATGTTGCTGACCACAATTAAACTGTTTGAATTCAAATCATAGTATAAGTATTAAAAATCTAAGTATTTTCCAGTGACAAAGACACTGAAGGGATATTTTCTTTAAAATTACACTGATACAAATATGAATTCAAAAATCCACTGAGAATTCATTTAAATATCTAACTTATACAAATCCTAGCTCAATAACAAAAAATGTTAACATTCACTCCAAAATATTGCTTTACAAAATAGAAAGACTTTGTGTTGTTTTGATATGAAACAGTGTACTGATAAATATTATTGTTTTAGATTAATTGATATTTACATCTATACTGATTCTTCCAAACAATTAAATTTATTCACAATTTGCCTGGTAGGAATAATTTGACAAACTTATATGTTTTCAGTAAATTGTTAACAATTAATTTAACTGTATCTCTTATTTGTGTTTGTGCTAAATACAACTGAAAATTGTAGTATGTTAGGGACATTATATTCCAATAAAACTTAACTAAAATATTCTGTATACACACCATAATAAATAAATAATTCAAGGTAACTCATTTTACTTATATCGCTTACTAAGTTTTACCCAAATGGGATAATTTTATGGATTTTTTACATAAATATGCAATGTGTGATTACATAAGACTTATTAGATTTCTAGACCTTAATGCATATTATTCATAATATATCACACATAACAATAAGATCTGCTAATTAGTATTTAGGAAAATGCAAATAAATTTATGTGTTTAACAGCAGTTATCTCAAGAAGCCTCCTGTTTTAAACTGACAGCATTTTTAAAAGTAACTTGAAGCTAGACTGTTCAAACGTTAATTGACAATAATTTGTTCTATGGTGGTAAGAAAACAATACTATCGAGAAACTAGCTGAAAAAGATTTAAAAGTTTATGAAAAATTTGTGAGAAATTCGACAAAATTTAAAGTCAAATTAGGAGCCAAATGCGGAAGCTTGATAATGCGAAATTTGTTTATAACAGTTATTTTAATAACCACCATAAAACAAAATGAAAAAGGGAATTTTCTTGAATGCGCCACATTGAACCTGTTCAACCAACTGACGGTATAAAAATCCTTTGTTTACAAATCCGTTTCAATAAGTAGATTTCTGTTGTTTGTATTTTTAATTACAAACATATGGAATAAGAGTACTTTTTTACAAAAAAGTGAAGTTCATTAAATAATTATAATTTAAAACTAGCGACATCTGATGAGCTTCTTTTAACATATAAAACGTGTAATTCCTACTTATTACATTTCTTCACTTATCAACACAATCAGATAGTTTGCTGTACTTATCAAATATACATTACCAATATAACAAACGTAAACTATATAAAGCACAAAATAATAAATTGATAATAATAGTAATGGCGTCGTTCATTATTATTGTAGTCTCTCGGTATTTTTAAATCGCCGGAAACCTCCAGTAGGAATGTACATGCTGCTATTCTTGGCATAGCTCTTCTAGTCAAGCAATAGATTTGGCCTCTGGTAGGAAAGCCTCCCAATATTTGATCAGCTGAAAATTGCAGAGAATACATGAAAATGCAATAATACGTTCTAAAGACATTAACCTTTTCAGATCAGTCCTTGTCATGGTGCTCTTACAGTAATTACTATAAATTATTTTTGGGAGACAGTAATAGTTGAGATAACTCAGTAGATAGATATCTCACGTATTGTTTTAAAACAAGATTGGATGATAGTTCAATAAAAATTTCAAACCACTATTGTTGGAGAGATATTATTAAAGTACTAGCACTTTCAACATACCACTGGATACAGGATACAGGCATACCATAATATATCCAACGAACTTCCACTTATTGTGATATACACTGCATACATAAAGTAAAAAAAAATCTTAGCTAAACCAACAATTTTCAGGGAAAATCTTGAGACAGGTAAAGTGTTGATTTTAATTTAATGTATTTACTACATAGTGCATACCGCGTATACACTTGTTGGATTTTACATTTCAATGCGATTTCAAAAATATGTCACACTTATGTTCAGCAAATAAAACTGTTGAATATACAATACCTTAAAGATCAGTAATTTAGATCATAGAATTAAAACAACAAAATAATACAACAGTAACACTAAATTGGCACAGAATAAATTCCTTCTTTTAATGTCTAAGTACTTCTTGAGAAATAACACCACAGTTAAGAAAATTGCTGTATATTCCAAACGTTTCGGGGTCTAGGTCAGACCCCGTTGTCAATGGTTAAGAAACTTGGACAAAAAAGGCACAATTCTAAGATGTAAATTAAAATATTTGACAATATGTATTATTTGATTTCTGATGTAACTTTCTTTTACTTGATAATATCCTTGGCGATCAATAAATTCTTGCTAAACTTAATTAACTGTTTCCCACAAAATATTATTTAGTCCTTGTCCTATTCGATCTTTTAAATCGTTTGTTACTTTTATGAACTACATTTTTTTAGCTGGCCCCACAAAAACAAGTGAAGTGGCGTAAGGTCCGGTGACCTGCTTGGTAGCGACTCAATCGGTCCTCGTCTGCCAATCCACTTATTTGGGAAAACTTGATTAAAATATCTTTGAAAATTGGCTGAATGATATGGTTGATCACACATAATTACATCAATATTTCTGGGATTCCTTGCACTAGAGAATAAATTCATTAAAGTTGGAATAACAAACTTCATCAAAAATTGTAGGTAAGGTGACCTGTCTACAATTTTGCTATATTCGATTCTGAGATCCGGGTCGTCATCCAACAGTTCTTGTACAAGATGGATCTTAATGGGGTGCCAATTTTCAGGCTTCAATACTTTATGAACACATGTGGCAACATCATAAACCCGACTAATTTACCAATGTTCAACCAGTTAATGAAAGAACTTCAATCCTTTTTTATATAATATATAGATAATGAACAAGCAAATTAACAGTAATCTAACTGATACCTTCAGAAGTGTCACTGTCAGTAGTGACTGTGATTGTTAGCAAAGTACCCTAGTATTTTTTACATTTGATTCTAAAAGGTAGAGGTACTAATACACTTTTGGAATCGTCTTGAAATGTTCATTGATATATTTGTTTTTAAGTTTTCGCGGGCACTAAATGTAGTATTCGAGTAACTAGAAGCGAAAGCAGGAGGCTACGAGAATTATGCGAACCGACCTGAAGAGGGCAGATGTGACTCTGTCGAAACGTCGTCATTTTATCATCGATCCCGGCAGGGATCAGTTATCAACTACGCGGATGAATTCCCGGAAACCAACTAAAACATATATATATATATATATATATATATATATATATATATATATATATACCTAGCTTAGTTCATATATATATATTTTATATCACTTCTTTTCAAAATGACTTTTTAAAAAAAATTATTTATTAATTAACAAACTTTAATACTTTATAAACTTGAGTACAATAATATTAACACTAGGAGTAAAGGAAATCATCTGCCGGACTGAAGGTCTTGAATAACAATTTATAATAAATAATGTGCTGACTCTATATAAACTTAAACAATGAAAAGGAAAGAAATTCTGTGAAGTCAAAACAGCAGATGAGCATATTTTATCTATATGAGACGAAAGTAATTTAATATGAAAGATTAAAATATGAAATGAGATATAGTACGTGACAAATTGAAAGAAAAGTATAATATTACATTATGCGAAAAAAAAGGTGTTATGAATTACAATGTTATACAATATAATATTAGAATTTATTATTTTAAAGAGTCTATTAAATTCCTATATAACAACTCCATTTATCCCGAAAAAGTTGATGCTATGCTTCAACTTTTCAGACCATTGGTTTGAGTTCATCTTCTTCTATGGGTTCTTGGAGTTGGAGGCTTGGGCGTCTTCTGGGGAAGAATCTGAAGCTTCGACTTCGCATTGGTGGAGGTGATGGCGGGTCATCACTTGTGGTGGCTATGGCTAGTAGTCTGGACTTTCTTCTGCTTTTGCACTTGTAGAAAATGTAAAAAAGTATTAATGCGATGATGGAAGTAATGGTTAGAATTGTGAGCCAAGATGTATGTTTTTTAATAAACGGCTGGTTTATTAATTTGTCTAATTCGCCGGAATATTGGTTGAGCTTATGTTGCGCTATGTTGAGGTCGTCGGCGTCGATCTTGTTTAATCTGAGGGGTTTCAGATCTGGGACGTACTTCTTTGGTGGGATGGATGCACAGCAGTTGTAGGGTATTTGAACTGGATGGCTCTTGTATGTAATATTTTGGGAATCTTCAATTAACCTTTTTGAATGGATTCGAGTATTGCCGATGAATACATTGCAGTCTGGTTGCAATTGGAGGATTGAATTGGTTGCAATGGTTTTGGTTACAACGTTGTTGCCGCTACACTTTATGGTGATTGGTAGAAGATCGGAAACAGAAATTAGCCATACATTTGAACTGATTTCGTAAACATTGTAGTCTTTGGCATACAGTATCGGAGTTTGACAAACTTTTGGACTGTGGACTGTTTCAAAAGCTGGGCCTGACAGATGGAATCGCTGTCAATAGGATACGGGAGAACGTCTGAACATATCCATTGAACTCGGCTTAAGGGCTTGCAGTTGTCCAGGTTCCGAAATGTGGTATACAACAATGAATCATCATTCTTCGCGATATATTTAGTTATGGTTGGTAAAATATGATGGAATCCTGTTCGGTCGTCCAGAATGGGGATTGGGTATAGACGATAAAGGATAAAAGTTTCAGGATTCACTAAAGGGATTTTCAAAACGAAAATTATTTTTGTATCTAACTGGAATGCTTCTAACTCTATAATGTCAATATATTGTGCAATATTATGGGCGTAAATTGATAAAGGTAAATTATTTTTATGCAAAGATTGAGAAACAAGTTGAAGAGATTCGACTAAATCGGCGTGGTTTATTATTGAACTGTGTAACATTTTAATACGAGCGAAAGATATTGCTGACAATACATCATTTAGGGCGTCTTGGATAAAGACATAGCTTTCCATTAATGATTCGCATAGATCTAATGTTTTGACTAGTGCTTCGAAAAATGCAAGATCGTCTGAAATGTACATGATAGATTGTTTGATTTTTTCAATGTCCCTGTTAAACGTTTCTTCGTCTATTTGAAGTTTCTGAACTGTTGCATTGAAGTTTTTGATTACGGAAATCGTTACTGAAATTTGGTTCTTTAGTAAATTTTCGATTTGCTGTTCGTCATGTGTTATCTTGTTGATACAGTCATTAAAGTATTCACCATCACTAGCGTCTAAAGTTCCAGTTATTGATTTCCAAATTGTTCCTATACCATTAATAAGTCCTCGTTTCTGCCTCTTGGAGTTGTAAAGTTTAGTGTCTGCGAATATCTCTTGATATTTTAAGTTTACTGTGTCAGTTATTTTTTTTTTTGGAGGCTAATATGAGTTTGTACTTGAGGTTTAAATACTGTCATACGGGTAGTTAAGTTTGAGTGGATAGTATCGATTAAAGTACTCAAAATGTTGTCATTGTTGGCAATTGCGTCAACGAAAGGGTGAAAATCTTTGTAGACAAGTAGGGTCCATTTATCGTTTGATATTTTGACAGTTCCTTCTTCATGAAAGAAGAGTCCTACTGTGTTGTTTATAGGAGTTATTGAAAATTGGGACGTCACGATTGTGAAGAGTCCAAGTAGTCTGAAATAAAGTAATTTCTATTCAAAATACGGTTTCAATCTGTCAAAATTTACTTTTGTAGATTGATTCGTTTCGGGGTTTAGAAGAGTTGCAGAATTTTGGAAAAGTTCAGTTATCTGGAAAGGACCATTAAATTTGTTTTGTGACTTACTTGAAATTTGGGATACCTTATCGCCTATGTTATAAGTGGGTCGATTTTCGGGTACGTGTTGGTCGAAACGTGCTTTGGCTTTTTCTTTTTGTTGTTCGGTTTTCGCTCGCGCTAATTTGTAAAAATATTCCATACGGTTATTAAGATCTCTTACGTACTTGGAAATGAGGTTCTTTTGGTTGTAAAGCGTTTCCGGTGGTCTACTCGACGTGTGACCAAAAATCAACTCATAAGGAGTGAAACCATGAGTCCTATTTTTGGTGTTGTTATAGCATATGACTGCGTATGGCAGAACATTAAACGGATGTTCGTTTGGATTTTCGGCGATATTTGCCCGGATCATTTCCGATAATGTCGCATGGAAGCGTTCAAGGGAACCATTTGATTGTGGGTGACTTACACTAGAGAAGGTGAACTTTATTTCGTAGAGTTCACAGAGGTCTTTTACTAATACGTTATCAAACTCACGACCATAGTCACAGTGAATTCTCAACGGGGTGCCGTAGTGATGAAAATAAAGGATGAGCGTGTTAACAACAGTTTTTCCCGTTTTATCCTTTATAGGATACGCCTGTGTAAATTTCGTTAACTCGTCCCTGATTGTTAGAGCATAATTTCGAGTAGGATATTCAAAGATATCGATATTGACTCGCTCGAAAGGTGTTTTCGGCGTTTCTGTGATGACTAGAGGAAAACTCAAGTTTTTTCGGCATATTTTGACTTTTTGACAAATTTCGCATGACTTGATGAAATTTTCAACGTTTTTTGTCAAACCGGTCCAGTTATACTTCTCTTTTATTCGCCTTACTGTTTCATTAATTCCGCGATGCAAATTGTTTTTTCCTCGATGGTAGTGTTCCAAAATCTGAGGTATTTCATCCTCTGAGTGTGTAGTTATAACGTTTTGGCATATTTTTAATTTAATGTCTTTGTCTGCAAAGACATAAGAAAAAGTTTCAAGGATTGGGAGTTCTAAGTTCTTTTCAACGTAATATGTGGTTTCAAGATCGAATTTATATTGTGATTTGTAAATAACGTAGAACAGAAATTGTACGACTATTTCAGGGTCAAATGGCAAGGGGATTATAAAGTATTTGCGGTCTTTAACTGATTTACTTGCGAAGGTGCTGATGGAATTGTTTTCGAATGTGATATCTTCTTCGAAAATATCGTCCATGATTCGTTCGTGTAGATCAGTTAACTTGTTTTGCCAGAAAAATGAAATAATTTGTTTATGGGATTTGTCCAGAAGTTGGGAATTAGTAGTTTCGATCTTTGAATGGTCAATTACTGATCTTGTTTTATATAAGTCAACGAATTTATTAAATTCGTTAGTAAGGTGTTCGTCAGTAAGTTCAGGTTCTGGTTCGGGTTCGTCTTCTGAGTCGGTGTCATTGAAGGCATGGATTTTTGACTGAAAATTCGCGATTTCTTGGAAGTGGTTGACTTTGATTCGCGAGAGAGCATCGGCGTTTCTGTTTATCTTGCCTGGTTTATGTTCAATTTTATAATTGTACTCTTCCAGCTTCAATCGCCATCTGGCGAGTCTACTGCCTGGATCCTTGATCGAGAAAAGCCACGTAAGCGGGCGGTGATCGGTAATTAAAGTAAACTTACGACCAAATAAATAAGGACGGAAGGCTTTGACTGCCCACACAATGGCAAGCAATTCCCTTTCAATGGTCGAATATCTGGTTTCGGCGGCACACAAAGTGCGGGAGGCATAAGCAATCGGAAGGTCTTTTCCAACTGGGCCTTGTGAAAGGACTGCATCAATCGCGAAAGCTCTGGCGTCTGTGGTGAGAAGAAAATGTTCTTCAAAATTTGGGTAGATAAGGATGGGGTCTGAGATGAGAGCTTTCTTTAAATCGTTGAATGCTGCTTTACAATCGGAATCAAAGAAGAATTTAGTGTCCTTTTGAAGCAGTTTTGTTAAAGGTTTGGACACTTTAGCGAAATTGGGAATAAATCTTCTATAGTATCCGGCCAATCCTAAGAAAGATTTGATATCTTTCGGGTTCTTTGGCTCTGAGAAGTTTTGGATACAACTGATTTTTTCGGGGTTCGGTTTTACACCTTGTTGCGTAATTAGATGACCAAGATACGCTACCACTTTTCTTAAGAACTCACATTTGTCGAATTGAATCTTAAGATTTGATGTGCGAAGACGTTTGAAGACTTCGGTCAACCGGGAAATGTGTTCGTGAATTGTTGGGGAGTATACAATGATATCGTCCATGTATACTAGACAACGTTTATTTTGTATTCCAAGGAGGATATTGTCCATGACACGTTGGAATGTGGACGGGGCGTTCTTTAAACCGAACGGCATACGAACAAACTCGTAATGGCCGTTTTCGACTGAAAATGCTGTCTTGGGGATGTCTTTAGAATCGATCTCTATCTGATGAAAACCGGAGGCGAGATCTAACGTTGAGAAATATTGGCATTTGCCAAGTTGATCTAAAAGATCAGAGATGTTTGGCAAGGGTTATTTGTCGTCGACTGTGACTTCATTTAGTTTCCTGTAGTCAATGACGACACGCCATTTTTGTTTGCCTGAGGCGTCTAATTTTTTTGGGAACAACCCAAACTGGAGAAGACCAAGGGGAAATAGAATGACGAATGATGCCTTGATCAAGCATTTTACTTACTTGTTCTTTAACCTCTTCTTTATGGACCTGTGGGTACCGATAAGATTTGGTATAGATGGGTCTGGAGTTATTTGTCTCGATCGAATGTTTGATTTCGTTCGTAAAAGATAATGCGTCGCCTTCTAAGAAAAATATGTCTTGAAAGTCTAGACAAAGGCTCGTAATCACATCTTCTTCTTCAACGTTTAAGTGATCTGTTCTGAGTTGTTGTCGTATTAATAAGTTTCTGTCAACTGGTTCAGAGTCATAAGAGTTGTTAAAATTGAAGCAGGGTTGTGTTTGAGTAAGGGGTTCTATAGTGAAGTTGTCGAAATTAATTGTTTTTGGGATGGCGTTGGCGTTTATAACTGAAGTGAGGAATTCACCATTTTGGTTTACATATACCAAGGAATTGGGTAATCTGACTTTTTCTTTTTCGATAGTATGTAGAACAGCGTCGGTGTTAGCAAGGTGACATCGCAGTTTGCATACTTTTTCAGTGCGGGGTTCTATAGAAATACAGTTCGGGAAATTATTGGGTTTTTGTGTGTTGGGAATTGTTGGAGATGCGATATCTGAAGAAGGCAAGGTAGGGACCTTGTGAAGAGCGATATCTTTAAAATTTGTTCTAAGTTGCTCAGATTTTAAGTCTATTACGCATTCGTAATGTTCCAAAAAATCTAAACCTAAAATGCCATCAAAGTCGATGTCGAGATTAGAAACAAAACCCTTGTGGGGATTACCAGGAGCAAATGGTACAAGGGTTGACTGGGAAATTGAAATTTTTTGATCAGTGATGCCCTGAATAATTACATGTTCTTGGAATCTTTGAGGAAAGTTTTTGACAGTTTGCTCTTTGAAAATTGAGATTCCTGCGCCTGTATCTATAAGCAATTTGTATTGACCAGTAGCGTCGTTTATGTAGTATAAGTTTTTGGGGTTGACAGTGTGAAGAGTGGTTACAGGAACGTTTGTTCCGGGAAGTTTACGTTCGGATTCATGTCGTCTAAATTCATTGTTTGTATTTGTGATGTGATGCTGGTTGTTATGTCCGGTGGATGAACTGGATTTGGGAGAGAAAGAAAATCCTGGTAGTTTTGATTTCCAAATGGGTCCAAATCAACAGCTTGTACGCCGAAGTTCTCAGCAGTATGATAACTACTATTTCCTGTGTCGTATGAATAACTATTATCTGTATAGTAGTCGTAATTTCTTTGATTATCAGCTGTATGATAATCCTCATATGGGTGATTATTAGCTGTATAATAATCGTTGTAATCATCGAAAGAATTCGTGCAACTTAAATGATGTGCCCTGTTTGGATTCTGGTGGAAATTAGGGTTCTTTTGAATCACTGACTGACGAGGTTGTTGCATATTTTGTTGGAATTGTCTTGGCTGATTAGGATATTGATTTTGTCTAAAAGGTGACTGATTTTGCCTGAAGGTTGGCTGATTCTGCCGAAATTGTGGGGGTTGATTTTGCCGAAATTGTGCAGGCTGATTTTGGGAACCATTATTAGCGAAAGGGTTTGGTCTCATATAGTTGTTGTTACCGTTATTGTTATTGTAAACGGGTGCTTGGTAATTTTGGGAACGACATTCGGAGGCGATGTGTCCGAATCTACCGCAAGATAAGCACTTATTATTTGGAGGATTAGGCCTTCGGAAAGATTGGTTGGGCCTCGGGGGAATTTGTTTCGTAGTTGTCTGGTTCTCAAAGTACGATAACTGTAGTTCGCGTCTGATTCTTACATTGGCTTCTAAAAGGTCTTTACGGTTACCGGCACGGATGATTTGTCCGAGACGTGGTTCTAACCCGGTTAGAAGGGTGTTAAGCGCCATAGTGTCTATAAGACTCGTTTGTGCTACCTTTTGGTCTGCGTTTAAATTGGATGCTTTTTGAATATTGGCGTGCATTTTTGCTGTTAGGACTTGTAGTCGGTTGTAGAAAGTAAGTGGTGACTCGTTGGATAGTTGCTGAAGGCGTTGTAGATCTTGTATCAGGGACGTCAAATCCCTGGAATCTCCGAAATGAAGATTCAAGAGTTGTTTTAATTCTAAATAAGACGCGGGGCTACGCGAATTTATTAGTTGGGCCGCTCTGCCTTTTAATTTATTTTTGATGTGGATAAGTAAAAAGTATCTTTGATCGACCGTCGACATGTTGTAAGCACAGTCGCACGCATTAATAAATGTTCGCAAGGAGATCTGATCTCCTTCGAACTCTGGGACGATGGAGAATATTTCGGATAGCCGATAGGGCTCAGGTTCAGAGCCGTCTCTGGGAGATTGTTGTGCCATTTTTAAATTTATTAAATTGGAGAATTTGAAAAATTGTTTGAAAAATTAAGCAAAAAATAAACTTTTTTCAAAATAAATGTATAAATCGGCTAAAGTGCCATAAATTGTTAGGAAAACAACAAAACGTATGATGGAGGAAAATAAATATTTGCAAACAAAGTATGGTAAAAGAATAAAATAAAATAAATCAAGAAATTCAAAATATAAGGTACACAAATAAAATTGGTATGGTTAAAAATATGGTTCGGGTTTTTTGGTCGTCCGAACAGAAAATAAAATCAAAATTATTGGTAAAATTAAAAATTGCGAGATGATTCCTGTTTGTACTGGAACATCGATGCTGCCGTGTTCTGCAGTTGTAGTTAGTTGCCTTGTTCTACGGTTACAGTTGGGACGTCTCGAGAGTTTCTTTCTTCCTTCAAGGGATTAGGATCCGCCGCTACTAGTTAAGCTCGTTCGCCGGTTCTAGTAACGTTCTGGAATCCTACAGACTGCGCTACTTTTTATATCACTTCTTTTCAAAATGACTTTTAAAAAAATATATTTATTAATTAACAAACTTTAATACTTTATAAACTTGAGTACAATAATATTAACACTAGGAGTAAAGGAAATCATCTGCCGGACTGAAGGTCTTGAATAACAATTTATAATAAATAATGTGCTGACTCTATATAAACTTAAACAATGAAAAGGAAAGAAATTCTGTGTAGTCAAAACAGCAGATGAGCATATTTTATCTATACGAGACGAAAGTAATTTAATATGAAAGATTAAAATATGAAATGAGATATAGTACGTGACAAATTGAAAGAAAAGTATAATATTACATTATGCGAAAAAAAGGTGTTATGAATTACAATGTTATACAATATAATATTAGAATTTATTATTTTAAAGAGTCTATTAAATTCCTATATAACATATATATATATATATATATATATATATATATATATATATATATATATATGAACAATATAGTCTGTGGGTTCAATTTTAAAATTATAAAACTAATATTCACTTTCACTTTTCTAGAACATTATTTACATCAAATTATACAGAACAGCTGATTCACAGTAACATTCGAGATACGTTCGTCGTCCTTTCTAACTAACTGCTGCGATGATGGGTCCTCCTTTTAAAATCAGCGTTGAATTCTCTAGTATAATCCAGTGTCAATTTTACAGTTGTCGAATTATGATCGAGATAAGTTTTTCTCCCATCCGAACCTTCTAGTTTTTTTATATCCTAGCGATCGTTGTCGTGCTGAAATGAAACAGGGCCGGCTTTGGTAAAATTCGTAACACTGCCCCCCTTTAATTCGATCAGAAATATCCTCTCCATGGTGGGGAGCAAGTCGATCTAAATGGACCACCTTCAACTTAGCCTTGGGGTTTCGACGGATCCGGTAGACGACGTCATTAAGCCTCTTGACCTCCTCGTATGGACCATCCCAGGCGGGTGTAAGCTTTGGGGATTTACCCTTGCTCCGTTGGCGGTTGTACAGCCAGACTTCGTCCCTCTCCTGGAACCCGACTGAATTGGCCTTGAGGTCGTATCGCGTCTTCATCCGGTCACTGGTGGCCAATATCTGCGTTCGGGCTAATTCATGTATTGCCAGCATGTTATGTCGGAGCGGGTCGGCATAATCGTCGATGTCTTGGGAAGGTTGTTCGGGGGAGCCAAATGCCAAATCGCAGGGTAACCGCAGCTCCTCTCCGAATAGGACCCTGGCTGGGGTCAGGCCTGTACTATTATGTACGGCAGAGCGATATGCCAACAGGAATAGGGGAATATGTTCACCCAGTAGTACCGCTGGCGAAGTTTGTCTAGGGTTTTATTCATGCCCAGGTGGCCTCCGGTAATTTCATCATGTACTTCGGTCAGGATGGCTGGTACCTTTTTCTTCGGAACTACCAGTTGGGACTTGGTTTCTCGTCCATCAGCGCTTTCCCAGACTCGCTTGAGCATTCGATTGTCTACTCTTAGAGAGTCCCATTGAGCCCATAACGATTTCAGCACGCCTGAGGATCTAGCTACCTCGTCCCATCGTGGCCTGGGTGCCCCTCTCGTTTTGAGTGACAAGATTGGTTCGATGTCTGGATCAGCCATTTGGTCCTGGATGCACTGTTCCGTTGTCCAGTCTTCATTGGGCTGCACTCGGATCTGCCTGATGGAGATACCCTCTCGTTGTTCCGTCTTCAGGCAATGTCCGCATTCTGATCTACAGGTTCTTCTGGATAGGGCATCGGCATTATTGTGCAAACGGCCGGCACGGTGTTCCACCTTGAAATCGTATTGCTGTAGTTTCTCCATCCACCTGGCCAGTGGTCCTTCCGGTGTCTTCATGTCCAGCAGCCATTTGAGTGCGGCATGATCGGTCCGGATTAAGAAATGACGACCATAAAGATATTTGTGGAAATGGTCTACAGCCCTTATTATTGCCAGAAGTTCTTTTCTGGTAACGCAATAATTTCTTTCCTGTTTCGAGAATTCACGGCTGTAGTACTCGATCACCATCTCTTCGCCATCTTGCACCTGGGATAGGACGGCCCCCAAACCTGTGTTGCTGGCGTCGGTATCTAAGATGAACTTGCCGGACTGTGTAGGAAAGTCTAGGATTGGGCTGGAATATAGTGCTGCCTTCAGTCTCCTGAATTATGTTTCGCAATCCTGATTCCAATGGAAGGTCTCTTTCTCAGTGGTCTGCCGATGTAGAGGCGCGACAGTGGTGGCAAATCTCTCAACAAATAGCCTGTAGTAGGAACAGAGGCCCAAGAAGCTTCGCAGTTCATGCTTGTCTCTCGGGACTGGCCAATCACGGATCGCTTCTATCTTGTCTTGGCCCAAAAACTCTACTTTTTGGAACAAGGAACACTTCTTCGGATTGAGTCTCAGGTTGGCATTATTAATTCTGGAGAATACTTCGTCCAGGTTCTTCAGATGGTCGTCGAATGTCTGACCCATGACTAGAATGTCGTCGAGGTATACTAAGCACGTCCTCCATGTTAACCCGCTCAGTAGTTACTCCATTAGCCTCTCAAATGTAGCGGGTGCATTACATAACGCAAAGGGCATGACCGTGAACTGAAACAGCCCTTTACTGGTAGAGAACGCTGTCTTCTCTCTGTCGTTTGCGTGTAGACTAACCTACCAATATCCACTCTTTAGGTCTAATGTGAAGAACCAATGGGAGCCTGCTAGTGTGGTCAGAGTGTCATCGATTCGGGGCAGTGGATAGCTGTCTTCGTGACGTCATTCAGCTTTCTGTAATCCACGCAAAATCGGGAGGTTCCATCCTTCTTTTTAACTAGCACGACGGGAGCAGACCATGGGCTGATGGATGGCTCAATAACTCCATTTTGTAACATGGACTCGATGTTTTCCTCGACTGCTTGTTGTTGTCCTAATGGTAGTCGTCTAGGTAGTATTCTGATGGGTTGAGCCTTTCCGGTATCTATTCGATGCTGGATGATGTTGGTGCGGCCGGTGGTTCCATCTTGACTGTTAAAAATTTGCCAGTGCTTTGTGATAAATCGCTTGGCTTTCTTCTGGTTCTCTGGTGTCAGGTGTGTCAAATGGTCAGCAAACTGTTGTAGGAACTCTTTACTGGGCCCTGTCTCCTTCACCGACGTCTGGTACTCTTTCTCGCAATTGATGATGGTCTCTACTGGCTCGAAACAAGCTTTCTCTTGACCATTGACAATTCTGATATCGTTGTTGGACAAATTCAGGACTCTGATTGGTATATCTCGTCCAGTTTTAACTATAGGTCGTCCAACTAAGTAGCCATGAGCTGAGTGTACGGGCTCCACCATTCCAACGCAGCTCCCAGGATTGCTGTCTAGCTGCCCATGAATAATCTGTTCCGTTCGACCAGGAATTCTAGCTGAAGACTTGCCACAATTTTTATGGAGGTGACTGAACTGTTGACGGGCCGTGTCAATACAAATTCCTCATTTAGGAACCGAAAAACATCATATCTCGGGTCGAACATAACGTTTTGGGGGCTGGTGGAGGGTCAGTCAGCATTCGCCCCCTTATGCTGACTGGCTGACGGTCCCTGGACATGTGGCTGTTCTGTTGGTTACCCCTGGTCGGTGATCGTTCAGGTAGCCTCACTCGACAATCACGTTAAAAGTGTCCTTCCACAACGGTAACATGCCCCTCTGGTGGCAGTTCATTGTGACCGTTCTAACATTTTGTTCAGACCAGCCAGCAGCGCTGGAAATGATGACTCTGACTCTTCCTGGTTGAAGGAAACTGCTCGGACCCTCGGCTTGCACATGTTCATGACGGCCTCTACTTCCAAAGCCCGAAGTAGAGCTTCATTACTCTTCTTGACGCCACTCAGTCTTAAATTTCTTTGTACTTCTACATCTCTGATGCCGTTTATGAAACTGTGTGGCCAACTGGTCTTACGTTTCCTCTGGCAGGTCTGGGTAGGACAAATGTACTAACCGTCTAATCTCTGCTTCGAATTCTTGGAGGCTTTCACCGGATTTTTGCGTTTTTCCACTCAGTTGGACTTGGTATACCTGACTCAAGGATTGATTGTCGTATCGCTTATCCAGGATGGCGATGATCTTGTCGAAATTGCCTTGTTCCTCGACTGGAATGCTCTGGAGGAGTTCTCGGGCCGGACCTCTTAACGAAATTACCAGAGAAGTAAATTTTTCTTGATTATCCCATCCATTAGCTGTAGCCACGGCCTCAAATTGCCGTTTATACATGGGCCAAGATGAACTGCCGTCGAATGTGGGTGGTTTACTAAAGGAACCTTTGGTACTCACGATGTGTTGGTATTTTCCTGGCTGTAAGTCCTGTTGCATTTTTTTGATTTCTGTTTCTACCTTGTTTTGGATGGCACTGATTTTATCTTGTACTTCACTTACTTTACTTTGCACCGTGTTTTTAATGTCTGTGTTCATCTAATAATTTAAATTCATTTTGTCGTTTTAATTCAAGTTGATCTTGTTTTTCTACAAATTTCGAGAATAATCCTTCCATTAAATTATGTTGTTCACTTTTCATCGTGGAAACTAGATTTTGTTGTTTTTCTTCCATCGTAGTGACAAGATTTTTTAATTATATTTTATGTTTTTCATCAAAAGATTTTACTAACCTTTGTTGAATTTCTTCTTGATGTTGTTTCTCCTTCTTGTCACGTTTTTCTAGAATCTGGGCTATTTTTTCGTCTAGTCCCTCCATAACCTGCTTGACTATCTTTTTGGTAGTTTCGTCCATCTTCTCCAAGCTACGAGTTTCCATAAATCAAATTACGATTTTATCTGCACTTAATCCTTCACTTCTGACACCAAATTGCAATATAGTCCGTCGGTTCAAATTATAAAACTAATATTCACTTTCACTTTTCTAGAACTTTATTTACATCCAATTATACAGAACAGCTGATTCACAATAACATTCGAGATACGCTCGTCGTCCTTTCTAACTAACTGCTGCGAGGATGGGTCCTCCTTTTAAAATCAGCGTCGAATTCTCTTGTATAATCCAGTGTCAATTTTACAGTTGTCGAGTTATGATCGAGATAAGTTTTTCTCCCGTCCGAACCTTCTAGTTTTTTTTATATCCCAGCGATCGTTGTCGTACTGAAATGAAACAGGGCCGGCTTTGGTAAAATTCGTAACACTGCCCCCCTTTAATTCGAGGGGGCGCTGTTATATAATCGCGGCTCGGCGCCTATCGGTTGGCACCGTGAACGGTTGCGTGTGATTGGCCCTTGGCGCTCAGTGATACTAATAGAAGAATTCAAGCTAGACGTGATGAACACCAGAACGCTGTAAGAAAGCAGGAAAAAACAACATCCATTGCGGAACATGCCACCACGATGTCACACCGAATAGACTTTGAGAACACCAGAGTACTGGCAAATATAGAACACCCGAAATCAAGACGCGTAAGAGAGGCAATTGAAATAGCGAAGAGACCTCACAGTCTAAACGCACGCAATGAAATTCAGAACTTATCGAATTGTCCAATAACAACTCAACCGGAAAAACAAATCAGCAGGATGGAGCCGTGCCCACTGAGCGCCAAGGGCCAATCACACGCAGCCGTTCACGGTGTCAACCGATAGGCGCCGAGCCGCGACTATATAACAGCGCGCTCGCTTCAGAAAATCTTAGTATTCGAGTAACTAGAAGCGAAAGCAGAAGGCTACGAGAATTATGCGAACCGACCTGAAGAGGGCAGATGTGACTCTGCCGAAACGTCATCATTTTACCATCGATCCCGGCAGGGATCAGTTATCAACTACGCGGATGAATTCCCGGAAACCACCTAAAACATTTAGTGCCCGCGAAAACTTAAAAACAAATATAGTGAATCTCTACGGGGAGAATACTTTTCATTTGTGTAAAACATTTGAGAAATTACGCGCGAAAAGAAGCAAACTTTTGTGCGATCTACATTTTTTACAACGATGCCGCGATGAAGGAGTTATTCCGAAAAACATGACGGTAAAGTTCTGGAAGAACAACAGAAAAACACAGAATATCTTATGGAAAGCTAGTTGTGCCCTACTTAGGGAAGCCATACGTGATGTCAGAAGAGATTTGGATATTCTTAATACTAAACTCCTAGATATCCACCTACAGGTAAGCAATACACTCCACCCAATAATATGGGATAAATTCGATGAGATTAGTGAATTTAGGGCCGAAACGAATGCAGAGTTGACAACAATGCAACAACAGACAAAATTTAACAATTTGAAGCTCCAACAGAAGCCCAAAAACGAGAAAATTTTCTCGGAAAATAACTGTCACAGTCTAACCTCACGGCAATTGGAAACGAATAAAACCGTTTATAACTTATCTTCGGTCCAATTGAACTCTTCCTCGATTGGCGTGTTGGCTAAGGGATTCAATTATGCTATTGCTCCCTCTCACATGACAACAGAGAGTATAATATGTGGCGTGGAAACAGCAGTTTCAAAATTAGATGCGAACACCGCTGAAATAATTAGACAAGATGTGTCACATGTTCTAAGAAAGTCTAAACCACCCAAAAGGAACCTATCTATAGAAGAAAATGAGGCCTTGAAACAACTTCGTCTCAACCAGGACATTGTCATTCTACCTGCTGATAAAGGAAATGCGACTGTAATTTTAGATACAGCGGATTATTCAAACAAAATTCAAATATTGCTACAAGATCCAGCATATAAACAAATTACTACTGACCCAACAACTTATCTATAGAAAACAACCAAGGCCAAAATCCAAGCAAGTAGGATCGACAAAAATCTCCAATGGCAACTCATTCCGCGTGAAAAGTCATCGAGATGTCCGAAATTCTATGGGTTGCCAAAAGTACATAAAGAAGGTGCACCTTTGAGGCCAATAGTAAGCTCAATTGGATCCACAACACCTAGCCAAATACCTAGCCCAACAACTTCAACCGTTTGCAGAGGGGGCAGACTCATATGTAAAAAAAAATTCGACACATTTCATCGAAATTCTTAGAAAAACGGTCTTACAACCAGAGTGTCTTCTTGTAAGTTTTGACGTAGTGTCCCTTTTCACCAACATCCCTATCGACGAAGCCTTGGATATCATAATAGAAAAATATAAACCACCTCAACACCTTGTAGACTTAACAAGGCACTGTCTGATGAACACCTATTTTGTTTACGAGAACCAACGATACAAACAAGTGGAAGGAGCTCCAATGGGATCGCCACTCTCACCAGTTATAGCGAACCTTTTTATGGAGAACTTTGAGGAGTTGGCACTAAGAACAACAACTCTTAAACCCAGTTTGTGGTTGCGATATGTGGATGATACATTTGTAATTTGGCCTCATGGGAGGGAACACCTCAATACTTTTTTAGATCACCTTAATGGCATCCATCACAAAATAAAATTTACCATGGAGGTTGAAGCCAATAATCAACTACCATTCCTTGGTGTTGTCGTAAATAGGAAGGAAGATGGAACCCTTGGCCATACAGTATATAGGAAAGCAACTCACACCAACAGATACCTTCATGCTAATTCTCATCACCACCCAGCCCAACTACAAGCCGTCGTCAAGACTTTAGTAACCAGATCACAAAGACTAGCTGACCAGGATAACATCAAACAGGAAATGGACAGTTTAAAAAGAGCTATGAGACAAAACGGATTTACAGACCGAAATATACAAAGAGCCCTAAAGTCAAAACCGAGACAAACAGACGAGGAGCATGAGACGCCAATAACCAAGGCTTATTTACCGTATGTCAAGGGGACCACGGACAGTATTGCAAGAATTCTACGGAGACACAATATCGATACTATTTTCAATACAGACAGAAAAATAAGCACGGTGTTGAGGACTCCGAAGACGAGGATCCCTTTAGAACCACAGGGAGTGTACGAGATTCCATGTGCAGACTGTCATAAAACCTATGTGGGGCAAACTAATAGAAGAATTCAAGCTAGACGTGATGAACACCAGAACGCTGTAAGAAAGCAGGAAAAAACAACTTCCATTGCGGAACACGTCACCACGATGTCACACCGAATAGACTTTGAGAACACCAGAGTACTGGCAAATATAGAACACCCGAAATCAAGACTCGTAAGAGAGGCAATTGAAATAGCGAAGAGACCTCACAGTCTAAACGCTCGCAATGAAATTCAGAACTTATCGAATTGTTGGAAAATCCTATTAAACACCGTACCGGCCCGGACCCGTCCAATAACAACTCAACCGGAAATAACAAATCAGCAGGATGGAGCCGTGCCCACTGAGCGCCAAGGGCCAATCACACGCAGCCGTTCACGGTGTCAACCGATAGGCGCCGAGCCGCGACTAT
Source organism: Octodonta nipae (assembly GCA_034190945.1). Classification (NCBI taxonomy): domain Eukaryota; kingdom Metazoa; phylum Arthropoda; class Insecta; order Coleoptera; family Chrysomelidae; genus Octodonta; species Octodonta nipae. Next base: position 91,194,253 of record CM067216.1, on the reverse strand, counting down.
ATAACAGCGCGCTCGCTTCAGAAAATCTTAGTATTCGAGTAACTAGAAGCGAAAGCAGAAGGCTACGAGAATTATGCGAACCGACCTGAAGAGGGCAGATGTGACTCTGCTGAAACGTCGTCATTTTACCATCGATCCCGGCAGGGATCAGTTATCAACTACGCGGATGAATTCCCGGAAACCACCTAAAACACACACACACACACACACACACATATATATATATATATATATATATATATATATATATATATATATATATCTGCAGAACGCACACTATGGAGACACTTTTTTCAGGTAAGGCATACATTGGGGACATCTGCATTCTTTGAGGACTGGTCCCAAACTATGTTTGTGTAAAAGGCATGCTTTGGGGACGTTTTGAAATTTATATCTACAGCATATTTTGAGCCCAAAGTGAATTTCTATAGAATCCAATAGATGGTGTTATGGTACACATTTTGGGTATATTGCGATATATAAACTGTCCCCAAATTATGTTGAAAGGTTTATATATAAATGAGGCATAGTTTAGGACAGTCATTTTTTTACATTGCATGAGTTTGAAAACGTGAAATAAGCCATCCAGCAGACATTTGTTATACATAGAAACAACGTAATAGTTCTTGTTGGTGACATATTTATTTAAGATATTATCGTTAAATGATCCAAGGGTATATATAGTATAATTTCATTTGTGTTTTTGATTAAATAAATACGTAAGACTAAAGCAAAGAAATTATTTAGTGGCGATATATGAAGTTTGGAGTTTTAAGACATGACTTAACGGTCTGAGTTGCACATTTAATAATAATTATTATTCTTACGGAGTTTGATACTCGGCTAATGGTTAAGATGTGGATTGGGTATTATTTATAGATTTTCGGAACTGTTAAACAATGTATTAAACTTAAATAATTAAGAATTCAGTGGTTGATATTGGAAACCGTACGTATAACTTGTCGGTAGACAGAAGAAGAATTAAATTCTTGGAATACATTTATTTCGCGTGAGTTTAAGAATTACGGATGGCCGTTTTTAAGTGTTGGTATATTAATTCATAGAAATATTTCACTTTCGAAGCTGATTAATACTTTAAACGGTAAAATCGTTTGCTAGCAATATAAGGATGTTCTTTTCACGTTATTCAATATCATACGCTGGGTAGAGGAATTACTTGAACCTTTATAATCAATATGGGAGTTTCCGGTTTTGCAGTATTATTTATGTGAAACATATATCAAAATTGAAAAAAGAAATTTGTTGCATTTTTGCATCAAATGATTGTTATTCAACAGGGTGGTACATGAAATATTTCTTTGACAAAATTCTACAAATAAAAAATATAGTTGTGTTCTTAACTGAAATTATTGAACAAATCGATAAATAGGTCTTAACTGAGCATTTATCGGTAGACTGAAATGTTGAAGTAATGTAGTTTTGAAAATGTGTTAGTCTATTTAGGTAGAATAAAATTAAACTTATGTTTAATCGGTTGATTAAAATGCAGGATTTTCTATAAAATATTGGCTTCGTAATTTGAATTAATTGATTAATTAAACGTTACCTAAGATTGAGTGTGGTGCAGTTTAGTGGGTATATATGAAGTTTGAAGCTGTAACAACTGACTATTATCTATCTTAATTGCACATGTATCTATAAAGATTGAAAACATTACTAAGGGTTGAAATTTGAATTCGGTAATATGTTCACAAATAGTGTACAGTAAATAAATGGTTTTACGGAATTCTTAAAATTGTCGTTTACAGAATCTAAATTCTTTGAATACAAGGGAAATAAAGTATTTTTGTGGGTACCTATGTGGAATTATATTTTATTTTTTGAGGATGATTGTGTAAATCGTATATGTTTAATTTCCCAAGAATAATTACATTTTTACAATTCATTTCTTTAAACTGATAATAAGTATAATCTCGCCCATGGCTGATGTTGCTCTAGGCTTATATTGATTAATAATTTAAACTGCAAAATCTTAGACGTGTAATTTGAGCATGTATCACTCACGTTTTTCTATATTCTATGCAGGCTACAGAAATTCTTCAAATAAAAAATCTGGTGGTATTCTTAAATAAACGTAATATTTTAGATAACTATTTTCAGGGTTTTGTGGAGCTTGGTAACGTTTAACAAACATATTATGAAATATTCCAGATTATTTTTATGTGGGGTCTGAACAGTTTCTTCTTGGGAAAGTTCTGTAAATAGGTCTTAATTGAACAATTTATCAGCAGATTTGGCAATGTTAAAGTGTTTTTATTGTAGTTTTGAAATTTTATTACTCCATTAAAGAATAATTAAACTTTGGCTTAACAAGTTGATTAAAATTTGGTTCGATTGTTGGGTGTCAAAATTTGGAACTTTCTTAATAACACTAGCCTGGTAATTTGAACCAATTGATCAATTAAACGTTACCTACGTTTGGGGTGGTGTAAATAGTTTAGGGGGATATATGAAGTTTGATGCTGTAACATGTTATATTTATAAAGTTTGAAAATTTTACTAAGAGTTGAGACCTGAATTCGGTACTATTGTCATATATTGTAGGTGGTGTTCCATAAAATTATATTATGTTTTTTTTCAATATTCTTAAACATTTCGTTTGTAGGACGTAAACTCTTTCAATATTAAGCGAATGGAATGAGTAGTTTTGTGGGTACCCATGACGAAAAGTATATTTCAATTTTGGTGAATGATTGTGTAAATCATGTATGATATATACTTAATTTCACAAGAATAATTAAATTTTTACAATCTATTTCTTATAACTGAGAATAAGTATGATCCTAACGGTAAAATCGTTAAGTAACAATATTATGATGTATCATTCACGTTAGTGGATATTCTATGTTGGGTAGAGGAATTGCATGAACCACTACCAAAACTCGGTTTTGCTGCAATTTTCTTTAATTTTCAAAACTATTATTGTTCTTAAATAGGAACCTTTTTAGTGACATAATTTGAAATGTTTGTATAATGAACTTCTCCAACTAAAAAATTTAGTAGTACTCTTAGTTGAATGTAATAAATTATTATTTTGGGGATGTGTGGTGCTGTAATTTTCTTTTCAAACATATGGCAGAATAGCTAAAGAAATTTTCAACGCTATTACTGTTCTTAAATAGGAAGCTTTTCAGTGACATAATTTGAAATATTTGTATAATGAACTTCTTCAACTAAAAAAATTGAGTAGTACTCATAGTTTAATGGAATAGTTTAAATTATTATTTTGGGGATGTGTGATGCTCCATAATATATATATATATATATATATATATATATATATATATGTATATAACATTTTCAGTAACCGTGTATGTGTAAGTCGGAAGAATGCCGTAAAATTTCTGTTAATTTGAACAATTTGAACATTTATCGGCTGACTTGGAAATGTTGAAGTGTTTTTAGTGTAATTTCGAAATTTTGTTGGTCTATTAATTGTAGGATTAACATTTGGTTTCACACGTTGATTCAAATATGTTTAGATTTGAAGACGAGAGATGTAAAGACCGACATCTAGGATTTTCGGGGAAACTAGCACATAGAGGTTCCGAATCTGGAGCCGTTCGATGCAATTGCTGTTACCCGTAATTCCTAGATTAGAATGTCACGATGAAATTTTCAAGTTAACTTCACCTATCAGAGATATTGAAACTCTCTTCGAGATGTCATTCTTTTGTACACAAGTCAATACATATAATATATATGGTTTCTGGTTAGGGAATCTTCATCAGTTGCGCTTCCTACAATTGAATGTCCTCTCGAACACTTCTTTATGCATTTGATACATTTCGTTAAATTTTTAGACGCGGGTTGTAAAGACCGACATCTAAGATTTGTGTGTCTCTATACTAGGATCTTGACTCCTATTATACCTACAGCAAACGTTATATAGAGAAAGTTTTAGAGAAAACCTAGTGCATTGGATACCTGGCTTCAGATTTACAATCGGTCAATTTTTCTATATAGTCTCCTCTCTTATGTATACATTTTTTCCCACCGAATCGGAAGTTTTTTAATACCTTTCTCAAAGAATGAAACTGGTCGTGTCGATAACCAATTGCGCACAAACGTTTCTACACCTTCGTTGTCCTCAAAGTGGTGACCTCCCAGTTCTTCTTTAAGTGGCCCAAACATGTGGTAGTCACATGGCGACAAATCAGGACTGTAAGGCGGGTGTTCAAGGGGTTTCCCAATGCATTTTGTTCAATTTTCTTTGAGTCAATGCAGCTGTATGTGGCCGAGCGTTGTCATGCAACAGAACCACACTTCGGATAGACATATCCCGCCTCTTTTGCCGATAGGCAAGTTTCACTTGTTGGAGTAGTTCGCAGTAATAATAGTAATTAATTGTACGGCGTTCGTGCAGAAAATCGATCAGCAGTACGCCTTCAATCAGTTCACGAATTGCGTAGATATTCGACTCATTGATGCTTCTCGTGGGACGACGTGCATGAGGCTCATTTTCCACTGTCTCTCGGCCATCTGAAAACTTTTTGTGCCAGTCGTACACTTGGGTCCTTGAAAGTGTTTCATTGCCGAACTGTGCAGATAGTCGACACAAAATTTCAGACGGTCTAACACCCTCCCGCGCCAAAAATTTGATAACAACACGTTGCGCAACAGACGTATGCACCTCTTGCTCTGACATGATGCTACTAACAGCGCATCGACTACGCCTCGCCAAACCAACGAACTCCCCTCTTTTTAACATCCCTACCTAACATATATCGAGACGTCACGCCACTCGAATTACCTACAGGGCGAAAAACAGAAAAGTCCGGTTCATATTTGATTCACCCTCGTAAAAAACAACTTTCACACTTTGAATTTTTTAACATCAGTCAGATGTGTTATAGAAGGCGATACAATATTGAAAATAAAAATGGCGATAGAAACATTTTACAAGTTGTCAACGAAAACTCTAGTACATTGGTCAGATCTGTTGAAAGGGAATTTCGTGTGTCACAATAAACAATACAGAGAGTGTTAAGAAAGAATAAGTATCAAAAACCCATAATAGATCAACAACGTAAGGAAACTAATTTTCAAGACAAATGCATTTCATTAGTCATGAAAGTTAGTTTCCTTAAGTAATAAAAATTCGGATTTTTTAAAGCATATCTTGTAGTACGATGAGAGTAGGTTTACGAATTATAGAATATTTATAAGCACAATACTCATAATTGGGATGTTGAAAACCCCCACGAAGTGGCAGAGAGATGTTTATAGACCAAAGTTGGAAGTAACGTTTGGTGTTGCCTCATTGGTAATTTCATCTTACTTACGTTTTTTTTTAATTGGGTACCCATTATAAAATTATGAATATTTTCAGGACTTATAAGACCATATTTGTTTGACTACAATTCTTTAATGTTATTTTGATACAAACAAGTCATGACCTTCTTAAAAAAATAAGGCGTAACTTTGTGAAGTGTGATATTTCGATGAAACTAAAATTTTGTATGCACTTGTGAGATATATAAAAAAGTTGAGGCGGTTTTGCGGGATAAAAAAAGACCTTTGAGATATGTGATATATCTCATTTTATTCTTCTTAAAAAAGTGTCACATCTTGACAGTTGTCAAATTAAACGGTTCGGATTTACTGAAGAAAAACATTTTCGGGTTTTGCCGATTATTTTCAAAACCAAATGATTGATCGTAAATCCGAAGCCAGATTTCAAATGCACTAAATTTCCTCTAAAATGTTCCCCATTTGACCTTTGCTGTATAGAGAACGGAATTTAAATATACCTGTCCTCAGAAAAATATAATCAAAAATAAAATATGATTTTGTTAACCGGTATTTTAGATAAAACAACATTATAAATCTTATAATATTGGGAAAAATTGGTTAAAATAATGTAAACCTCATATATTTGTATGCACCATAAATTTGAAATAGTTATAAGAAATTACTTTATTATATAGCCAATGTGACTTTTTAGATGATCTTCTAAAGCTTTATTGTTTCTCATTTTGTCTTTTAGTGTTATACCTGATTTTTTATTTTTTTTAATAGAATTGGTATTTCCATGCAGATATATGACGGTAGCTTTCTCATATATGTTTTCAAGAAACATTATATGTCGGTATTCTGTTGTAGCGTTTCTCAGATATGTTAGTGTTGTCCACTTTGAAAAAAACACATTGAAGATCACATATTTCTGTTAAAATTCAAATCTGTTCTTTGCTAATCATTTCTATAACAATTGCGTTTACTGGTTTACCATTTTTCTTTCCTTCATTGAGTTTTGTTGACTTATTTTGTTAAGAATTTTAAATTTTATTTTACTACACAATAATAACTTTACCATTCATTTTATTTGTATTTTTGCACTTCCTCTCTTCCTTCTTCAGTTGTTTAATTAGTTTTTTATCTTTACTTCTGAGTCATGACCCTTTTTCTTGTTGATTTTCGAAAACTATGATTTCATTTCGCATGGAAGATGTCCTGTAAGAACATTTAAGCGTTTTTCATTTACATTTCTTTCGTTATAGCTGATGTTCTTTACATATTTTAAACATTATATTTTTTTATTATTAACGTGGCGTGGACTTTTGTACGTGTTACTTTGCTGTATAGCAAGTGCTCATATTACACCTTATTACCTGAAGTCCAGTCTTGGTTCGTATATTTACAGTTCCGACAATCATTGATTATTATTTTTCCGTGGATGTTTTCTCCCGTCTGTGATTGTTAGCACTACTTTCCTTCTTAATTTTATGTCTCTCAATTTTCGTGGTTTTCGTTTTCCACGTGAAAGCGATGAAGAAAGATTAGGAAACAGTCAACAACAAATTTTGATATCAGAATCTTTGAAGCTGGCAATGAAAAAAAATACCTCAAAACAAAAAAGACACCTTAGTATGTATATTACTTTTCCTGAACTAAATGTAAAAATCCTAAATGATTCTGGATTCTCAAGATCCCGTATCGATTACGAGAAGTTTGTTTAAAGATATAACAGTTTCGCACAATACATGAACATGTTTAGTTTTTCAATATCCTAAATCTTTAAAAAAAGAGTTTTGATGAGGTTCTGATGCTTACTTCTAAATTTAATGTATATCTGAACTGTAAAATATCTAATATATATCACTGTTCCAAGTTCAAAAAAAGATCCAACATAAATACTAATATAAAAAGTCGTAATATAATAAATGATGACTTTGTAAAACAACAACTGTTTTTATTGACAATTTACTTTAGTCACAATACAAAATTTAATTAGGTGCACAATCTTTCAATTCAATTTCAGAGTCAATAGTCAATATGGCGGAATTAAATAAACAAATCTTTGCTTATAATCCCCAAGAAGAAAAGAAGATGTCCCATTCAACTGCTTTTAATTAATAATGTAAAATTACAAATATTCTTCAATTTCATTAACACTATGAATAATATATCAAAGTTTTGATATTCCCATTTTTAGTTTATTTTTATACAATTTTGAAATGTTCTGTAATTATTTGTATTTTAAATGTAGGACTAAAATAACTATTAAAAAACACAAAGAAATTCATAATTTGCCATGAATTGTCTAACACGATTCTATTAGAAAGAGACGTATCATATTAATCTAATATTTATTAAATTTCAAACATTCAAATTCAAACATTTACGATACAACTTCATAATATCTAATGTTAAAAATGTCGTATTTATTATGTGCTGGAATGCCGAATGCTTTTTTATCACAGTGGCCCGTAGACGATTTTCGAATAATCGCCTTTCACGGAAATGTGGGTATAACGAAGCAGAGATCAAATACACGACCGAAATATTGGCACATTTTTTATATACCAACAGTTTAAAGATTCGGTGAACTAACAAACCAAAACAATTGTTAGAATAGACCAGAAGAATATTATTACGAAGGCGATGTGTGTCGTCTTTAATAATGAATTACTGCTATAAAGTTGTGTAAAAAAATATACCTAAACTTATCTATACGACAATGAAATTTGTCACTTTGAAGGACAGTTGCTAACTGTGTGTGCAGAAGATCAGCTGGGTATTGAGGATTAATACATTTCAGAGATTCGAAGCAGTCATAAAATAATTTTTTCTACATAAGAAATTACCACTATATATTGTTATATTAAACTATAATAAGCAAAGAAATGTAATTATTAATAGTATGAATTTATGATGCGGACACCCATTTAGTTTTGTTCAAATATATTTCATAACATAACATAAAATGAAAAAAACAATAATTTATTTAGTTTTCTAAAACAGAGAAAATTAAAAATCTGATTTATGCTAGAGAGCATTTTAATTTAAATACAAAACACAATGTCATTTTTAGATTTTATTAAGGAAAAATGAATATCTTCATCTAGAAGTTTAGAAATTATGATACTACCTTTTCTAGAGTTTTAATCCATTGAACGCAAGACAATATATTGTTTCTAGTCAAGAACTTTCATGTGATTGATAGATCGAATAATTATTTATGTATTTCGCACAAATATCCGAACTTTACATGTTAACGTAAAATAAAAATCGACATCTTGGAGCTTCAGGAAAAACTAGCCAACAGATTAACAGTTCATCTATTTGTTATTTGTTTCTTGTGCTTACTATCCTAGGAAAGGGTAATGGAGTTTTAAATACAGCATGGCTCTCAATTTAGAATCACTGTGTACCAGTTTTCCCTTAAACGACTAGATTTTCAAATTGAGTTAAAATGTTAAATTCAGCCTTAAATGCAATACAAAAATAATTATTCGAGATTTTAATCGACGAGGGGAGCGTAACATTTGAAGATTATCGACTAGAAATAACATATTGTCACATAATCGCTTTGTGGGTTTTAGTTAACATAAAAATTTGTTTCGTGTGACTTATATCATATGAATCAAAGGATAAAAGCATTACATATGGCACGACTTTTTTTTCTTTTTAGTTTTCTCTAAAACTCCTAATAATTGTGCGTTAAATAGTTAAGCTTGGATATATGTATGAAAAAAGATTAATATTTATTCGAGATTTTAATATGTTGAGGGAAGCGCAACTGATGAAGTTTCTCGACTTGAAACAATATATTGTCTTGCGTTCGATGGATTGTATAATGTTCAGAAGATACTATCAAAAAATAATTACCTAATAAAAAAAGTTGCAAACATATAATGTAATTTAGCATTTATTGCATTATTAATTGAATTTGTTACTTAAATCATATATTTAATCTATTTATTAATATGTAAAAGGAAATGTTGTATCCCTATTTTAAGAAATTTGGGTGAATGATGGAGTGCAAGATTTGTCACGGTTAAAAAACATAATGTTAAAATTTACTTAAAACATATTTATTTTATAAACTAAGCCATAGCTTAGTTTAAGAGATTTAATGAAAAAGTTTTCAACACAATGTTTTTTTTTAAAGATTACCTAATATTTCACAGTTTTAGGTGAAAAAAGTCAAAAAGTAAATGAATCAATTTTGCTTGGTTGTATGTAAAAATTGTCTTTGTCATGTATAATGAGATGATTTAGTTCAGCATTTAAATAATATTTTCATAGTACCCATAGCAGAAAAAACTATAGCTCAAAGATGTTTTTGGTCCTAACATATTCAACTTTCTGTCTGATGAGATTAAAGGGTTAAATTCACTTTCATTATTTAAAAAGAAATCCAAACAGTGGATAAAAATATGTAAAATTTTTAACATGTTAATAAAATCGTCTTTATAGTAAAACATGTTAATTACTGATTTTTTTCTGTTACTTTCTTTTTTTAAGTTGTTGTGTTTCATTGTTATCCTAAAGTCTGTAAATTAGTTTGTTATTTTAAACTTAGTTTATTTGTAAGCTGAAAGTTGCAAGGTCATTTACCTACGCAAAAGGATTATCCTTCTATGGGATTTTCATTATATTTATTTCAACTTATGTTTTAATTACGAGTACAAACGTGATATTTTATTAAGACTAATTTTTGTGTTATAAAAAAGAACTCTGCTATGATTTTTTTTCTTGTTGTTTGTATCAAAAATGGAAAAAAATATATTATGAGAAACAGCCAATTGAGTAACTGCATAAAATTGTAACATAAAGCCAATAATTAGTTCTTACCATCAGTGAAATAAATAGTCATGGTGAAGGATTTTATATTAGTTTTGTTACAAAAAATGTGTCCCTTATTATGTATCGTGTTTTCAGTAAATAAATTTAGGATTTTTGGAGTTTCCAGTCCCAAATCGCAAAAACATTTTACAAAAAAGAGTACCTGTCATCTAATGATTAAAAATATTATATTTACAATTTTATCAAATTATTTAATGTTATTAGCGTTTTGAAATGTATTTGCAATATTTGGGCCACTAGTTTTTAGTATTCTAATTACGCATGTCATCTGATGGAAAATATTACTACGAACACATCTGATATCTTTGTGAAGGTTGTGAATTTCCACTTTAGTTAACATGGGAATTTACACTCTACGGCTTTCATGACCAAAAGTATTTCATGAATAATAAGAAAACACACAATAATCAAAAATTATCAGATTTCTCGAACTCTTAAGGAACTGGCACGATAAACAGAGTTGATCATAGTCATTCTGGCTCTTGGTAGTATAAAGGGTGGCCAAGAGTTATCCTCCAAGTAAATCCTGCTATGGTATCAGACACCTCTGATATTTAACAGTGTCTAGAAGTCACACAAATTTTCGAATAACACCCCAATAGTGCGTTTTAGGTAATATTTAGTATACATAAGTCATACTGAAATTGACTGAGTAATCCACTTTTTTCAATCTCCCACTAAACCTCATCCTTTCCTAAGAGCAGAGTTTAAAAATATATATCAGCATAGCCAACGCGAACGCCTCGTATAAAAGTGGAACAATACCGAATTACTGCAGTTCATATGTACAATTTAACTAATTATACTTATTTACTTCGCTATATTAATAGGAGTACATAATGAGGTTAATAGGCACATTAATATATATTTCTTTATTTTTTAGGGGTACTTGGGTAGGGGTGTTATTTCAATTTTTAATTTTACTTTTATTTTACTGTGTAATCTCGTAATCAATCTTATTTTAAATTAGCTATCTAGATTGAAGGTTACAAATATATTATAGTAGGGCCTTTCCTCTTTAGACATACTATGAATACCCAATGTGGCTTCAAATTTCTAAAGACCTGAATGTTTCATTTTCTTGGTGATATGAGAAGGGCAAATATGGTAGCAATCCAACGAATCACCATGTTATAGTAAAATAAATGTTGAATGGTTCGTCTGCAAATTTCAAAGGAAAAATAACTCCAAGATTTTTGTAGTAGGCATGGTCTTGTCTCTAGTCCTAACCACTAACCACCCAAGAATATTTCTTATGAGGATATTGAAAGCAAGAAGAAAATGAAACTCTATGTTTTTTTTTCTTTTTGATAGCTGTGGTATTTTATTAAATAGATGAGTGACAACCTTCGGTTCTGTCTGAAGTTAAAATTGGAAATGTTCCTAAGAACGCTATAAGCACCAAAATTATATTTAGTGAGGTCTTCAGGCTGTAAAATACAACTGAATAGATATTGACAATTCTATGATATTTTGTTAAGTGTGAGAAATCGAGTACCTAGTATCATTATCATTATCCCCTTGAAAATAAACAGTAAATGTTTATTATTATACTATTAATTTAAACCCTTTAAGCATATAGATACTATAAGACTCACATTCCTATTTAGTAGTATCATTGCAGAGCTTTTCACATCGATAACGCTTAATAATAAGAATTAGTCCATTCAGCGACAATTTAAACAAAATAGTAATGTAATATGAAATAATAAATTTGTTTTTATATTTGCTTCATGTTGAGCAAGCAAATTTTAATCGGATTGGAAGTAATTCACTAGCAACTGTACCCGAAATCGTCATTATTTTGATGAGTCCCCAAACTATACTAAGAGAATGCATATTTTAGGGACAGTCCCCAAATTATCATTTCGTCTATCGCCAGTTTGCAAAATGCATGTTTTGGGGACTGCCCTCAAAGTCTACGTAAGTTCAAAGAGGGGTTTATATAACAATTGAACTATATAGGTATATATAAAATGTGACTTAGAAGCTTTTCCTGCAATAAAATTTTGGTGTCCCAAACCATGCGTTTTACACACACACACACACCCACGCACGCACGCACCCACGCACGCACGCATCCACGCACGCACGCAGAAACGCACACGCACGCACGCACGCAAGCACGCACGCACGCACGCACGCACGCACACACACACACACGCACGCACGGAAAACCGTATAAAATCGTGATGCATAAAATTAAGCCATGGGGGGACCCATGACATCAACGAACTGCTCCGAATCATTGCACCGCATTGTCACTCACTTGTTTCCTGCGAAGCCTGAGCTACCCGCTTATCCTGCGTGGCAGGTGAGGGACGAAGATATACCATCAGTGACTATGAGAGTTGATGGGCGCGTGCAACCGGCTCCAAAACGGTAAGGCTCCCGGTCCAGATGGCATACCTAACATCGCGCTAAAATGCGCCATAGCCAATAGGCCTGACATGTTTGTACACATGTATGAGACCTGCCTAAAGCAGGGGGTTTTCCCGACTAATTGGAAAAAGCAGAGGCTTGTGCTCCTCCCTAAAGGGGGAAAGAAACCTCCCGACGAACCGTCATCATATCGTCCCCTCTGTATGTTGGACTCTGCGGGAAAACTCCTTGAAAGGATAATAGCAGATAGGCTGGAGCCCTACGTTGAGCCGAAACTTTCCACCAACCAATTCGGGTTCAGAAAGGGGAGATCAACCATCGATGCCGTGACACTCGTTACCAACATCGCCAGAGAGGCTATCTCGGGAAAGAGATGGAGAAGAGGTGGAAAAAAGTACTGTCTAATAGCCACCCTGGATATCAAGAACGCCTTTAACTCGGCCCGCTGGGGCCGCATTTTGGAGGCTCTTGCCAGGATGGAGGTTCCTCAGTACTTGCGCAGAATGGTTTCAGCGTATTTCAAGGACAGCATCCTATTGTACCAAACTGAAAATGGGCAAGTAGACTATAAGATCACAGGAGGTGTACCTCAGGGCTCTGTTCTTGGCCCCCTCTTATGGAACGTAATGTACAACGACCTGCTCCTGCTCGGTCTGCCTGAGGGCGTCAGGCTAGTGGCATTCGCCGATGATGTGGCATTGATCATAGTGCGCAAGCACATAGAGGAGATACAAACAACCTTCTCATTCGCTATAGCCACAATTCAGCATTGGATGCTCTCAGCGGACTTGAGTTTAGCACAGCAAAAGACCGAAACACTCTTTGTTAGCAGTCGAAAGGCAAGGGAAACCATCACCCTCAAAATAGGCGACACCTACATACAGTCGCAGCCCTTCATCAGCTATTTGGGGGTGCTCCTGGACACACGGCTCAACTTCAAAGAGCACATAATCGCGGCCAGCAAGAAAGCAGCTGGGGTACAGGGGGCATTATCTGGAATAATGCCGAATGTCGGAGGCCCTAGACAGATAAGAAGACAGCTACTGGCAACAGTAACTACTTCTGTTTTGTTGTACGGGGCACCGGTATGGGAGAAATCGCTCGAGCTACCATCGTACCGCCGGAAAATGAATTCAGTCCAGCGGCTCTCAGCGATTCGAGTGGCATCATCCTAGCGCACTGTGTCTTACGAGGCGGTGAGTGTGATTGCCTCTACCCTACCAATCGACATCCTGGCTGCAGAAAGGGGACGGCTTTATCGCAGAAAGTTAGAGAAAGACCAACCGACAGGAAACAGCGATGAAAGAGCCATGAGTCTAGAGCAATCCCAGGAGAGGTGGGACAGCTCTACTAAAGGCCGGTGGACATATCGATTGATATCTAACATCAGTCGTTGGGTCAACCGCCAGCATGGGGAGGTTGGGTTCTACATCACTCAACTCCTGACTGGACATGGATGCTTTCGAGCATACCTGGACAGGTTCAGGAGGGCAAACTCCCCAAACTGCCCACACTGTACGGACGTGATAGAGGACGCGGAACACGTGTTCTTCTCCTGTCCCCGGTTTCAGGATCAACGTGCTGAAGTGGAGAGGATTCTGGAGACTAATATCGTTCCAGAACAATTAGTAGAAGCCATGCTGAAGGGCCCCCAAGCCTGGAAGTTGGTATCAGATTACGCGGAGGCTATCCTCAAAGAACTCCGCAATACGTTCGAGGAGTAGGCTTTAGAGGCTTTCAATGTAAGAGCAGTAAACATCTGCAATGAACCACCCTTGCGAAGTAGTATTGACTAAGAGTGCCGCAGGGGACCATGGTTGTAGGAGAAAGAGGTTAGGGTTTTAGCGGGTATACGGTATACTGGTTTCAATGCAACGATTTACTCTTGCTTTGAAGTCATTGCATCGGGGGTCCCGCACGTGCTAGCTAAGCACGCAATGTATTTCCCCCCTCTTCGGATAAAAAAAAACACACACACACACACACGCACGCACACACGCACGTACGCACCCGGGGTGGTTGTTGGTCACGCGCCTCCCCAGGTGGCATAGGGGAACGCTCTCCACAATGGGGAGTACAGGATTTCAAAAAATCAGATAGGGGAAGGAACGAAAATAAACCATTTATGTTGGGTGATAAGGTGAACTTAATACCCAGGTCAAAAATCCCACCACCGCGGTGAAAGCCTGCCTCACGCTCCAATTCTGGGGGGAGCGAATTATCACTGCTCACATAGCAAGAAGAAGAAGAACTCAAAAAAACTAGCGGCTACACTATTCAGCCTCCTCCAAAAGCGAATAGTGGAGTTGACTCCCCCAAAGCCTGAGAGTGGCGCTCCAAAAGCAGCTATCTTGACAAAACCGGCAAGAAACTGCAACAACGAATATGACAAATATCGGCGGCCCCAAAGCACAACACAGGCGGCTCAGACACAAGGTCAAAAGGAGGTAAAAGTAGCCTCTGTATCAACACCGCAAGAGGCGGCTTCAATAAAAGTAGCCTCGCCACCGAAGGCCTCGCCTTCAGTAGCCTCATCAAGTAAGGCACCACCACTTAAAACTCTTAAACCGGTGCTAGCTAGCAAGCTAAAGCCCGGTAAAGAAGGTTGCCAGAACATCGGGCAAACCACCCAGGCAACAACAAGTAGGGTGCTCAATTCAGAAGCGGAGAGAAACAATGGATTAAAATCCAAGTTTAAACCGCAGACCAAAAACCAACCTTCAAACCAGTTGACTGACTGGCAAGTGGTAACGAGGAAAAAGGCCCCGAGGACCAATAAGCAAAAACCAGCGCCACATTGTACGCTGCTTATAAAGAAAGGCGAGAAGAGCTCCCATGCAGATATCTTGCGAGGTATCAAAAATGATCCCACCTTGCAGGATATAGGCAAAAAAGTCAATAAGATCCGACGAACAGCTAAGGGAGATCTCCTGTTGTTATTCGCGAAGGCAGACGCTCAGGAGATGGAGCGCTATTGTAACGCCATCAAGAATAAGCTCCCAAGCGGGGCCACTGTACAATCTCGAATACCGCAAATCGAGATTGAAATTAAAGACCTGGATGAGATCAGTACCAAGGAAGACGTGGTAAAGCTGCTCAAAGATAATATCGACGGCCTGGCAGAGATCACTGAGGAGGCAGTGAAATCACTTCGACGGGCATATAGATCAACACAAACGGCAGTTGTTTGTCTCCCAGAGGTCCAGGCCAAGAAAGCCATCGCACTTGGAAAGCTGAAACTTGAGTACAGAGGATCAGCAAAAACTTCGCCCAGGCGTGCAGAGGCAAGACTGACTTGTCACAGATGGGTACAATGCCTCGGTTTGTCAACAACCTGCCACTTACTCTGCAAAGACAGAGCAGTTGCGGGTAGTTGGAAATGGATCTACCAACAGCTTGCGGCCCGTAAACTGCAACTCAACGTACTCCAACAAGCTCCCAGTAATTCGACCCCCGAACCATATGGGCTTGCGGTGAGAGGCCCAAAGTGGGAGGGGTTCACTTCTATAGCTGCTATGCACCTCCTAGTGCACAGCTCGAGGAGTTCGAGTTATTCTTGGACACCTTGGCGGAGGATGTACGGAAGCGTGAATCGGTCGCCATCGCAGGTGATTTCAACGCCTGGGCAATTGATTGGGGATGCCGGGAAACGAGCGCGAGAGGACGAGCTCTCCTTGAGACCATGTTTTCGCTCAACCTGGTACTCCTCAACACAGGAGCCGTAAGCACATATCGCAAAGGCACTGCCAACTCCATTATCGACGTGACATTCGTTAGCAGCAACCTAATTAAAGGGGGCTGTGAGTGGCGGGTCGATGAAGAGTTTACTAATAGCGACCACCAAGCAATTATTTGGGAAATCAACACCACTCCCAAACGAAGAAGATTGTGTGCCAGTCGTGCGAGGTCACAGCCAGTCGGTTGGAACAAAAATGCTTTCGATGCTGATTCATTCGCCTTGGTTATGGAGCAGGAACCATTGTCAATAGCAACAAGCGCAGAAGCCACTGCCAAAGAGGTAATGACAAGCGTTGTCAAGTCCTGCGATGCTTCCATGCCAAGGAGACGGCAGAACAACAGCCGCCCACCAGTTTACTGGTGGAACGACACGATCTCACAACACCGACGAGAGTGTCTCAAAGCACGAAGGCTGCATCAACGAGCACGGAGACGCGACAGGGTCACAACAGAAGAACTAAGGCTCGACTATGAGATCAAAAGACAACAACTACGAAGAGCCATTCTCTCAAGCAAGAGATCCTACTGGAAGGAGTTGTGTGACGAAGTTGATCAAGATCCATGGGGAAAACCGTATAAAATAGTGATGCATAAAATTAAGCCCCCACCCATGACATTAACGAACTGCCCCGAATCAAGTCTTACGAGGCGGTGAGTGTGATTGCCTCTACCCTACCAATCGACATCCTGGCTGCAGAAAGGGGACGGCTTTATCGCAGAAAGTTAGAGAAAGACCAACCGACAGGAAACAGCGATGAAAGAGCCATGAGTCTAGGGCAATGGCAGGAGAGGTGGGACAGCTCTACTAAAGGCCGGTGGACATATCGATTGATACCTAACATCAGTCGTTGGGTCAACCGCCAGCATGGGGTCTCGTAGCCTTCTGCTTTCGCTTCTAGTTACTCGAATACTAAGTATTCCCCGGCAGGGATCAGTTATCAACTACGCGGATGAATTCCCGGAAACCACCTAAAACATTTAGTGCCCGCGAAAACTTAAAAACAAATATATATATATATATATATATATATATATATATATATATCTTTGATTTCACTTTAGACTTTTTAAAAAAATATATTTTATTTAAAACACAATATAAAAAAATTAACACTTTAAACTTGTAAAAAAATAATGAAATGTAAATTGAAACTAAAACTAACTGCACAAAATAAAATATTATAATGACGACCGTGGGATCGATTCGGTTCTATTTATGATTTAATAAAAGCTGAAGTCAGCGAAAAGATATTCACACGATGCGTTCCCACGTTAACATCGGAGTACCAGGAAGCTGTCAGCGTAATATGATACCGTTGCATCATACACGTGTGTACAATTCACACCTAACAGCTCCCCCTTATAAAGAAAAGTTGATGTTACAACATCAACTTTTAAATCAAATTGGGCTGCCCATCTGGGATCCATCTTGAATCACAGGCCTCAATTTTGGCACGAGTCGGGACAGTGGTTTAGGGAAGGTCCTTAGGTTGTCTGCAGTGGAATTTTCATCCCTTGGTGGCTTCTTGACGTGTTTCACGATTTTAACTGAAACGTATGCAACAACAGTGATTATAATTATTGTAATCGTAGCGTATGTAAACCAGGATATGTTTCTGTTTACGAATGGCTGGTTGATAAGGTCGAGTATTGATCTAACTTATGGCTCGCTATGGAGAGTTCGTCCATGTTCAGGTCGTCTAGCTTTAGAGGCTTGAGCTCTGGAATATCTAGTTTTTGGGGATGATAACTGCAACAGTTGTAAGGGATCAATACAGGGTATGAATTGTCGGAAATGTTTATAAATTTTTGGGGTTCTGCTTGTATTTTTGTGATTCCCACGAAAGCCTGCAGTCTGATTGTAAGCGAATAATGGTATTGTTTATTAAAACTATTGTCTTAGTATCTATTCCCGCACAATTAATTGTCACATGTAGGGGCTCGGACACTATAACAATCCACGTGTTAGTTTCTAGTCTCTGGACATTGTATCCTTCACTGAATACAACGGAGGTTTGGCAATTTTCCGGTACACTACGGATGTTCTTCAGAAGTTGAGCTTCACAGGGTGCGTTGGAGTCGATGGGGTACGCATATAACTCAAAACACAGTTTTTGTTGTGGAGTTAGTGGCTTGCATACACTCAAGTCCTTAATGGGTATGTACATTAGAGAATCATCGTTTCGCGCAATATATTTTTGTGTGAATGAAAGAATATGATGAAAACCAGTTCTGTCATCTAAAATTGGGATAGGATATAAATGGTAAGCGGTGTAGAGTTGTTGCTCTACAAGAGGAATTTTCAAAATAAAGACTAAATCTGAATTGGTTTGAAACGCTTCTAATTCGATTACTTTCAAGTATTGGGCGACACTTGAATATCTGACGGGTAACGGTAGCTTGTTTTTGACAAGATTTTGCGAAATTTCCTGTAGTGACTTTATCAAATGATCAGGTGTGATTATTGAGGAATGAATTATTTTTAAGCGAGCAAATGTTATAGAATTTAAAATATCATTGAGGTTATCCTCAAGAAATAAATAGCTTGCCATTAATTTTTCGCATATTCCCAAAAATGACTGTTTTGCTTGGATAAGGGCTATTTTGTCGTTTAGAGTATGTATTGTCAAATTGATTGCGTCAATGTTTTCGTTAAAGTTTGCTTCGTCAATTTGGAGTTTCTGAATGGTTTCATTGAAAGTTTTGATAATAGAAGTAGTTACGCTTATTTGATTTTTTAGGAGATTCTCTACTTGTAATTGTACCTGATTAAGTTTGTTGATACTATCTGTGAAAAATGCGCCATGTTTTGTTTGTCGAGTTATTGTAAGCAATAACCGCATACGGGAGTACATTTAGGGGATGTTCATCTGGATTTTCGGCTTTATGGATTCGAATCATTTCTAACAAAGTAGAATGAAATCGTTCTACAGAGCCATTTGTTTGCGGATGTCCTACGCTTGAATAAGTTGGTTTAATGTCGTACAGTTTACACAAGTCTTTGAATATGGCGTTGTCAAATTCCCTACCATAGTCACAATGGATACGCAATGGCGTACCAAAATGTTGGAAGCATAACATCATAGTACTGACAACTGATTTGGCTGATTTGTCTGCCAAAGCATAAGCTTGTGAGTATTTTGTCAGTTCGTCTCTTACAGATAAGATATAGTTTCTGTTAGGTATTTCTAGTATGTCAATATTAATTCGCTCAAACGGTGTTTTAGGCGTTTCCGTAATATCGAGGGAATTGTCTAGGTTTGTGCGACACGCTTTAGTTTTTTGACAAATTTCGCAGTTCTTAAGGAAATTTTCAATGTCTTTTGTGAAACTTGGCCAGGTGTACATTTCTTTAAGTTATTAAGTGTAAGTTATTTTTCCCGTTCAAGGATCAGCGGTATTTCGTCATTTTCGGGGGTTTTTGTAACGTTTTGGCAAATTTTCCATTTGATTTCCTTTTCAGCGAAAATGAAAGAGAGCATCTCTAGAATTGGAAGATCAAGATTGTTTTCGACACAGTATGTTTTAGATGGAGATAAAGTATCTTGATGTTTGTATATTGATGCAAAAAGAACTTCATTTACAATGTCAGGATCATTTGGAAGTGGGATTATGAAATATTGCCTTCAGCTTACGGTTTTGCTGGCGAATACATTAATTTTAAAGGTTTCGAAGTCAGCGACTTCTTCGAAAATGTCTTCGAAAATGTCGTGATGAAATTCCTGAAGATTGGATGATTGGGGGAAAATTAAAATGTTTTCATTTGTTTTGTCTAGTAACGTTCTATAAAGGTTTTAAATTCTTCGGACATAGTTTCAAGAGATATTTCATTTTGTTCGGGTTCAGGACTGTCGTCTTCGGATTCGTCATTTAGGGGTAGGACTTTGAAGGGTGTTAGTTTCGATTTTGTTTGAAATGATGAACATTCGTCAAGATGGTTGATTTTAATCCGTGATAAAGCATCAGCGTTCTTGTTAACTTTACCAGGTGTAAATAATTTCTTAGTCGTATTCTTCCAGGTTGAGTCTCCATCGGGCAAGCCTACTACAGGGATCTTTTAAAGAAAATAGCCAGGTTAACGGACGATGATCGGTCAGTAGTAGGAACTTACGGCCATAGATTATCGGACGAAAATGCTTAACCGCCCAGACAATGGCTAAAAGCTCTCGCTCAATGGTGGAGTACCGGGTTTCGGCTTTACAAAGGGTCTTAGAAGCATATCCAATCGGTAAATCCTTACCTATTGGCCCTTGTGATAATACGGCGCCGATAGCAAAAGCGCTGGCGTCTGTAGTCAGTACAAACGGTTCGTCAAAATTTGGGTAAATGAGTATAGCGGTGGAAGTCAATGTTCGTTTTAGTTCATTGAAGGATTTTACGCACTCTTCGTTAAAATTGAAGGGTTGGTCTTTTTGTAATAGTTTTGTCAGGGGTTTGGAGATCTCTGCAAAGTTAGAAATGAACCTACGGTAATAACCAGCAAGCCCTAAGAAAGGTTTTATGTCTTTAGGGTTCTTCGGTTGCGGAAAGTTTAAAATACAGTCTACCTTTGCTGGATTGGGTTTCACATCGTCTTTAGTTATGAGATGTCCTAAGTAAGCGACCTCCTTGCGAAGAAATTCGCATATGTCAGGCTGTATTTTAAGGTTAGCCTTTCTGAGTCTTTTAAATACGTCTGTCAGTCGTGATAGATGGTCATGTATTGTAGGCGACTAATGATTATGTCATTCATGAAAACGAGACATCTTTCATTCTGAATTCCCATAAGAATGTTATCCATCACCCTTTGAAAGGTAGAAGGAGCATTCTTCAATCCGAAGGGCATCCGGACGAACTCAAAATGTCCGTTCTCGACAGTGAATGCAGTTTTCGCGATGTCTTTTGGGTCTATTTCTATCTGGTGGAAGCCAGAGGCGAGATCAAGAGTCGTGAAGTACTGGCATTTGCCTAGTTGGTCTAGTAAGTCTGAGATGTTAGGTAGAGGGTACTTGTCATTGACTGTAAGTTCGCTCAGTTTGCGGTAGTCTACTACAACACGCCACTTCTGTTTTCCAGAGGCGTCTAATTTCTTTGGCACCACCCAGACGGGAGAAGACCAAGGCGAATTAGAGGGTTGTATTATGCCTTCATCGAGCATTTTTGCTACCTGGGACTTAACTTCTTGTTTGTGAACTTGGGGATAACGGTAGGATTTTGTATAAACGGGTTTCGCGTTGTTGGTATCAATACTATGTTTGATTTCGTTTGTGAATGATAAGTGATCGCCTTCGAGGTAGAATATGTCTGAAAAGTCAAGGCATAATTGTAAGATTAAGTCTGACTCTTCTTCGTTTAAATGTTCTCGTCGGAGTTGTTTAACGATTTCTTCTTGTCTGTCGGGTTCGTTATAGTTCAAAGGAGTATTATGTGAGAGTAAATTCATAGAAAAGTTTTGTAACGGTTCGAGTTTTGGATTTGAAAAATTTACTATTTTAGGGATGGCATTAGCATTTAGAATTGAGGTTAGAAATTGGCCTTTGCTGTCTACTGTAACAACAGCATTAGGGAGGTGAACCTTTTCAATTTCCATACCTGTTAGAAGGGCTTCGGTGTTTCTTAGTTCACAGCTAAGTTTAAAGATTTGTTCGGTACGGGGTTCAATCGAAATTGTATTAATGGACGTATAAGAAGAGGGACATTATATAGATTCAGTGGCATTGATTGTATCGTCTGTCACTTTATACAGGGGAAGTGTCTTAAAGTTCGTTATTAGTTGTTTTTTGTCAAAGTCTATAATACAGTTGTAGTGCTCGAGAAAGTCAGAGCCTAACAAACCGTCGAATTATATATCAAGGTTACAGATATAAACCTTATGTAGGTCTTTTATATTGAAAGGTACGAGGGTCGATTCATTTATAAGAATTTTCTGGTTGGTAATTCCCTGAATTACTACGTTTTCCTAAAATCTATCTCTGAAACGGGTGAAGGTGTCTGGTTTGAAAATAGAAAGACCAGCACCGGTATCTATTGGAGTTTATATGTGTTAGAGGAATCTGTGATGTAGTATAGATTTTTAGAATTTACGGTCAGAAGCGGTCTTATAGAAAGCTCTGTTCGGGGAAGTTCAAATTCGAGTCGAAACTGTCTAGATTTAGCGTTTGAATTTGGGTCTAAAGTTCTGTGATTTCCGGGGGTGCGGTTTGGAAAGGGAGGTTCTGAAAATTTACGGGGGAAAACTAGTGTTCGTTTTCATCGTAGTTGTCACATTCTGCGTTACCTGTTTTTAAGTAATAGTCGTAATCGGTTTGTGTCGAATCGGAATAGTCTTGGTCGTAACTTCCGAAATCAGTATTTTGGTATTGACTTTCGTATAAGTTAGTATTGGGTTGGTCGTACTTATAATTATAAGAGTTGTTCAAGTGATGTGTTCGTTGTTGCCGGAAAAAGTTTTGATTAGGTTTATATTGACTTGGACTTTGGGGTTGTGCACTGGTCGAAGGACGAGGTTGTTGAAAGTTGTTCTGTTGGAAATTTTGAGTGTTGGGTTGGAATTGTCGCCTATTCTGGAATTGGCCTGGTTGTTGTGATAATGGGTTAGGACGTATGTTCGAAAAGTTTTGTCCGTAATTTTGGTTTTGTTGCATTTGTCTCGATTTGGTGAGACATTCATTAATAGTATGCCCCATTCTTTTACAGAATGAACATTGTTTTTGTACTGGAAACTGATTGGGCTTTCGAGGAGGTGGACCTTGGTTTCTAAAATTTCAAAATTTTTGAGATTCTAAGTGATGGAGTTGGAGTTCACGTTTTATGCGTGAAACTGAGGTCAGAATGTCTTTAGGATCGCTAGCTCGAACTAGTTGTCCTATCTTTGGCTCTAAACCTGTTAGGAGGCTATTTAGTGCCATGGATTCGATCAAGTCGATTTGTGCTTGTTTTTCTTTCTGAGTTAAGTTGTGTTTGTTAACCGCAGCAAGCATTTTTGCTTGGTGGGTTTGTAGTCGGGCTGAAAATGTTATGGGGGATTCAGTATTTAATTGCCTCATTCTTTGAAGATCTTGAATCAAGGCTGAGAGGTTCTCTAAGAATGTCTGAATTTCTGTTAATTGAGTCGGGTTGCCAGAATTTATAAGTTCGGCAGCTCTGCCGCGAAGTTTATTTTTTATGTGCAATATTAAAAGTACTTGTTGGTAGTCAGTTGCCATACTATATGCAGTTTGGCATGAAGAAATAAAAGTATTTAAGAATATAGAATTTCCGTCATATTCCGGAATTATTGCGAAAATTTCGGATATTTTGTATGGCTCTACAGTAGGAGTCGTAGCACCTTGTCTTGTAGTTGCCATTTCAAATATTCAAGTGTAACGAAAACGAAAATAAAAATTTAATAAGATAGTAAGATGGAAGTAAGCAAAGTAACACCAAATAATTTATGAAAATTCAAAATTAAGGTATGAGTAAATTGGTTAATTAAATTCAACAGTTCGCGAACATAAAAAAAAATAAAGCGAGGTAAAATAATGCAGAATAATAATAAATTCGTTTCAAAAATTATTCAATAGCTTAAAACGTAATTCAAGGAGTATGAAGTATATGGACATTTTAAACGAGAGAACTGATAATAATAATATAAAAATAAATATAAAAATCGTTTCAATTGATAAATAATTGAATCAAAAACGAGATGTTTCTACATACGTTATTAGTACCCTAGGCATAGGACTTGTTCCTGGAAGCGTCGACTGGTTAGCTGTATCGTTGCGTGTTCCTGGTCTTCGCTGCTACAGTTGTTGTCTCAAACAGGTAGGTATTGTTCACGATGATTTGGAAATCTCCAGTCAGTTAGTATACACGCGATCTAACTGTGTTGGACAATCCTACTGACTGCGCCAATTTTATATCTTTGATTTCACTTTAGACTTTTTAAAAAAATATATTTTATTTAAAACACAATATAAACAAATTAACACATTAAACTTGTAAAAAAATAATGAAATGTAAATTGAAACTAAAACTAACTGGACAAAATCAAATATTATAATGACGACCGTGGGATCGCTTCGGTTCTATTTATGATTTAATAAAAGCTGAAGTCAGCGAAAAGATATTCACACGATGCGTTCCCACGTTAACATCGGAGTACCAGGAAGCTGTCAGCGTAATATGATACCGTTGCATCATACACGTGTGTACAATTCACACTAACATATATATATATATATATATATATATATATATATATATGTAGCTCTCTTGATGGTCCGGGTGTTCATCCGTTGAAAGTTTTGTCCCTGTAAAGGCGACCGTTCCTTTACAGGGACAAAACTTTCAACGGACGAACACCCGGACCATCAAGAGAGCTACACATAGTTCCGTCCGTGCCAACTTGTTTTCAAACATATATATATATATATATATATATATATATATATATATATATATATATATATATATATATATATATATACATATATTTGTTTTTAAGTTTTCGCGGGCACTAACTAAATGTTTTAGGGAATTCATCCGCGTAGTTGATAACTGATCCCTGCCGGGATCGATGGTAAAATGATCCCGCAGTTATCAACTACGCGGATGAATTCCCGGAAACCACCTAAAACATATATATATATATATATATATATATATATATATATATCTGCAGAACGCACACTATGGAGACACTTTTTTCAGGCAAGGCATACATTGGGGACATCTGCATGCTTTGAGGACTGGTCCCAAACTAGTTTTGTGTAAAATGCATGCTTTGGGGACATTTTGAAATTTATATCTACAGCATATTTTGAGCCCAAAGTGAATCCCAAAATCCCCAAATTATGTTGAAAGGTTTATATATAAATGAGTTTATATATAGGATTTGTGTCTAAAGCTTAGTTTAGGACAGTCATTTTTTTACATTGCATGAGTTTGAAAACATGAAATAAGCCATCCAGCAGATATTTGTTAAACATAGAAACAAAGTAATAGTAGTCGCTTATGCTTTGAAGTTTTTATATTGTTTTTCTATAGTTCTTGTTGGTGGCATATTTATTTAGGATATTATCGTTAAATGATCCAAGGGTATATATAGTATAATTGGATTTGTGTTTTCGGTTAAATAAATACGTAAGACTAAAGTATATATGAATTATTTAGTGGCGATATATGAAGTTTGGAGTTTTAAGACATTTAATAAATATTATTATTCTTACGGAGTTTGATACTAGGCTAATGGTTAAGATGTGAATTGGGTATTATTGACACATTTTATGGGTGGTATACTGTAAATTTATAGATTTTCGGAACTGTTAAACAATGTATTAAACTTAAATTATTTCAATATATAAGGATTCAGTGGTTGATATTGGAAATCGTACGTATAACTTGTCGGTAGTCACAAGAAGAATTAAATTCTTGGAATACATTTATTTCGGCTGAGTTTAAGAATTGCCGATGGCCGTTTTTAAGTGTTGGTATATTAATTCATAGAAATATTTCACTTTCGAAGCTGATTAATACTTTAAACGGTAAAATCGTTTGCTGGCAATATAAGGATGTTCCTATTACGTTATTCAATATCATACGCTGGGTAGAGGAATTACTTAAACATTTATAATCAATATGCCGGTTTTGCAGTAATTTTTATGTGAAACATATATCAAAATTGACAAAAGAAATTTGTTGCATTTTTGCATGAAATGATTGTTATTCAACAGGGTGGTACATGAAATATTTGTTTGACGAAATTCTTCAAATAAAAAATATAGGGGTATTTTTAATTGAATCTATTGAAAAAATCTGTAAATTAGTCTTGACTGAGCATTTATCGGTAGACTTGGAAATATTGAAATATTGTAGTTTTGAAATTGTGTTAGTCTATTTAGATAGAATAAAATTAAACTTTGTTTCATCGGTTGATTAAAGTTATATGAAGTTTGAAGCTGTAAGAACCGACTATTATCTATCTAAATTGCACATGTACCTGTAAACACTGAAAACATTACTAAGGGTTCAGATTTAAATTTGGTAATATGTTTACATATAGTGTACCGTAAATAAATCGTTTTACGAAATTCTTAAAAATGTCGTTTATAGAATCTAAATTCTTTGAATACAAGGGAAATAAAGTAGTTTTGTGGGTACCTATGTGGAATTATATTTAATTTTTAGGGGATGATTGTTGAAGTCATATAAAATATGTTTAATGTCACAAGAAGAATTAAATTTTTACAATTCATTTCATTAAACTGATAATAAGTATATTCTCTCTCATGGCTGATGTTGGTCTAGCATTATATTGACTAATAATTGAAAATGCAAAATCTTAAGACTTGTAATTTGAGCATGTATCACTCACGTTTTTCTATATTCTATGCAGGTTAGAGAAATTCTTCAAATAAAAAATCTGGTGGTATTCTTAAAAAAATAATATTTTAGATAACTATTTTCAGGGTTTTGTGGAGTTTGGTAAAGTTTAACAATCAAATTATGAGATATTCCAGACTATTTTTATGTAGGTTGGAACAGTTTCTTCTTGGGAAAGTTCTGTAAATAGGTCTTAATTGAACAATTTATCTTCAGATTTGGCAATGTTAAGGTGTTTTTATTGTATTTTTGAAATTTTATTACTCCATTAAAGAATAATTAAACTTTGGCTTAACAAGTTGATTAAAATTTGGTTCGATTGTTGGGTGTCAAAATTTGGAATTTTCTTAATTAACACTAGCCTGGTAATTTGAACCAATTGATCAATTCAACGTTACCTACGTTTGGGGTGGTGTAAATAGTTTATATGAAGTTTGATGCTGTAAGATGTTATATTTATAAAGTTTGAAAATTTTACTAGGGGTTGAGATCTGAATTCGGTACTATTGTCATATCTTGCAGGTGGTGTTCCGTAAAATTATATTATGTTTTTCAATATTCTTAAACATTTCGTTTGTAGGACCCATGACGAAGTATATTTCAATTTTGGTGAATGATTGTGGAAATCATACATGATATACTTAATTTCACAAGAAGAATTAAATATTTGCAATCCATTTCTTATAACTGAGAATAAGTATGATCTTGTAGACAGTTGATTTTCACCTATGCGTATGTTGATTAAAAATTTTGACGGTAAAATCGTTAAGTAACGATATTATGATGTATCATTCACATTAGTGGATATTCTATGTTGGGTAGAGGAATTGCATGAACCACTATAATTAAAATAAAATACTCGGTTTTGCTGTAATTTTCTTTTCAAACATATGGCAGAATAGCTAAAGAAATTTTCAAAGCTATTATTGTTCTTAAATAGGAAGGTTTTCAGTGACATAATCTGAAATGTTTGTATAATGAACTTCTTCAACTAAAAAATTTAGTAGTACTCTTAGCTGAATGTAATAGTTTAAATTATTATTTTGGGGATGTGTGGTGTGTGGTTATATACATATATTAATATATATATATATATATATATATATATATATATATATATATATATATATAACATTTTCAGTAAACTTGTATGTATAAGTCGGAAGAATACCGTAAAATTTCTGTTAATTTGTACAATTTCAACATTTATCGGCTGACTTGGAAATGTTGAAGTGTTTTTAGCGTAATTTCGAAATTTTTGTCTATTAATTGAAGTATTACCATTTGGTTTCACATGTTGATTTAAATATGTTTAGATAATTGGGGATAAAAATTTGAAAGTGGCTAAAAAACATTGGACTGTTAATTTGGTTTTGTGTTACCATAGTTAACAGTTAGTTGTTTTATTCCTGAATGTTGTTAAAATGTAAATAAACGTGAGTTTCTCTGAAATATATTGGTTTGTTATTGAGACCTGTTGTTTATAGTATTTTTTTTCAACTTCGGCTAGAAAATCGACGAACAAACATGTGAAACAAATGAAATATATGTATGTGAAACAATAAAACGACATCTATTTCTGCCTTTTAGTTTTGTTGTAATACATTTTAAAAAAGAATGACAAAAATTCGATTGAATATATATCAATCATATATGTTTCTCAATAACTAAATGTCTCTAATTGATGGAATCCTATTTAAAACATTCTCCTATGAATCTACATAACGAATATTTGGACTTGGAATGTCTCTATCTGACTTTGATGTCCACCGTTTTTGTAGACGTCCCCCATTGCGGAAAATGAAAATTCAACACGGTGCAATACTTTTCCTAATAATTTGCTCTAGTTAAATTTGTTTTATTTTGAAAATAAAATTGACGTTAAAAAATGAAACAAACTTATTTAATTTGCAATATAAGAGTTCACTACTGTGTCTACACCAATTTTTGAAATTGGGTGAAAACGACATACAATTATATGAAGGTTTTTGAATACTGTGCTTTCTAATGAATTCTAGCAATCTCTGTTGTAGCATAATTTGTGTGTAGCGACAAACAAGTGATAATTTATATGCTGAATTCAGGCTGAAGGGTTAGAGTTATCATCTTCGACTACAGAAAGCTGTTGTTTTCATTGACAATAAGGCACCACCGCATTTTACTAGTGCACTTATTGACTGCCTTAAAATCGAATGAATCAATCATTTTGGCTGCATTATCCCCGGATTTGAAACCCATGGGCGACACTTGGGAAAGAAAGGGAAGAAAAAAGAATAGAATAGTTGTAAATGTTATTAGCAGCTTACCAATGTTTCACGACGTCTTCAAGCTTATTGCATTGATGTCATACGTGAAGAAACACTTTAGTAAAATCAGTTTCATTTCATTTTCAATTTTAAGCTGAATTTAATTAATGTTTATTTAATAATAAATATTTTTTGTGGTTTAATAATACTAATTCAGGATCAAGACGAATGATACTTTCGGATAGTTTTTTAATTCGATCGACACTGAATGTTAAAGAGTTAAAATTGAAAACACTAAGTATTAACACTTTCAAACCTATACATATTAGACATATAGTATGATACAGTAAGACATGTAGTATATAAAAGCTCATATATAACATATCTAGAGTATTTTAATAGTCTAAACGGCACGAAGTTTTTAAAAATTTGCAAATAAATAGATATATGACCTCACGTCATAAGTTAATAAATAATTTGGTCAAGTGCGAGTTGGACTTGCATACTTAGGGTTCCGTACCACCTTCAAAATTCGAATATTCCAGTTTGAGACAAGCAGGGAATGAGTGCATTTTCTTATACTTACCCTTATATCTTTTAAAGGAATCGTTTTAAATTTATAAAAAATATACACTTTGATTTTCCAAACATAGACTTTTTATTTTATCTGCTTTAGGATTCGTTTGATTTTTATCACAATACATATGTATTTAATTTTCTAATTTGGCCCCCAAAAAGTAACATTAGAGTTTTATTTTACTAATAAACTTTCAGAAATGCCTTTTATAATCTACTGTCTGAGTTTTGAGGCTCTGTAGATTGGAAGAAAAACGGCAAAATAGGTGAAAGTTTAAATTATAAAATTTTTAAATCTGTTATTCAAATTATTTAAAAATATAAATAAAATATATTTTTCAAATTTTAAATAGTGTAGTTTCTAAAGTGGGAATTAAGTCGATGTTTAATATTTTTAATATCTTTTATACAAATGATTTAAAAATATGTTATATTTGTAATTCACATAATGAGCCTTTTATCTGATATCTGATGCATTTGAAAATTGAATCTTTATTTTCCATTTAATTGTATAATTTGTCCCTAAAATTACTATGGGGGTTTTCTAGTAATTTATTTTCCGTTTAATTCTATTATTTGGAGGCCAAATAATAGAATTAGGGATTTTTTTCATATTTTTCCTATAAACAAAAAAAATGAGGTCTTAGAGTTTGGGGAATAACGGGGAGAATGGGTAATTTTTTTAAAATATTTTTTAAAATATTTTTTAATATATTTTAAAATATTTATTTTAAAAAAATTTAAAAAATATATTTGTACCTATTCGTCATAATGAGCCCTGGGATTTGATATATTACATGACCCGTTAGAAACAATTATATTTTTTTATTTTCCATTTAATTCTACAATTTGCCCCCCAAAATGAATATTAGGGGTTTCTTCTTATTTTTCCAGTAAAGTTCAGGTGAGGAGCTATACTTCCAGTTTTTTAAATTTTTTCAGTTTATGGTTTCGGAGATAAGGGGGGGGGATGGGTAAAATTTTTTATATTTTTGTTAATATCTTTTAATTAATTTATTTTATAAATATGGAAAAAATATATTTGTTTTCTTCATCATGAGCCCTTTTATTTGATATATAACATGCTGGGTTAGAAACAATTTTAATTTTATATTTTCCATTTAATTCTATAATTTGCCCCCCAAAAAAATATTAGGGGTTTTTCCTTATTTTTCCAGTAAAGTTCAGGTGAGGCGCTATACCTCCATTGTTTTTTCAAAATTTTCCAGCTTATGGTTTCGGAGATAGGGGGGATGGGTAAATTTTTTTATATTTTTGTTAATATCTTTTAATTAATTTATTTTAAAAATATGAAAAAAATATATTTGTTTTCGTCATAATGAGCCCTTTCATTTGATATATAACATGATGGGTTAGAAACAATTTTAATTTTCCATTTAATTCTATAATTTGCCAAAAAAAAAATATGAGGGGTTTCTCCTTAATTTTCCAGTAAAGTTCAGGTGAGGGGCAATACCTCCATTTTTTTCAAAATTTTCCAGCTTATGGTTTCGGAGATAAAGGCGGGGAATGGGTAAAATTTTTTATATTTTTGTTAATATCTTTTAATTAATTTATTTTAAAAATATGAAAAAAATATATTTGTTTTCGTCATAATGAGCCCTTTCATTTGATATATAACATGATGGGTTAGAAACAATTTTAATTTTAATTTTCCATTTAATTCTATAAGTTGCCCCCCCAAAATAAATATTAGGAGTTTCTCCTTAATTTTCCAGAAAAGTTCAGGTGAGGGGCTATACCTCCATTTTTTTTCAAAATTTTCCAGCTTATGGTTTCGGAGATAAGGGGGGGGGGTAATTTTTTTTATATTTTTGTTAATATCTTTTAATTAATTTATTTTAAAAATTTGAAAAAAATATATTTGTTTTCGTCGTAATGAGCCCTCTCATTTGATATATAACATGATGGGTTAGAAACAATTTTAATTTTATATTTTCCATTTAATTCTGTAATTCGCCCCCCAAAATTAAAAGTAGAGAAAAAAGATATTTCATTTTGAAAACTCTAACTTTCAAAATTAATCTAGATCATTATTATGAAACAAAGAACAAACTTTTATTCTTTGCCCGTCTAGAACACCATACCATTGAAACCCTTAAAGTTCCCGAAACATTGAAAATGGCGAAATTGAGATAAATGCAATTAAAATAGGTAACTGTTTTATCCCAGGAGGTATTACAACCGCAATAAATGGTTATGCCAAGAAATAAATTTATAATCTCCCATATCTGTAAAACTTTTCAATCAAAATGAAAATTTTCATGCAACAATATTTCCCAATGAAGAACAATATATTCCAAAAACTGACATTACTAACTTAAGCCGAACTCAACACATGAACCCAGAAGAAAAATATCACGTTCAAAAATTATGACGAACCTCTGACTTTCACTAACCAAGAAAAGCACAAAATAAAACTTGTGACGAAATTCCAGTCTACTCAAAATCATATCGATATCATTTTATCCATAAACCCAAAATTCAAAGACAGATTAAAGAAGTGCTCGATAATGAAATTATTCGACCAAGTAATTCTCCATGGTCCTCCCCGATCTGGATAGTTCTGAAAAAAGTCGATCCTTTCAGTATTAAAAAAAAAAACTTTGATGATCGTTATCCCATTTCAAATATTTCCGATATTCTCGATAAACTTGGCAAATGCTAATATTTCACAACTTTAGACTTAGCGGTGGCTTCCACCAAATTGAAAGCATCCTGACGATATCAAAAAAACAGCTTTCAATGTAGAACACGGTCATTACGATTATCTCCGTATGCCGATTCGTTTAAAAAATGCCCCCGCAATATTCCAGAGAATCATGGACAATGCCTTAAAAGGTTTATAAAATGATATCTGTTTTGTGCACTTCAAGAACATATTGTTAATTTGAAAAAAAAGACATACAGAGCATAATTTAAAAATCCAACTTGATAAATCAGAATTTTTGTGCAGAGATGTTTCATTTCTCGGACATTTAAACACTCCTGATGGTATTAAACCTAACCCAACTAAAGCAATCTTAAATTACACAGTTCCAAAAACAACCAAGGAAGTAAATCAATTCCTCTGACTTTTAGATTATTAGAGGAAGTTCGTCAAAAACTTCGCTCACATTACAAAACCATTTACAACTTGTTTGAAAAAAGGT
The DNA here is from genome assembly GCA_034190945.1 of Octodonta nipae. Classification (NCBI taxonomy): domain Eukaryota; kingdom Metazoa; phylum Arthropoda; class Insecta; order Coleoptera; family Chrysomelidae; genus Octodonta; species Octodonta nipae. The sequence goes on along the minus strand of CM067216.1, from coordinate 91,161,684 downwards.
GCTCAAAATTGATATTAAAACTATTGAAGAATGTAAATCACTTCTGACAAACGATCCAATTTTGCAATACCCAGACTTTTCGAAAAAAAATTATTGTAACCACAGATGCGAGCAACGTTGCAATAAGTGCTATACTCAGTCAAGGCCCTATTGGTAGTGACCTACCCATTGCTTACGCATCAAGAACTCTTAATGATCACGAGAAAAACTCTTCGAAACTTGCGAAAGAATTGTTAGCCATCGTCTAGGGCACAAAAGTCTTTCGATGTTACATTTTTGGCCGACTCTTCACAATCGCCTGTGACCACCTTCCCTTGAACTGGCTCATGTCTTTAAAAGAATCCAATTCACGTTTAGTACGTTGGAGATTACGTTTAGAAGAATTTGACTATGAAATAGTTCAGAAGAAAGGTAAGCAATACTACTGCCGACGTCCTGTTACGAGTAGAAATTTACCCTAACGAAACCGAAAGAAAAACTCCTCCTATTTTTCAGTACATTGAAGAATTCAACGAAAATCTAGAATTACAAATGAATAAACTTTTCGAGAAATCGATAACCAATCGAAAATAGGACAACTTGACTCTGACGAAAACAGTGACAACAATACTATTCATACTAGCGAAGAAGTTCCAATACGTTCAATTAAAATAATAGACAAACCAGTGAATTACTTTCTAAATCATTTTTTTATTATTAACGTCCAAGACAATCCCCGAAAACAGATAAAGAAAATTTTTGAAAACCTTGTAATTCGAACACGTTTCTATTTATATGTCACAAACAACTCTTTCCGACAACAACTTATTTAATTTATAAAAGACTATGCAGGGAATACTAGACAATACGCTTTTTACTTCCAAAACGACCCAAATAATTATTTTTATGAAGAAATGTGTAGATTCATCCCCCAAATTTTCAAAATTCTGCCTACAAATTTCTAAGGTCAAATAAGTTACTTTATGATGCAACACGAGAACGCAGACAACAAAGTCTAATAAAAACCCAACAGGACGGTATAATAAATCACAGAGGAATTTTAGAAACCTCTAACGAACATAAACAAAAATTATATTGGCCCAAATTAATCGATGATGTCAAAAAATTCGTAAATAACTGTATTTGTACCAACAAGTAAAGTATGAACGTCATCCCCCTTTAATAAAACTTGAATTAACGCCCAGTCCAAAGAAACCATTTGAAACAATCCATATAGCTACTTTCAAATTCGAAAATTCGATTGCCCTCCTAGATGCGACAGCTTTTCAAGGCTTGGACAAGCTTATATTATTACCAGTTTATCAGCCCTTCATGTCTATAAATCACTTTTACAATTTATCCGTACATTTAAAATTCCACAAAACATTGTTTCCGACAACGGTTCAGAATTCACTCATCTCCTAAAAGATTTTGCAAATTTATATAAAATAAATTGCCATTATACCTTGCCTTTAAATCCAAATAGTAACTCAATCGTAGAGAGATTTCACTCAACTCTACTTGAACATTTAAGAACACTTACCTTAAATAACCCAGAGATAAATGTCTATTAAGCCACATCGGACAATTCACATCGCCAAATTCGGAATATGTGCATATTTTATTGCTAATTTATCGCTAATTTTTTGCTGCTAAAAAAAGTTTATTGCTCCTACCGTTTCCGAGAAACATTGTCCGATGTGGCTTAAGTCTTAAGCCACATCGGACATAGCTATATCTCGGAAACTAATAGAGATGTCCAGTTGTTCTTGGTGCCTGATTTTATTGCTAATTAATTGCTCATTTCTTACCCAAAAGATTTTTCTTGCTCTAACCTCTCCCGAGAAACAGTGTCCGATGTGGCTCAAGTCTTAAGCTACATCGGACATAGTTATATCTCGGAAACTAATAGAGAGATCAAGTTGCTCTTGGTACCCAAATTTATTGCTAATTAATTGCTCACTTTTCACCGAAAAGAATTTTTTTTTTGCTCTAACCCCTCCCGAGAAACAGTGTCCGATGTGGCTCAAGTCTTAAGCTACATCGGACATAGTTATATCTCGGAAACTAATAGAGAGATCAAGTTGCTCTTGGTAACAAATTTATTGGTAATTAATTGCTCACTTTTCACCGAAAAGAATTTTTTTTGCTATAACCCCTCCCGAGAAACAGTGTCCGATGTGGCTCAAGTCTTAAGCTACATCGGACATAGTTATATCTCGGAAACTAATAGAGAGATCAAGTTGCTCTTGGTACCCAAATTTATTGCTAATTAATTGCTCACTTTTCACCGAAAAGAATTCTTTTGCGCTAACCCCTCCCGAGAAACAGTGTCCGATGTGGCTTAAGTCTTAAGCTACATCGGACATTGTTATATCTCAGGAACTAATAGAGATATCAAGTTGCTCTTGGTACCCAATTTTATTGCTAATTAATTGCTCACTTTTCATCCAAAAGATTTTTTTTTGCTCTAACCCCTCCCGAGAAACAGTGTCCGATGTCGCTTAAGTCTTAAGCTACATCGGACATAGTTATATCTCAGGAACTAATAGAGATATCAAGTTGCTCTTGGTACCCAATTTTATTGCTAATTAATTGCTCAATTCTTGCTCAAAAGAATTTTTTGGCTCTCGAGAAATAGTGTCCGAGCTGGTTTAAGACTTAAGCCACATTAGTTGCTTAAACCAAATTTATTCAAAATTTTTTAACAGACTCAAAAGTAAAAGAATTATGGCAACATTGCTTAAACTGCTTTCGTTCGAATCCTAGCGTAAGCAGACTTGTAGGTCATGCACTGCAAAAACATAGGTACTATGATATTTGCTTTGAGTGTAATATTTTGATGTGTTTCATCTAAATATTAAACCGAACATTTTTCTGTTGGTGTTTATGTGATGGAATAATTCACATCTCAGGAATACCAGGATATACTTTTAATGTGTGTATTCACATAATTTTTATTTCTCAATTTAGAAAACTTTCACTTTTAGTGTAGCATTTTGGACCGTATGTGTACAAGGTTTTCAGATGTATTGATATTACAAAAACTTAATAATCGAATAGATAGTTAGAATAGATAGATAATAGAGACTATTTAGTTCATATTGACCAGTACTATCACCTGCCAAAATATGTGCACTGTTTTAAGTTACACCCTGTACATATCATTTTATTACAAATAAATGTGAAATATTATTGTTGTAATTCAGTGCTAACTCAATTCCGTTACTCCAACACCTTTCGGTATTAAGATGGTCATTTCAGTGTTGAAATCGGTAATAAATTAAATGTAAGTATTAAATTGAATCCTTCACTAGTTCCATCTCATGTCAGTCTCTAATTGCTAATTCACAAATAAGTTTTAATGCAATTTTCTTTAGATTTTTAATCAAGACAGTATTATTTTTGTTGTGATCTGTTATACAAGATTTTTTAAATCGGCTTGTTAAAAATATGTTGCATCCGTATTTTATATATTTCGCAGGGACGATTTCTTTTTCAGTTTAGGTATACAGCGCTTATTTTATATGCGATCCAGAAGTCAACTGATTCGAAGTTTCGGAAAATGCATCCTCATGTCATTGTCTTTCCTAGCATTCAATTGTTTTCAAACGCTTTGTGACTGGAAGTTTGCTTGAGGAAATGTTGAGACGGTCTAATATCGAACAGATTCATGTTCAAAATTAAGAGTAATTAAATAATATAATGGATGTATTTTCAAAATAGTATATTCGTATGATGCACCTTAAACGCCCTATAAACAACATTGCAGCTAAATGCAATCAGAGACATTCCCTATTTGTTTCGGTTTTTCATGTATGATGTTTCAATATACACCTAAGTATAGATAATAACTCGGTATTACAATCCAAACTTTATAATTTTTTCAGACATCTATTTAAACTTAAAAATGTTATTTTCTGTATGCATATGATCCATAAAATATATATTTATATCATCTAAACAGAAGATATGTTTGGGCAATTTGTAACTTAAAGATAGTAGGAATAAGTTAAATAAATCACAGAAAATCTTCAACAGATAATTTTTTAATGTTTATCAATTCCTATTCTTTCAGGAAAATTGTTATTAATATTAGAATACACCAAAATATTTTACCATCTCAAAAATAATTTTATTTTAACAGAAAACGAACGAAAGTAGTTATCCAATGTTGTCATGTTTTCTGTCTCACTAACTCTGTAAAAAGTTTCTGAGTAAATTTGGGTTAAACGTCCATTCATTTATTAGAAATGGTAGAGAATGTTTTCATGTTTTGTTCTATTTTGAAAAATTTGTTGCTATTTTGCAAATAAATTGTTAAATAGTCACTCAAGAGCTTACCATATATGATAACTTTCAAGATTTTTTACTAACAAACCATATCAAATAAGACATTATTAGTTATACTACCTACAGAAATATCTGGGCTGGGGGTGAAAAGGGTTGTTTTCAATACAAGCTACAAGCAGTTAACTAGCAATAATATACGACACCTAGAACAACTTGAAATAATTTTCAGTTAGTCAGATATAGCTATGACACTGTTTCTCGGGAGGGGTTAGAGCAAAAAAAAAATCTTTTGGATGAAAAGTGAGCAATTAATTAGAAATAAAATTGGGTACCAAGAGCAACTTGATATCTCTATTAGTTCCTGAGATATAACAAGTCCGATGTAGCTTAAGACTTAAGCCACATCGGACACTGTTTCTCGGGATGGGTTAGAGCAAAAAAATTCTTTTCGGTGAAAAGTGAGCAATTAATTAGCAATAAATTTGGGTACCAAGAGCAACTTGATCTCTCCATTAGTTCCTGAGATATAACTATATCCGATGTAGCTTAAGACTTAAGCCACATCGGACACTGTTTCTCGGGAGGGGTTACAGCAAAAAAAAAATCTTTTCGGTGAAAAGTGAGTAATTAATTAGCAATAAATTTGGGTACTTAAGACTTAAGCCACATCGGACACTGTTTCTCGGAAACGGTAGGAGTAATAAATTTTTTTAGCAGCAAAAATTAGCTATAAAATATGCACATATTCCGAATTTGACGATGTGAATTGTCCGATGTGGCTTAATAGACATCAGATATAAGCCCTTTTGAAAATTTTTCTTACGCAATTATAGCTTACAACAATTTCCTTCATTCAGTCACAAAATATAAACCCATTGATTTTATTTTTGGTCAATTAGAATTAAAAGAACCAATTGAGATTGAGCCCCAATCCCAAGTTGTTAACCACGAACTTGACAAACTTAAAGAAATCATGAAAACTTTATACCAAAATGTTTCTGAAAATATGCAAAAACAAAAAGCAACCCTTATTCTGAAAATTAATGAAAAAAGGAATGACCCTCCTGATATTCAACAACAAACTACAGCTTACAGAAAATTAACGGAAAGACAAGGTAAAACTAAACCTTTATATAAACCTGAACATATTCTACAAAATATGGATTTAACAGTAACGACACCTCAAAATACTTATCACAAACAAATTTTTAAACAACCTCGAAAATTTCTTGACAAAAACTTGTTACAGGTTGATGGCACTACACCTGACGATGAGTCAGAAAGTTCAAGTTCGGTCTCAGAACTAATTCCGGAGTCCTTCCCTTTAAGCTTGGAAGTTCCCGACTAAAAATCGCCTCTCATACATTCCTACATTATGTCCGAAGTGACCGAATCAAATCACAAATTGTATCAATCACCAATATTTTTGATAACTTCTACATGTAATACGTAATGTCACGTCTGTTTAAAAAGAACCACTTCTTAGTTCTTATAAACACTTAGAATATGAAGTCAGATTATTAAATCAAAAAATTAATTCACTTTTCCCAAATACTAGAAATAAAAGAGGATTAATTAACCCCTTAGGATCTGTAATCAAATATTTTACAGGAAATATGGTCGCCCAAGATGCTCAAGAAATTTATGATAGCATTTTAGAACTCGAAACTAATCAAAATAAAATTGTTAGAAAAGTTAACAAACAAATATCATTAACTTCGGCACTTATGAAAACTATTAATGAAACAATTACTGAAATATTAAATAACCAAAATTTAATCGAAAATAAAATTGAACAATTAAGAATAGATTTGAACGAAATAAATTTTAATTGTGCTCATTATCTAGAGATCCAAGAAATCTTGAACCATATAAAATTAAACTCAGACTCTTTATTGAATTTTCTTTCAGACATGGAAAATGCTATAAGCTTTGGTAACTTAAAAGTTTTACAACATCAAATGAACTACAGAAAATTGTTAATCAAATACAAGAATCACACAGTTATTCACAATTGTTATTTTCAGTGCGTGATTATCAGAAATATTATGAAATAGTTGAAACAAATATAATCATTTCACAAGATAAAATAATATTTTCTCTTAATTTTCCATTAGTCCTGACATCTTTGATTATTATTACCTATTCCATACCAAACAAAAATCAATCAATAATTATCCCACCATCTTCCTCTCTTTCCATAAGCAACAATGACTACCAATATCAAGATGAAGAATGTAAAAACTTATGGTCAAATTATTTGTGCAAGAACAATAGCCAATTGCCTCTACTTTAAAATCTCGATTTTATCAGTCGATAACAAGTTAAAAAATTGCCAACAAATTCCAATCAAAAATGCCCAGCATATAATCGAAGAAATCAATGAAGCCCATTACATCGGAGTTTTCCCGAAACAACAAAAAGTTTAAACCACATGCCAAAAAAGTGACGTAGCAGTTCTTCAAGGAAGATTTTTGTGCATTGATCCTCCAAAATGTTCAATCAAGACCACATCGTTCATCTACAAAAACGAAAAAGGTACAATCAAAGGTCATCCAGTTACAAAATCAAAGCAATCTACCAGTTTTACCAGTTCAAAAGCTTAACCTAGAAAAAGTGTCACTTAGACAAGTTACATGAACTTCAATTCAGGAATCAGCCGAAGAGCCCTGAGAATAAATCAAAATACACTCCAAACTAGGGATGTTATGGGGCTCCGTAACCGTACCCGAAACTACCGGATATCCGAAATAAAAATCTATCCGAAACCGTAACCGAATCTGATATAAAAGTTTCTAATAGTTTCGGATAAGGCGGCTTTGTCTCAAAATGAGACAGGCACTTTATAAGGTTGTTCGAACCCGAAAAATAGCCGATTGACAATCCCTTACCGAAGTGCGCGATGACGAGTTACCATTTACAATAAAGGATTATGTGTGGTAATTTGTCGGTTCAAATTCAATTCTAAAAAATCTAATATCCATAACAGAAACTATCGGATAATCCGAAATAATTCCGTATTCGTAACCGTAACTGAAACCGATATAATATTATTCATATATTCGTATCCGTATCCATATCTGAAATGTCATATCCTTAACATCCCTACTCCAAACGCTCTACATGGTTCCTATACCTCACAATGTTTTTAATTATTACAGTAATTCTGTATTTCATTGTCAGAAAGCGAGAACTAGTAATGAAATTGTTCCAGTCCAGTCAACCAGGCTCCAGACCGGAAGTTGGTCCGACTCATCATAGTTTAATAGTGAATTCATTCGCATAGCATGATGCTTTTGTTTTTCAGATTAGAATCGACATAAACTTGCTAGTGTTAAGACGTATAATTTGTATTCAGTAATTAACTTTTTAACTATTTTTTCCTGTAGAAATAAAACTTTTGATTTTTTTAAAAGTTATTTTTGGAAAGGAAAAATATTACTATCAGGTGGTTTCCGGGAATTCGTCTGCGTAGTTGATAACTGATCTCTGTCGGGAACGATGGTTAAATGACGACGTGTCAGTAGAGACATCCGCCCTTTTCAGGTCGGTTCGCATAATTCTCGTATCCTTCTGCTTTCACTTCTAGTTACTCGAATACTACAATTTCATTGATCTCCTATAACAAAGTCGTACCTGGGAGCGCCATATGAAATTCTGAAGGTAACTCTTTCAAATTCTTCCAATTTGAAATAAGCTTTATTTCACAAATTTAGAATTTTTAGAGCTACCCTATATATATATATATATATATATATATATATATATATATATATATATATATATATATATTTGTTTTTAAGTTTTCGCGGGCACTAAATGTTTTAGGTGGTTTCCGGGAATTCATCCGCGTAGTTGATAACTGATCCCCGCCGGGATCGATGGTAAAATGACGACGTTTCGGCAGAGTCACATCTGCCCTCTTCAGGTCGGTTCCCATAATTCTCGTAGCCTTCTGCTTTCGCTTCTAGTTACTCGAATACTAAGATTTTCTGAAGCGAGCGCGCTGTTATATAGTCGCGGCTCGGCGCCTATCGGTTGATACCGTGAACGGCTGCGTGTGATTGGCCCTTGGCGCTCAGTGGGCACGGCTCCATCCTGCTGATTTGTTATTTCCGGTTGAGTTGTTATTGGACGGGTCCGGGCCGGTACGGTGTTTAATAGGATTTTCCAACAATTCGATAAGTTCTGAATTTCATTGCGTGCGTTTAGACTGTGAGGTCTCTTCGCTATTTCAATTGCCTCTCTTACGAGTCTTGATTTCGGGTGTTCTATATTTGCCAGTACTCTGGTGTTCTCAAAGTCTATTCGGTGTGACATCGTGGTGGCGTGTTCCGCAATGGATGTTGTTTTTTCCTGCTTTCTTACAGCGTTCTGGTGTTCACCACGTCTAGCTTGAATTCTTCTATTAGTTTGCCCCACATAGGTTTTATGACAGTCTGCACATGGAATCTCGTACACTCCCTGTTGTTCTAAAGGGATCCTCGTCTTCGGAGTCCTCAACACCGTGCTTATTTTTCTGTCTGTATTGAAAATAGTATCGATATTGTGTCTCCGTAGAATTCTTGCAGTACTGTCCGTGGTCCCCTTGACATACGGTAAATAAGCCTTGGTTATTGGTGTCTCATGCTCCTCGTCTGTTTGTTTCGGTTTTGACTTTAGGGCTCTTTGTATATTTCGGTCTGTAAATCCGTTTTGTCTCAGAGCTGTTTTTAAACTGTCCATTTCCTGTTTGATGTTATCCTGGTCAGCTAGCCGTTGTGATCTGGTTACTAAAGTCTTGACGACGGCTTGTAGTTGGGCTGGGTGGCGATGAGAATTAGCATGAAGGTATCTGTTGGTGTGAGTTGCTTTCCTATATACTGTATGGCCAAGGGTTCCATCTTGCTTCCTATTTATGAGAACATCAAGGAATGGCAGTTGATTGTTCGCTTCAACCTCTAAGGTAAATTTTATTTTGTGATGGATGCCATTAAGGTGATCTAAAAAAGTATTGAGGTGTTCCCTCCCATGAGGCCAAATCACAAATGTATCATCCACATATCGCAACCACAAACTGGGTTTAAGAGTTGTTGTTCTTAGTGCCAACTCCTCAAAGTTCTCCATAAAAAGGTTCGCTATAACTGGTGAGAGTGGCGATCCCATTGGAGCTCCTTCCACTTGTTTGTATCGTTGGTTCTCGTAAACAAAATAGGTGTTCATCAGACAGTGCCTTGTTAAGTCTACAAGGTGTTGAGGTGGTTTGTATTTTTCTATTATGATATCCAAGGCTTCGTCGATAGGGATGTTGGTGAAAAGGGACACTACGTCAAAACTTACAAGAAGACACTTTGGTTGTAAGACCGTTTTTCTAAGAATTTCGATGAAATGTGTCGAATTTTTTACATATGAGTCTGCCCCCTCTGCAAACGGTTGAAGTGGTTGGGCTAGATATTTGGCTAGGTGTTGTGTTGGGGATCCAATTGAGCTTACTATTGGCCTCAAAGGTGCACCTTCTTTATGTACTTTTGGCAACCCATAGAATTTCGGACATCTCGATGACTTTTCACGCGGAATGAGTTGCAGTTGGAGAGTATTCGAGTAACTAGAAGCGAAAGCAGAAGGCTACGAGAATTATGGGAACCGACCTGAAGAGGGCAGATGTGACTCTGCAGAAACGTCGTCATTTTACCATCGATCCCGGCAGGGATCAGTTATCAACTACGCGGATGAATTCCCGGAAACCACCTAAAACATATATATATATATATATATATATATATATATATATATAAATTAGCAGTTAATTCGCTTAGTTACATCATTTTCATTGTCAAACATTTAATAGTGAATGCTAAATTTGTCAATGCGAACTTTTTAATTATTAATTTCTTTGACCTTGAAACGTTTGGAGTATTTGAAATATACAGACTGTCCAGCAATAATTGCATTAAACTAACTTTTTAAAATATCAGCTATCCTAAAATATTGAATCTGCCGCGATGTTAGCAACGAAAAAACTGTATGACTACTATAAATTTGTAATGCTAAATAGATATACAATATTATAAAAAAGTTTTTTAATGCACAATTTATACCTGTACAAAAGTGGTGCGAACAGTCAAAGGCAAAGCTCAAAATTAATTTTTGCTACTTCTATTACTAAAAGAGTTAATACAGTAGCCACTGTAAAAGATCTGAACAGTTAGAACACAAACCTGTGAGCTACGGTAAATAGTCAATTCGCATTAAAAATAGTTTCTGATGAAAAAGCGATTCTCGTATGTGCCAAAATGAGGTACGATGTAACCGGAAACAAAAACTCCGAAGTATGCCGACAGTGTGATCACATAATACGACAAAGATACTTACTGGTGTGTCAGTCGTATGCAATTTTAAAATATAAGTGCTATTCATTAAAGAAATGAGATTTACTAAGTTAACTTTGTATGACGTTAAATGAAATTTGAACAGGGTATAATATAAATTCATTCCTGTAAATACCATACAGATATTGCGACCGAGTCGACAAAGAATCATAGAAAAACTTTCTTAGCTTTTGTTTACACCCACAAATGGTCAACAACGGTAGTGGACATCTATAATATTGTCAAATACTAGTTTTAGATTATAATAATAAGAGCGTTTGGTGTCCGGGTTAGAATAGCACCATGGTATCTACTGCCTGTCGCATGAGGTGACTAAAGGGGCAGCTGTCCGCTGACGTACTACCTAGCCTTCCTCCCTTCCCGAAAACCCGAACGGGATGATCTGGTTTAACTCATTTCACCAGGGTCAATAGGTGACACCACTCCTGAAAATGGAGCTACGGAGTAGATGCCTCGGAAAAGAGCCGCTGCCTGAGGATCGCCAGGGCATGTCTGGAGCCGGCGCTGGACATGACAGAAAGCGGGACGTCGGTGACAGGGTACTGAGGAGGCGGGCACCTGTCGTCCAAAGAGCTGCAGTCCAAGAACCACAACAACACTCACCAATACCGTCACAGCAACAACGTGACCATCACCAACGGAGTCAAACGAGAACGAGAACTCCACCCGCAGACAATATTGCGCAGGATCAACAGCCAGCGATCACTCAAGCGGGACTGATAAGACAGCGCATGAAATGGACTAGCGCCATGAATAAATTCATAATGCGCACGTTTTACAGTGTGACTAACCTTGGCCAGGACAAGACTGGATATCGCAAAATACTGCATCAAGAGTTCTATCGTGGGTACCCAGAGCTTCAAGTTACCGAACAGAGAGTCGCAGATCAATATCGTGCCATCTTGAGAAATGACCTTATTTCGCCTGATCAACTGGACGAAATAAAGAGTGAAGTTGAGCGCGAATTATTTGGCCTAAAACACCTTTGGCGCGAAGAGCAGACGAGATTCAAGAATTTCAAGAAGAACAGCCAGCCAACGCTGACCTGCTTGAGAAAATCCAAGCAGAAATGGAAACTCTTCCCAAACTAAACTGGGTATAGTCTTGCAGGCTATGAACAAATTTATCTTACCAAACTATGTTTTAGGTGCTAATACGTTAGAGTCGTTACACACAATCATCTACTGTGCTGCAATTTCTATCTGCAGAACAATTGGGGTCGCAATAAGACCAAAGCAAGACCCTCCCCAATTTAGACAAACACCTCGAATACCACCTTGGCAAAGAAGGCTAGAAGGGAAAATTAATTCTCTTCGGAAATACATTGGAAGACTGACCGAGTACCAACGAGGGGTAAGGAACAATAGAATAGAAAGACTTGTCAAGACTATCCTGGACACTCCCAGTGGGATGGAGAAAACATCACATCTCAGAAGTGTGGATAGTCTACGACAAAAGCTTTCCGTATATACAAGTCGATTGAGAAGGTACAAAACCAGTAACCAACGGAAACTAGACAACGCACTATTCCGAAAATCAGAAAAAGGGTTTTATAGAAAACTCAACAACATCAATAATAATGAAACCCCTAGTTATCCCAGTAAAACGGCCATCGAGCAGTTCTGGAAAACACAACTTTCCACAACAGTTTCCCATAACTCCAGAGAGAGCTGGATTAATGAGGAGGAGGCTGCATTTCAGATTTGTGATAAGATGTAACACCAACCATTTACAACGGAAGACACGTCCAACATAATGAAACACCTCCATAACTGCAGAATTACTGGATAAAGAAACTTTACTTCACCCACGAGAAATTAGCAATACTCATTAATGACATAATTATTCATCCACACAAGATGCCTAGTCTCCTTACACATGGCGCTACATACCTCTTACTAGAGATAACCTATGTACACAGGACCCAGCAAAGTACAGACCAATCACTTGCCTTCCAACCTTATACAAACTTATAACGTCGTGCATTAATCATCGCCTTTTCAGACAACATAATTACCGAACAACAAAAGGGATGCGCGAAAAACTCGATGGGGTGCAAAGAACAACTAGTAATTGATTCCGTTGTCTGCAATCAAGCCCACGCCAAAAAAATAAATCTCTACATGGCATATGTGGACTATAAAAAGTTTAGTTCCACATGATTGGCTCATTCAGGTGCTGAAACTCTATTAAGTGAATAATAGTATTATTAACTTTTTACAATATGCCATGTCCACCTGGCAAACCAAATCTCACTGAAGCCAATGTTCGATACAAACTGACCCCACTCCAATCAGAAGGGGTATATTCCAGGGAGACTCCCTTAGCCCGCTGTGGTTCTGCCTTGCCATGAACCCACTCTCACACAAACTTTGGGTTCAGTCTCAAGCACAACAACGTACAAGCATTAAAGATAAACCATTTGTTATACATGGATGACTTAAAGTTGATGGCAGCTACGAAACAACAGCTGCATGATATGCTTAAAATAGTAGAAGGGTTCTCTAGTGACATTCATATGCAATTTGGCCTAGACAAATGCCGAATTATTAATATAGTTAAAGGCAAAATACAGCAGGGTCCCTACGAAATGGGAGATGGCACCTCAATTGAATCCGTGGAGGAAGGCCATACTTACAAATACCTTGGAATAAAGCAGGCTCAACGAATTGATCATAAAAAAGGACCTAACAACATAGTTTTATAGAAGGGTAAAACGACTGCTGAAGACCAAACTTAACAGTAAAAATCTGTTTCAGGCTATTAACACCTACGCGTGTTCAGTGCTTAGTTACTCTTTCGGCATAGTTGCTGGTGCAAGACCGACATTGAACAATTACAACGGAAAGTTCGAGTACTACTAACAACAGCTCAAAATCACTATCCAAAGAGCTGTGTCGAACGTACAACATTGCCCCGGTGTGAAGGAGGAAGAGGATTGGCAGATATAGGCAAGTTACATGATCAACAAATTTCTAATTTGCGTAATCATTTCCAGAAACTTGCAGCATTTTCTGATATACACAGAGTCATATGTCAGGTTGATAACTCAACACCTCTACGACTGACAGAACAACATGTTCAAGTATACCCCCAGACAACTGATCAGAAACTGCTCAAATGGAAAGAGCAGCCCCTTCATGGAAGACATATAAATTACGTCAACCAAGATTATGTCGACAGTTCAGCGTCGAACTACTGGTTGATCTCTGATCATATGTTTCCTGAAACGGAAGGCTTTATATTGGCAATCCAAGAACAAGTAATTCCAACTAAGAACTGTCTAAAGTATATCATCAAAGACCATTCTATCAACAACGACACATACATATATGGTTGCCAAACATCTGAATCTATTCAGCATATTACATGAGGTTGCCAAGCATTCGCTACAACTGAATACAAAGAACGACACGCTGCTGTGGCAAAAATACTGCACCAGGAACTAGCGCTGAAACTTGAGCTATCACAGTCGGTAAGAACACCCTTCTATATATACAAACCAGAATCTATTTTAGCAAATAACAACCACAAACTGTATTGGGACCGGACGATATTGACCAATTGGACTGTGGCTCACAATAGACCCGATATAGTTTTGGTAGATAAAGTCTCTAGAAAAACAACCTTAATTGACATAGCAATCCCTAACAACAATAATATAAACATTAAGCAGGCTGAAAAAATAGCCAAATATAGGGATTTAGAATTTCAAATACAGAGACAAAGGGACATGAACAACACTCGAACGGTACCAATTGTAATGTCAACAACTGGAGTAGTCCCAAAACATCTATTAAGCAATTTGAAATACCTCGGTCTGGAGGAACATCTTTACCAACTGATGCAAAAAGCCGTCCTGTTAGGAAATGGGAAACTGCAGCCACGACGCCAACCACGGGCCTGATAACCTGGCAAGGGCTCCCACAGAGCTAAACCCTTTTGATATGTAGTATATCTGGGGTTTAGTGAATTTTCCCTTAAAGGTATGCTATGCGTGCCTTAGAGGGAGTGTGCTGCCATACATTGTGTGGTCAAGTCGGGTTAGCGGTTATTGCCTAACAGTTTCCCATTTACAGAGCAATTTTACAATGAAATAATTCCACAATAAAATTGTAAATTAAAGAACAAAAATAAAAAATTCTTAATTTGAAATACGAATCTATAAATATTAACAATATAGAAATATTAAATTAAAATCAAAATGTAAAAACATACATACTAAAATACATAATGATTTAATTATAATGTCAGCAGTGTCGTAATAATAAACATACATAATAACAATAAAGTATAAACAAGATAAAAAACAATAATATTTCTCTGGTCGCAGTAATTTAATAACAGTAAAATGATGATGATAATAAAGTACTAAGTAATCTGCTTGACTCAAAATGTAAAAGTGAACTTTTTCCTAAATATGAGATGATAATTAAATGTAATACGACAAGCGTCTCTCAAATCATGTAAGTTGAATGTAAAAATGTCACAAATATTGGATATCTTGTTTGCATTTCTGCATATTAAATGCAAAGGTGATTGTAACAATATATTGGTCTTAGGTGTTTTATATAAAAATGTATCACTTCGTCTCGAGTTCAATCTAGGAACTAAAATATTAATTTGAGATAGTAGTTGCGGACAATCCACACAATCTTTCAACAATTTATGTAAAAATGTAACTGATGCTTGACATCTACGATTCGCCAACGACACAAAGCCAAATCTATGAAGCAAGTTCAGATAGTTGCTTCCTCTTGGTGGAAAGTGTCTCGTTACTTTAAAGTTTAGGAATTTTAAGAACTTTCTCTGCACTTTCTCAATAGCATCTGCACATTGTGTGTATATTGGGTTCCAAATGCTGCCGGCGTACTCCAATTTTGACCTTACTAGGCTAATGTATAAGGCAGATAGTGCCGAGGGGTTGTCAAAATTTCTACAGTTCCTATATATAAATCCATAAGGACGATAAGCAGAATTAACGGTGATATTAATATGATCATTAAACTTAAGTTGATTTTCAAAATGGACTCCTAGATCTTTGATTGTATTCGTGCGCTCTAGTACAATATGGTTAATTGAGTCAGGTCGGTTCGCATAATTCTTGTAGCCTTCTGCTTTCGCTTCTAGTTACTCGAATACTGAGATTTTCAGGAGCGCGCACGGTGTTATATAGTCGCGGCTCGGCGCCTATCGGTTGGACCTGAAGAGGGCAGATGTGACTCTGCCGAAACGTCGCCATTTTACCATCGATCCCGGCAGGGATCAGTTATCAACTACGCGGATGAATTCCCGGAAACCATAATTTATAATGCGCACGTTTTACATAATTACGAACTTTGGCCAGGACAAGACTGGATATCGCCAAATACTCCATCAAGAGTTCTGTCGTGAATACCCACAGCTTCAAATTACTGAACATCTTGAGAAATGGTCTTATTTCGCCTGAACAACTGGGCAAAATAAAGAGCGAAGTGGAGCGTGAACTATTTGGTCTAAATACAACCGATCCAGAGCCTGAAACACCTTTGGCACAAAGAGCGGACGAGACTCAAGAACTTCAACAAGTACGGCCAACCAACGCTGACCTGCTTGAGAAGATCCAAGCAGAAATGGAAGGAGCTCTTATAGAGTATAGTGGAACAGATCCACTGACTAGACCAGCTCTTCCCAAACTAAGATCTTTTAAGAAACTGGGTATCGTCTTGCAGGCTATGAACAAAGTTTTCCTGCCAAACTATGTTTTAGGTGCTACACACAATCATCTACTGTGAGGTAAGGAACAATAGAATAGAAAGACTTTTCAAGACTATCCTGGACACTCCCAGTGGGATGGAGAAAACATCACATCTCAGCAGTGTGGATAGTCTACGACAAAAGCTTTCCGTATATACAAGTCGATTGAGAAGGTACAAAACCAGTAACCAACGGAAACTAGACAACGCACTATTCCGAAAATCAGAAAAAGGGTTTTATAGAAAACTCAACAACATCAATAATAATGAAACCCCTAGTTATCCCAGTAAAACGGCCATCGAGCAGTTCTGGAAAACACAACTTTCCACAACAGTTTCCCATAACTCCAGAGAGAGCTGGATTAATGAGGAGGAGGCTGCATTTCAGAATTGTGATAACATGCAACACCAACCATTTACAACGGAAGACACGTCCAACATAATGAAACATCTCCATAACTGAAAAGTACCAGGACCAGATGGTGTGCAGAATTACTGGATATAGAAACTTTACGCCACCCACGATAAATTAACAGTCCTTATTAATGATATAATTATCCATCCACACAAGATGCCTAGTTTCCTTACGCATGGTGCTGCATACCTCTTACCAAAGGATAACCTATGTACACAGGACCCAGCAAAGTACTCACCAATCACTTGCCTTCCTACCTTATACAAACTCATAACATCGTGCATTAATGATCGTATTTTCAAACATTGTGAGCTGAACAACATAATTACTCAACAACAAAAGAGATGCGCGAAAAATTTGATGGGCTGCAAAGAACAACTGATAATTGATTCCGTGTCTGCAATCAAGCCCACGCCAAACAACGAAATCTCTACATGGCTGGCTGGCTCGTTTCTCGGAAACTTAGTCGCAATGGATCGGTTCACGAGGCCACAGCGCACTTTTTGCGTAAAGCAATTTTATTTAATTACTCTCTCGTTACTGTGAGGCGCTTATTTCGTGTTGAATACGATTTACATGATTTAAATCAGTGAACAAAGTGCAGTGTTAATTAAGAAAGAACTTCGAAGAGACGGGATCGATACTAAATGTGAAGCCCACCGGAGGTCCACGGACTTCAAGAAATGAAGAGAACGTGCAAAGAGTTTCGGCTTCAATTCTACGTGAATCTGATTTATCGACGCGCAAACGTTCAGCTGAATTAGGAATATCGCGCACAACCATACGTATTATGAAGTTAGATTTGAAATTGCACTCACATAAGATTCAGTTAATGCAAGAATTGAAGCCTAATGATTTAAATTTACGCAAATTGTACGCGGAAACAATGTTGGAACGCTTTCGTAACTTTGACATCTTGTTTTCCGACGAAGCCCATTTCCACCTCAATGGGCATGTTAACAAACAGAACTGCAGATACTGGAGCAGCGAAAATCCCAAAACTAAACATCAAAGATCCTTGCATTCAACTAAGGTAACTGTATGGGCAGCAATTTCAGCAAAAGGAATAATTAGACCCTATTTCTTTGAGGATTTTCGCGGGCGTACTATCACTGTTAACTGTACTGTGTATGTGAGAATGTTACGGGAGTTTTTGGCGCCACAACTACAGGAATTTGTTGGTTACAATGGGAACACGTATTTTCAGTCAGATGGAGCCACTTGCCACACTTCTAATGATGCACTGCCGGTCGTTAAAGAGATGTTCCCAGAAAAAGTGATTTCTCGAAGAGGCCACATTCCGTGGCCACCCAGGAGTCCTGATTTGACGGCAGCTGATTTCTTTTTTTGGGATACCTGTACACTCATAAGCCAACTTCATTATTTCAATTGAAGGCAAGGATCACGGAAGAGATGTCAGCGATTCCTCGGTCTTTATGAAGACGAGTACTCGAAAATTTCCGTTTTCGTTTAGAAGAGTGCCGAAGTCGCGTCAGAGGTCATTTAAATGAACATATTTTAAAAAAATCCTGTTTTTTAGCTATCTCGGTAATAAATGATTTTTTTAGTATGTCTTGTTGATTTTTTTATATATTTTTAAAAAATATTAACTAACTCATGGTCCATCCTGTATTAACTTCTTAGAATATGCCATGTCCACCTGGCAAACCAAAATCTCACTGAATGAAGCCAACTGTTCGATACAAACTGACCCCATTCCAATCAGAAGGGGTATATTCCAGGGAGACTCTCTTAGCCCGCTGTGGTTCTGCCTTGCCATGAACCTTCTCTCAAACAAACTGAACTTGACTAATTTTGGGTTCAGTCTCAAACACAACAACGTACAAGCATTAAAGATAAACCATTTGTTATACATAGACGACTTAAAGTTGATGGCAGCTATGAAACAACAGCTGCATGATATGCTTAAAATTAAAAATTATTAATATAGTTAAAGGCAAAATACAGCAGGGGCACCTCGAAATGGGAGATGGCACCACAATTGAATCTATGGGGCAAGGTCATACTTATAAATACCTTGGAATAAAGCAAGCTCAACGTATTGATCACTTGACCATGAAAAAGGACCTAACAACAGACTTTTATAGAAGAGTAAGACGACTGTTGAAAACCAAACTAAACAGTAAAAATCTGTTTCAGGCTATTAACACCTATGCATGTTCAGTGCTCAGTTACTCTTTAGGTAGAGTTAATTGGTGCAAGACTGACATTGAACAATTACAATGACAAGTTCCAGTTTTACTAACAAAAGCTCAAAATAACCATCCAAAGAGCCCTGTCGAACGTACAACTTTGCCACGGTATGAAGGAGGAAGAGGATTGGCACATCTAAGCAAACTATTAGATCAACAAATTTCTATTTTGCGAAGTCATTTCCAGAAACAGAATTTTCTGATCTACACAGAGTCATGTGCCAGGTTGATGACTCAACACCACTGCGACTGAGACAACAACACGTCCAATTACACCACCAGACCACTGATCAGAAACTGATGAAATGGAAAGAGAAGCCCCCTCATGGAAAACATATAAATGACGTCAACCAATATTATGTCGACAGTGCAGCGTCGAACTACTGGTTGATCTCTGGTCATATGTTTCCTGAAACGGAAGGCTCTATATTGGCAATCCAAGATCAAGTAATTCCAACCAAGAACTATAGAAAGTACATCGTTAAAGACCCTTCTATTAACAACGACAGATGCAGGTACGGTTGCCAAACATCTGAATCTATCCAGCAAATCACAGGAGGTTGTCAAGCGTTCGCTGCAACTGAATACAAAGAACGACACGATGCTGTGGCAAAAATACTGCACCAGGAACTACCACTGAAACTTGAACTATCACAGTCGGTGAGATTACCACACTATAAATACAAACCAGAATCTGTTTTAGAAAATAACAACTACAAGCTGTACTGGGACCGTACGATACTGACTGATCGGACTGTTGCTCACAATAGACCACATATAGTTTTGGTAGATAAAGTCGCTCGGAAAACAACTTTAATTGACATAACAACATAAATAATATAAATATCAAGCAGGCTGAGAAAATAACCAAATATAGGGATTTGGAATTCCAACAAAGACTCCGTGGGACATGAACACACGAAACATCTATTAAACAATTTAAAATACCTCGGTCTGGACGAACATCTTTACCAACAAAGCAAAAAGCCGTCCTGTTAGGAACAGCCCCGACGGTTAGGAAATTCATGGGAAGCAGCCGCCACGACTCCAACCACGGGCCTGAAAACCTGGCAAGGGCTCCCACAGAGCTAAACCCTTTTGATATCTAGGATATCTGGGGTTTAGTGAATTTTCCCCTAAAGGCAAGCCATGCGTCCCTTAGAGGGAGTGTGCTGCCATACATTGTATGGTCAAGTCGGGGATATTATAATAACTGTTATTATTTTAAGAGTTAGTTAAGCTATCTAATATTGAACTATCT
The DNA here is from genome assembly GCA_034190945.1 of Octodonta nipae. Classification (NCBI taxonomy): domain Eukaryota; kingdom Metazoa; phylum Arthropoda; class Insecta; order Coleoptera; family Chrysomelidae; genus Octodonta; species Octodonta nipae. The sequence goes on along the minus strand of CM067216.1, from coordinate 91,141,420 downwards.
ATGAATTTTATTAATAACAACACAGGCAATCTTACTGCAACCTTCATTTTGAACATTTTAGAATACTCATATAAACTTCAAGCAATTGAATATTTCATTTCAACAAAAGTAAGCTCTACAATGCACTTCCAAACGCCTTATTATAGGTTTCAAATCCAAAAGACACCTTTCAGTTCAATTTGGCTTGAAAAGAAATAGTATATGTTCACTGTGGCATCATGACGGTTTAAACCAATGAAATATGAGATAAGAAAGGCGGTGAAAGCCTAAAAACTCTCAATAAAACAAATAACAAAGAACTGAACCTACTAGTTCATTATCTTACCTTAGCTTGATGTTCCAAGTGATTTTCCAAGTACTTAATGAACATTACTTTAAAATCATGGATTCGGGATTTTTCAAATCTTTCCATTTCTTTCTTGATCATTTGGGAGATTTTATCAAAATTCTCTTGGCCTCTCTCAACTTTTGATTCCCACTAAAAACATTTAATCAAAAGAAATTGTTACATACAATGATTACTACAATTGTGTAGAGCAGACAAAATGATGAAATTAGTTGTAGCATTTGTTTAATGTCTGATGATTTACTCTTAAATAAAACTTGAATTTCTAAACTTCTTCTAGCATATGTGCAATAATAAGCAAGATCTGATTTTTAATTTAGCTGTTAACAATAACATCCTCCAACATACATTGTGTTTATCATTAACTTCTTTATGGGAAGAAAGTAAATAGTTTTTAAGTTTCAGTCAGGTGTGCCTAACTTAATTTCCTCATAGTTAATTAAATGCGATTTGATTGTTTAATAGTTTATTTCATTTGAATCTGATTAGTTTTTGTGTTAATATCAAATTCTTCTTTGAATTGATGATATTGAAAACATAAGCCATAATTAGCTGCTACTCATAGATTGATTCTGGTTCTTCTCAACTTGTCTTACTACAGATCTAAAACTTTAAGCTATAATTGACAAGTCACAAAAAATTCACAGACTAATTAAATGAGGCTAAAACTTTTTAGTCAAAGGGTGATCGCTAATTGAAGATAATTGGCATACATCATTCTCATCTGCTCTATTTCTGTAACCAATCTCATTTAGATATATGAAAGCAAATGCCACCTATAAATCATAAAAACTACAAAAGTCCAATAAAAGCAAACAAAATAACCAGTATGTATATTATAGGATGCTATCAATGCAACATAAAACTTGAGAGTTTACTAAAACTGAATGTTAAAAATAATGATCATTAAAATCATCTATAAATATACCGTTCAGGTAATTTCTAGAGTTAATAAATGACATTTGTCGGTTAAGTGTTAAGGATAGTTTTTAAATATAAATTGTGTGTAATTTTTTTTGTGTTGCAACAAATCTAAAGGGATAAATCTGTGATGGATCTCCATCTTGTTGAAAGAGTAATCTTCAAGGTAAACAAAATCTTTTTTATTTTTCCATATCAGATTGTCAAGTTATACCAAATTGATATCCCTAAATATTCCAGATTTGATGTATAATCAGATTGGGATAATGGTATGAGTTGCATTTTTAACTAATAAAATTTCTTAAATTTAGGTTAGTTACATATAGGGCACTCGAATTATATTTGTGTATATGTATGCTATTTGTTGCTTACCTCTACAACTTCGGCATTTGCTTGATCCATCTTTTCGCTTCTATTGGCCAGTTCCGACTTTGCTTTCGCCTCACGCTTCTTGGCTAACATTTGTTGAGAATGTTGCCAATGTTGAAAAAGTTTCGTCCTTTCATGAAACGCGTCCCTCACTGAGCCTAACAAACCTAAATAATCTTTTAGGAGCTCACAGAGAATGAAGAAATCCGTGTTGGCTTGTTCTAAATGCAGTGCCTCCACCTAATGCAACAGTATTTTTTTCTTAAATTGTAAAAAAGTACAAATAAATAAAATCTTATATAGAGTATAATGATAAGCTATGATTTCTAATGGATCCTAAACGGGTTGAAGGTATTTTAGAACTGACATTTCTTAGAAAAACTTGCCATCGCATATAAGTGCAGAAACGCACTTCCAAGATATAGGGTATTCAACTTTATAACACAAATCTGTTTTTCTCTTGTATACTTTTCTAAATTTCTGAGGTTATTAGCCCAAATGCTGCACCTCACTTAATGTTTATAGCAGTTTTTTTTAACCTTTTGCAGACTTACAATATTAATGGACTGGCATTTTTATGATAAGGGCTTTCATTACAACACATTTGGTTCATTTGTATTTGTAGCTTTTCAAAATGATGAACAAGTAATATTAAACATTGAATTGTGGAAGCCGTTACTGTGATAGTCAATCATAATGATCAAATGAAACTAATTTCTTTGTTTTGAATTTATTCACAATACGTGACTAGTTTCAACGCTTACGCGTCATTTTCAAGCGTATACACATCAATGAAAAAATAACACTAGACCATTTTAAACCATAACAAAATGTACATAACTAGAATTATGAGCTGAACAGAGCAAAAACACATTAAGAAATGAAATTTGAATACAATTTGAAACAGGAATATAAAGCTTAAGGTATTTAATAATGGATGGAAAAACCCAATTCTAACCAAGCAGGTAGTTATTTTGAGGGTTAATCTGGTCGTTAAGTAATAAATCTGGGGAATTTTTTTGAGATTTAAAAATTTGGATTTGTTCTAAGAAAGATGTTTGATAAGAATTTCTGTTATAATTTAATATGATGGTGTTTTCAAGTGAAGGAAAAGTGTGACCTGTTTGCATTACGCGATTAGAGAAGGTTGAGTCTGTTTTTTGTAATCTATAAGAACGGCAATCTTCAGAGCATCTGGTAGAAAATATCTTGTAGTCATTCCAACGTAAAAGCTATTACAATCTGAACATATAAACTTATAAACCCCTGAAGTGTTGTATATATTTTCTTTTTCTTTAGCATTAAATAATAAGTTTGACAACTGAAATTGCGATTTAAAACTGAGTTTTATAGCTTGAGATGATAAAATTCTCGCTATTTTGTTACTGACGTTTCCGAAATAAGTTAGAGAAATGTATCTTACTGGATCAGTATCCCTTTAAAAATACTATCAGCTGGAGTGCTAAACGCTGCTTCCAAACCAAACTACCATGCAATAAGCATCCGTGTCTTATATAGGAGACCACCTTATTGAATCATTGCCAATAGTTAACCGCGGTGGACAAACACATTATTAACAAACTTATTAATACAAAAATTTAAACTCATTGGTATTTTTTTATTCAAATTTTAATCATTTACTCCTTACTATAAAATTTATGTTTTGCCAAAACAATATTAAATTTAAAAATCTCCTTCTAGGTGTTGCGAATTCTTTGTCAAGTAAGTATCGTTTCAAAGACTTTTTGCTATTATTGAAATGAAACTGACAAAGGATTTTAAATCATTTTATTATAACATATGTTCGATATGGTCTCCATCGTTTAGCCTGTTTGACGAAGAGTACTATTTCGATGTGAAATTTTTGAGGTGAGCCAGTGTATCACTTCTCATATAACAAAAAATTTAATTCTTCATCTTTCATTAAAAAATATGCTAGGAAATGTCTTAGTTTCTTCCCATAGTCCCTTCAGTGTATTTAAGTTTTGAATCACGTTTTAATTCGCAAATTCCTGAAATGCTGATGGAAAAAACGACACACCATTCCTTTTTAAACAGACGTTAAAACGAAGTCCCATTTAAAAAATTGAGTAGCTAGCGCTGGAGTGATGAGGGTGTAATTTCATTACGGATTAGTATGGCCAAATATGTCCCCTTTGTAAATCTTTTGAGGTTTTTGCAATTTTAAAAATAATGAGTATATTGGGAAATATTCCAGGTAGCTCATTTTCGTTGGGACACCCTGTATATATTTGGACTAATTTTCTTTGCTCTTGTATACATTTTTAACTAGGAACTGAATGCCATCCCACAGAATTAAAAATTAGTTTTGATTTGATAATTGATACTTTAAAATGTTATAAATGGTATTGTAGAAAAATATAATGAAAAATATTTTAATAGGCATCTCGACAGAAACGTATTTCTATATTAATTATAGTACATTAAAATTGCATACTAATTAAAAAACACTCCAATATAGATTGACACCAATTTTTTTCCAATTATCGAAGAAATTATAATTGTATCCAACAATACACTTCTCTCCATACTTAACTACTATAACTAACGTACAAAAAATCTAATGTTACCTTTTCTTCCGTGTCTGCAAGTTGAGTTAAGGCTCTCGACAACGAATTGTGATCTTCACAAGCGCTCAACATTGCTGCAGATCTGGCTACACCGTTTGTTAATTGAGCAAGTTCTCTTCTGTAGTTTACCATAGCTTCGACGCTGGCATGGAGCTTCCTAAGTTGGATTTCTAATGCCTCAACGTGGGCTAATTTTTCTTCAAACCACTAAAAATGAATGTTATTGTAGAAAATCTTTTTTAAAACAGAATTTGTTTTGTTGTCTTGTTTTAGGTTTAGGTTCCTAACGGCGGCGATCCTGAACGCTTTCGAGTAATGAAGCAATAGATGGGTTTTAAACGTTAGTCTGAAGCTGGTAGACAATGTAACTCGCACCTCGAAGTTTCCTTGGACTTCCATCGTCTTGAAATGTTTGACCTCACAACGTTTTAATAGTTTTGAATCTGCTATAGTCAATAGGTGAACGATGGAAACTCAGATTATGATATTTATAGCCTTAAACGGTCATGTGTCGCTGGTCATGCCTTGTGAATTATCATGCATGATTGGAAAAACAAAGCCGGATACTCCCGCACTACCAAAAAAACTGTATATACAGCATATCCTGTGAATGTGGCAAAGAAGAACAAGTGAAATTTAGAGATGACCATTTGACGAATGGATATCCGGAAACCATCATTAACAAGGCGTTTGAAGAACTGGACAAACCACCTAGGTAAGCAGAGGAAACCATGATAGCAACTGTACCATACACTAAAAGTTTGTCGGAAAAAATTAGACGTATTGGACACTGATATCGAATAAAAATAGATTTCAAGAGTAAAACCACCTTGAGAAGCATGGTCAGAAAAACAAAGTCGGATACTCCCGTACTACTAAAAAACTGTATAGACAGCATACTCTGTGAATGTGGCAATCTCTACATTGGATAGATAAAGCGACCACTGGACTACAGGGTAAACGACCACCGCATAGCTTCTCAAAGGTGGGAGCTTGCAAAATCTGGGTTAGCTAATCAACGCATTGATCGTACACCATTACATCAACTGGGACCAAGTTAGGGTAATTCACAAGGAAAAGCACTGGTATAAAAGAAAATTCATAGTGATGGCATACATAATCTCGACCAGACACGCATGACCGGTTAAGGTTATAAATACGACAGATAATCTGAATTTCCTATCCTTCACCTGATGACGATAGCAGATTCAAAGCTATTGAAAAGTTGTGAGACCAATCATTTCAAGACGATGGAATTCCAAGGAAACTTCGAGGAATGAGTGTTAAAGACACATCTATAGAAAATTAACATAATAAAATACTGCTCTGGTTATGAGTAAATAATAAATATTTCTAAATTTTGTCTTTCATTGTTATTGTTTAAAAAGCAATGAACAATTTAAATTAACAGACTTGGGAAATGGACCGGAGATGCCGATAGTAATTCTCTCAAATGGGACGCCTACATTGTATTGCTGCATTCTGCCCTTGTTCCGGGTCTTCGGGCCCTTACTGGCTGCAAAGTCTCACATTTCTTGCACCAAGCTCTGACGTCTTCGAAGTAATTTACCCAGTAGTACCGGTAACCATTTATAAAACTCTGTGTGGACAATTTATCTTTAGTTTCCTCTGGTAGGTGTGGATAGGACAGGTGTACTAATCGTCTAATCTCTGCCTCAAATTCTTGTAGACTCTCGCCGGATTTTTGCGTTTTTCCACTGAGTTGCACTTAGTATACCTGGCTCTACGATTGATTGTCGTATCATTTGTCACTTTGTACCGTGTTTTTAATTGAACTGATTTCAACTTGTACCTGGTTTTGGATGGAATCGAGGTAATTTACTTCGGTTTCAAGAGTATCCACGGTATTTTTTATAATCTTAATGCCATCATTTATCTCGTTTATGTCGGACTTAACTATTTGCATTCATTCATTAACTGTTTCATTGACTTGCGATATTATTTGCATTAATTCTTCAAATTGCTGTTGTCTTTTTAATTCATCAGTATGTCTTTTTAATTTAGTTTGTTCTTGTGGGAATAACCCCTCAATTAAAATTTGTTGTTCACTTTTCCTCGTGGAAACAAGATTTTGTTGCTTTCCATCTACATTAGTTACCTGGTTCTCTAATTCAATTTTACGTTTTTCATCAAAAGATTTTACTATCCGTACATCCGTAACCTGTTTGAATATTTGTTGGTAGTTTCGTCAATTTTTTCCATACCTCGAGTTGTAGGCATAAATCAGTTTACGATTTTAACTTCACTTAATCCTGCACTTGTAACACCAAATTGCAATAAACTCCGTGTGTTCCAATTCAATTTTTAAACACTGATATTTACTTTCACTTTCTAGAACTTTATTTACACCTAAAATCCAATATTTACAACAGCTGATTTCGGAAAAACAATTTACATCGGAATAATATCACGACTCATCTAAGCTATACTAACTTTGCAATGTCCAACCGTTCCTTTTATAATCTACATCGAACTCTCTAGCAAATTTCGACGGTCATCTCCCAGTTCGTGGAGTTTTTTCGAAATTTCCAGGACGGTCGACCTAGTCCGGATTCCTTTTTTTATACTTCAGTCGGCTTAAATGTTTTACGTTGCTTTAGTTAGGGGCGGTATCGATAATTTTTTTAACACTGCCCCCTTTAATCCTGATCGTCCAGTTCGGGAACATTTTCTCCATGGTAGGGAGCGAGTCGATTAACGTAGCTCTTGGGTTTTGATGAATACGGTAGACCACGACATTGATCTTCTTGACCACCTCGTATGGATCACCCCAGGCGGGTGTAAGCTTTGGAGATTTACACTTGCTCCTCTGGAGGTTTCAAAGCCACACCTTGTCCCTCTCTTGGAACCCGACTGAATTGGCCTCACGTCTTCACCCGGTCGCTGGTGGCCAACATCTGCGTTCGGGCTAGTTCCTGTATTGCCATCATGTTATATCGGAGTTGGTCGGAATAATCGTTGATTTCTTGAGACGGTTCATCGGGGCCAGATCGCAGGGTAATCTCAGCTCGTTTCCGAATAGTAGCGTGGCTGGAGTCAGACCTGTACTGTTATGTACGGCTGAACGATAAGCCAACAGGAACAGGGGAATATGGTCATCCCAATCACGTTGGTTGTTGCTGACGACATAGGATAGGTGTTGTTCCAAAGTCCTGTTGAATCTTTCCACCATTTTGTCTGACTGTGGATGCAATGGTGTTTTTCTCGTCTTCCTGATTCCCAACAGTATCCAGTAATTCTGCACACCATCTGGTCCTGGTGCTTTCCAGTTATGGAGGTGTTTCATTATGTTGGACGTGTCTTCCGTTGTAAATGGTTGGTGTTGCATGTTATCACAATTCTGAAATGCAGCGTCCTCCTCATTAATCCAGCTTGCTCTGGAGTTATGGGAAACTGTTGTGGAAAGTTGTGTTTTCCAGAACTGCTCGATGGCCGTTTTACCGGGATAACTAGGAGTTTCATTATTATTGATGTTGTTGAGTTTTCTATAAAACCCTTTTTCTGATTTTCGGAATAGTGCGTTGTCTGGTTTTCGTTGGTTACTGGTTTTGTACCTTCTCAATCGACTTGTGTAGACGGAGAGCTTTTGTCGTAGACTGTCCAGACACTGCTGAGATGTGATGTTTTCTCCATCCCACTGGGAGTGTATTCGGTTATTGTCCATGATAGTCTTTCTACTCTGTTGTTCCTGCCCGAGTACCAATGAGGGGTCTCATTGGTACTCGGGCAGTCTTCCAATGTCTTTCCGAAAAGAATTAATTTTCCCTTCTAGCCTTCTTTGCCAAGGAGGTATTCGAGGTGTTTGTCTAAATTGGGGAGGGTCTTGCTTTGGTCTCATTGCGACCCCAATTGTTCTGCAGATGGAAATTGCAGCACAGTAGATGATTGTGTGTAGCGACATAGTTTGGCAAGATAAATTTGTTCATGGCCTGCAAGACGATACCCAGTCTCTTAGAAGATCTTAATTTGGCAAGAGTTGGTCTATTCAATGGATCTGTTCCACTATACTCTATAAGAGCTCTTTCCATTTCTGCTTGGATTATTTCAAGCAGGTCATCGTTGGCTGGCTGTTGTTGTTGAAGTTCTTGAGTCTCGTAAGCTCTTTGCGCCAAAGGTGTTTCAGGCTCTGGATCTCTTGTATTTCGACCAAATAATTCGCGCTCAACTTCGCTCTTTATTGTTCACACTCACTTTAAACGTCTTTATTTTTATCTCTTGCAAAAACACAATGACTAATACTCTCAGCTGGAGTGTTTCATGCTGTTCCAAATTCACGTAATAAGCACCCGTGTCTTATTTAAGATTCATTAGTTACAACATTTTTCCCATCGCCTCTGGTCTGTCAGTCTTGATGGTAGTCGACTTCGGAATTACTCAACCTTAAGTTTTTTACATCCATCGAATTTTTGGGGCTACCCTTGTTGATACTTTTTATATACGGCCGTTTTTATTTCGTTTTCGCATTATTTTTATCTGAATGATTAATTTAGAGGGTTTCTTAATTTTTGGCGGCGTAAAATGAATTTTATAACAATATGTATATATAATTCAGTTCAGTATGATATAGAAGATGGTAATGATCTGCTCACAAGCAAACTGTACTGGTATTGCAAACAGAAAAGACATACCTACATGTTGACATGCGTATGAAATCAAATCTATAAAAGCAAGTAACATACTATTTTTGTCTCTCCCTCTCTCTCTTTCTCCCTATCTCTCCCTCTCTCTCTCTCTCTCTCTCTCTCGCTCTCTCTCTCTCTCTCTCCCTCCCTCTCTATCTCTCTCTCTCTCTCTTGCAACTACCATGTATATGTTTGTGTGTATTGGTCACCCAATATAAATTATTTTCTGAACCACCCTGTACAACTATAATTCAACTCCACACGAAGTTGCAACCGCCCCGTATAAGTATTAATGCGGTCCACCCTATTTACTGTTTCGATTTTTCTATTGTTTATATCACTCTTTATACCAATAATTTTACTTCGCCCCATATGTCACGTATAGGCAACTACAGTATATAATATTTTTTTATCCACCCTGTATAACTACAATTCCACTCCAATTTATATTTCAATCATCCTATGCACATGTTTCAAACATATCATCCTATGCACATCTTTCAAACATTTTTATAACCCTCCGCTCTAAAACTCAAATATCTTATTTCAACCAGCTAGTGTATGGAGATACTTATGTGCCACCCAATACAACATTTTTTGAACCACCCTGTATAACTTTAATTCTATTTCACCTTATGCTTCAACCGTCCTATATATACAACTGCTTATGTACCACCCAATATCCCATTTACTTGTAAGATTTTTTGAACCCACATGTATTACTGTAATTCTACTTTACCCTATATTTCAACTGTGCATATTGATTGCTGCTTGAATTTCCATGCACGCACACACACCTACCATCGTATACAGTAAAGAAAACATTGCACACATAATAATTTTTTTTTCGATACATTTCATTGAGCCTCGTAAAATGAAAACCGTTACAAACACCCTGTACGATATATTTTCATGGCATATCTTGACATTTAAACTAGATATTTATGATGAAATGTTGTCATTTACCATGATGTATACAGTTTTTTGCATATATTTTTCCGATTTTCAGAAAAAATGGTAAGTTTTACATTATAGAAAAATATACGGAATCAAGCAATTTATAATAGTCAAATTTCTTGAGCGGTTTTAGAGAAAACGGTGAAGATTCACTGAAATTTACTGAAATCTAGTCCCATATTTACTTTTTTTCTGATTTTCTGGAAAACCGTAAATCTCATGTTATAGATAATTGTATAGAACCTTTCTGTAATGTTTCTTAATATAATGCAGTTTAAATCATCAAAATTGCCCAAGCCGTTTTGAATAATCGCTCATCATACGTAAAAAAAAGTTGCAGACTAATTGATAACCTCCTCCTTTTTGGAAGTCGGTTAAAAAAGAATAATGTCTGAAAATAGAGATTGATTGCACACGGTTTCTAAACGGTATTTATTTAAGTCAGCTGAAGTCGGTTCTTTTTTAAATATAAATTACATAGTTTAACTGTTTACTTCTCCAAGTTTGCTGTTAAAATCTTAGGAATTATTCTCTATAAACTGTTACTGACGTGATGGTATAAACGAAATACTGTTGATTTTATGTCCGAAAATGAGTTCAATTTTTCTCGATAAACTGGTGCAAATTTGACTTAAGAAATATTATAGAATATAAGTGTTTTGGCAGTAATCGGTTCTTTCTTCGAATTGGCTACTGGCGTCAAACAACAAACCTACTTGTGAGATTTATACTGTTCATAGATAATATCAAAGAATTCGCCTTTTTGCAATGACAGGGTTGCCAAGCTAAACCACGATCAAAAATTTTGACTTATGACGTAACTAAGAGAATTTAATTTGACAATATACAGGGTAGCACAGAAACTTCTAGAGATCATATAATAATAAAGTTCCTTTCAAATTGGATGAATTTGAAAGAGGTGATCTTCAGAATTTTATGTGGTGCGACTTTGTTGTGAGATTGTACATTCGCAAAATCAAATAATTTATCAACAAAATTCGTTGATGGCATTTTTGATTCAGTGATCCCATTAAAATCAGAAGGAGAACCTAGAAAAAACCTTATGAACAACACAAGAACATGACCATTAGCAATTTCTTCCTTAATCATGGGCAACCAGGATTGTTTTCATTTATCAAAATTAAAACACACTCTTTTACTTTTCGTGTTAAGTTCTTCTTGGTGTAATATGACTGAATTTTAAAACTGTATTTTAAGACCAATATATATTAATTTTGTGTATGGTGGTGTTATTTCCTAAAATGTGCTTAAACATTGACAAACTATACAACAACTATCCTTCAGGAAACAAATGAATATGGTGATCCTCAAAAACAAATACCAACAACTGTGCTGAAACTTGAAAACTTTCTTTATATGCTGGTTGAGATGTACAGGGTAATCCATCTCAAACGAGTCCTTGGTTATTTTCAAAACTATTGCAATAAGCAAAAACAGGTCGATTTTTGTTTCGAAGGGGAAATTTTTTGAGGTGAATTGGCGCTTGCGCCCATTCATCATAAACAGGTCAATTCAATGACCTTGAAATTTGAGATAGGGAACATAGGTGTTGTCGTATATCATTTGAAAGCCTTTTTTACGGACTATACCGTCATAATAAAAAAATTTATTGCAATTCCTGTTCATGTAACAGAAAACCTAACGGACCTAGTAGTAAAACCGGATAATTAAATTAGTGTTGAGCTGGTAAGTCTTTATTACCAAAATCAAAATTGTGCTCGCCCTGCTGCAAGGGTTTTTAACCAAAACCATCCCGAACGTAACGTTCGTCGTAAATACGTATTGGAGTTGATTTTAAAATTTATTGAGACGGGCTCAGTAATGAATAAAAAGAGAGGTCCCGTTGAAATTGTAAATGATGAAGGGGTAGCTGTAGCTACATTGTGCCTTGTCCAACTTATACCAAACACGCAGTCTGTTCAACAAATCGCTGCAGCTTCCGGAATTAGCAAAACTAACGTTTTTAGAATTTTGCATAAGTACAAATTCCATCCGTACCAAATTAAATTACTTCATGAATTGAATGATGATGATTTGGATCGAAGGCAAGAGTTTTGCGAAATCATGACCCAGCGTATGATCGAAAACTCGAATTTCTTGTACAATGTTTGCGTTTCGGATGAGTGCACTACTTCACTTCATGAGGAGGTTAACCCACATAACTGTAGATTTTGGAGCGATGCAAATCATCATTTATTTCGAGAAGCTCATAGTCAACATCAGGTAAAACTAAACGATTGGCTAGGGCTTTTGGGAAATCATCTAATTGGACCCCTGTTTATTATTGGTAATTTAAATGGTGAAATTTTATCACAATATATTGGAAAATGAAATTAATGCATTGATAAGAGAAAAAATAGAAAATGATTCTCTACTACATGAAGAGCAATTGCATTTCCAAGATGGAGCTCCTCCTCACTACGCCGCACCAGTTCGTCAATACCTCGATTTGGAATACCCTGGTTGCTGGATTGGAAGAAGAGGTCCTATAGAATGGCCTGCCCGATCACCTGATCTGAACCCTTTGTATTTTTTGTGGGAACATGTTAAATCCAAAATTTTTATGACTCAGCCTGAGAATTTGGACGAACTACACCAACGAATTATAGCGGAGTGTCGTCAGATAACACCGACTATGCTGAACCATGTCAGAGACGGCTTTCAGTCAAGACTATTGTATGGAAGTCAATGGAAGACACTTTGAACATTTGCTTTAGAGGCATTGTATTGTAATGTAAATTCGTTTTTTTTAATACTCTTATTATTACATGTACAGAAATTGCAATAGAAAATTTTATTACGACGGTATAGTCCGTAAAAAAGGCTTTCAAATGATATACGACAACACCAATTTTCCCTATCTCAAAGTCATTGAATCGGCCTGTTTATGTTGAATGCCGGCAAGCGCTAATTCACCTCAAAAAAATTTCCCCCTCGAAACAAAAATCGACCTGTTTTATCTTATTGCAATAGTTTTGAAAATAAACAAGATATTCAAGGTGGCTCGTTTGAGATGGAATACCCAGTATAAAGTAATTTGAAAAGATGACGCGGTCCAAACCCGGAAAAAGCAGAATCAGCTATGACTTTGGCCGCGAAAACCTACGTCCTCATAGAATACAGTCAGTTTCGAACGTAATCAGGAGTTTCTGAGTTGTTTTGGCAGAACTAGTAGGTCTCAATAAGTAACGAAAAAAAAGTGAAACTATACTGAAACCTGATTGCATATAAAAATTACACTGTTTATTTGGCAGATATGGTAAAATATTTAATGAAAACATCCTAGCTGCTTTTGTGATAGACTTCTTCACTTCAAACGAAATCTAGACAAAGAATACAGTCAGTTTCGAACATAATCAGGAGTTCCTGAGTTGTTTTGGCAGAAGTAGTCGGTCTCAATAACCAACGAAAAAAATATATAAATAAATAAATAAATTCAGAAATGGATACCCAGAATTATATCCGCTTTTAACAATTAATACCAGCTCTCTATGCTTCACCTCTTAGACTGCACATCACTGAACAGGAAAAATTGCCACTGGTATTAACCAAATTGAAACTCAGCTTTGACACACTCTAGGCTCAGCTATCTTTTATCATTAGTGATTTTTTTTATTATACTAGCCGTTACCCGCGGTTTCACCCGCGTATGGAATGTACAATTATTTGCAAAAAGAAATAGCTTATGAAACATTATGAGCTATCCTATATAAAAAAATTCTAACTTTTTTAAATCACCCTACATAACCCTAAATCCACCAATCCCGAAAATATTTTACCCAAACTGCAAGTGCTTATGGGCCCAACCTGTATAACAATTTTATTCAACATTTTTTTGAACCTCTTTGTATAACTGTAACTCCAATTCACCCTATAGTGCAACCATACTGCATATGCTTCTATTTATTTGTCACTCAATATAACATTTTTTAAACACCTAACTATAACTCTACTCCACTCTATACTTCAGCTAAAATTTTGCTTCGCCCCATATTTCAGGTATTTCATATAGTAGGAGGCAACTGTTCATGGACCACCCTATATAAGAATTTTCTTAACATTTTTTTATCCACTCTGTAAAACTATAATTCTACACCACCCTTGATTTTAACCACCTTGTATATACAACTACTTATAGGCGACCGAATATAACATTTTTTGTACCACTCTGTATAATTATAATTCCACCAATACCCAACACACTCACCCAAACTGCAACTGCTTATTAGCTGCCCTATATAATTTATTGAACTTTTTTGAACCGCCTTGTATGACTATATCTCAACTTCCATCTTCATTTAAACCATCATGTATATATTGCTGCCAATTAGTCAACCGCGATATTCTATTTGCCTATCAGTTTTTGTACCATTCTGTACAACCATAAGTTTACTCTACAAAATATTTCAACCACCCTTTATATGCAGCTGCTTAGGTGTCACCAAATATAACATTTTTTAAACACTTAACTACAACTTAGCTCTACTCTATATTTCTACTATCTTATCTATGCAACTGCTTATGGACTTACCATAACCAGTTGCATAACCATTTTTCTGATATTTTTTTAACCACCATGGAAAGTATAATTTGTCTCCACCTTATATTTCAACAATCGCTTATATGCAACTACTTTAAACATTGTTCTAATCACACTGTATATCTATAATTTTACTTCGCTTCATGTTTCTGATATTGCATATACGCAACAGCTCAGGTTCTATCCTACAAATTTTTTCGAACATTTTTTATCCACCCTGTTTAACTATACCTAATTCTACCCCACCCTCTATTTCAACTACATTGTATATGCAACTACTTATCGGTCACCCAGTATAACATTTTTGTACCACCCTGTATAACTATAAGTCCATCAATTCTCAATATATTTCACCAAAACTGCAACTGCTTATGGGGCACCCTATATTTTGTTCAAGATTTTTTTATCAGCTTATATGTATATCTCTACTTCAATCTATATTACAACCTCCGTGTATATAAATGTTTCAAATACTTAATTATAACTGTACTCCACCCTATATTTCAAATATCTTATCTATGCAAATGAATATGAGCTACGCTATTCCACATTTTTTCCTCATTTGTAACTTTGTCTAACCTTGTTTGAATCACCCTGTGTAACTATATCTTTACTTCACGCCATATTTCAGGTACAACTTTACATATGCAACTACCCACCCAATATAACATTATTGTACCCTGTATACTTAGAATACTAGTTCAGCCTATATTTTAACCATCTTGTATAAGGAACAGCTTTTAGATCATAACATTTGTTTATAACATTTTTAAAACCCACCAGTATATTTCAACCATCCTATATATACAACTACTTGTGAATATAAAATAAGTTTTTAACCCTATAAACTATAATTCCACTCCATCTTAGATTTCAACCACCCTGTATAAACAACTGCTTCCAAAATATCCCCATAAATTATAATAAGTCTAATTCAAATATCCTAACTGCTTACATAACACATTTTAAGATTTTTGTATCTACCCTGTTTAACTATAATTCTAAACTACCCTTATTTCAGCCACATTGTATATGCAAGTACTTATGAGCCAAACAATATAACATGTTGTTATCCACCCTTTATAAATAAATTCCAATCACCTGTTTTATAACCACCTGGTATATGGAACTATTTATTGCCCACCCAATATAACTTTTTTGAACCACCCCGTATAGCTCATTCCACTCCCCCTTATTTCAACCACATTATATATATATGCAGCTGCCTATGGGCCACGTAACATAACTTTTTTGAACCCATGTAATTCTACTTCCCTCCCCTCTATGTCTCACCTATCCTAAATATGGAAAACTATGTATCATATATCAGTTCATTTTTTTAAATCAAAACATGTTAGTTGCATTCGCATATTTCGAATTTTGAATAAATGCTAAGCTAATGCAAGTATCTAACTTTTGTTGCGTGCGTAGCACCAATTGAATAATTTTGTGATCCCAATATAGTAAAAGTATTTTCACCATATCTACTGTTTCTGTCAATGTAGGAAGATAAAATGTATACCAGATTTTAAGTCAAAGTATGGGCTTTGCAACAAAAAAGATTCAGCAAAATCAGTTTATTAGTTCTTACGTGATGCCCGAACAAACAAACACACTACCGATTTTTAGTATAGATACTAGGGATGTAACGAATATTCGCATTCGCATTAGCGAATATTCGTGTGTTTTTTAATATGCGCATTCGTATTCGCGGCTATACATGCGATTTTTTTGCGAATGTGTTTGACAATGTAAAGCGAAAATAGTTTTAAAATAGCAATGGAATTAATTAATTTAAGTTTGCACACTGTATAACTAACATGTCAATTCAAAAATTAAGTACAGGTAGGTATTTACTTTTATTTTCAATGTAAAATAACATTTGTATGATGACATCAATTTCTTTATAACTTTAACGAAAAATGTAAATGTAATTAACATGATATAGGCAAAATGAATTTCAAGATCTATAAGTTTCAGGGAAAACTTATAGATCACATATAACCCCGTTTTCTTGTGATTTCTAGGACAAAGAATTCGTATGTTAACGAAAACCTGTCAAAGAAATTATGATACAATCTTTTGGAGATTCAATCAGTTAGTATTATATAAGGTTGTCCAAGAAAAACGCAAGTTTATTTTCGTTTTATAACATTTTTATTTCTGGACTGATTTTAAATAAATATGGGCAAAATTTAAATTTTTCACTTTGTGGATCGCTCAGATCAGCTCCAGGCCTTTTGTCAGAGCTACCTGCTAAATTCGAAATACGGAGACTATTTTCCTAAGTGTGTATCCCACGTTTGCGTGGTTCGGGCCGTGCATTGCGTCAAAGTGACAGGCACAACAAAACTAAATTTATCATTAAGCTTAGGTAATTTTGCAGAATAAAAGCAATTAGCTATCAGGATGTTAAAACATACATACCTTTACCTTGTCATAAGTAAGTTATTTTTTGACCGACTCATATGCTCTCAATCATATTTTACTCAAAAATATACAAGCTTGTAGAATCTTACTTTTAAAGTTATACAAAGTTTAGATTCGTTCAATACTTTGTTTTTAAAACTTATTTTATAAATACGTAGTCAGCACAGTGGCACCATCAATTGTCCCCTAAACATACGCGATATTAAAATTCCGTTTTTTGACAATCCTATATAATTTTAGTTTTTATTTGGCTCATAAACTTAAGTATACCTTTTTATTGTTTAATTAAAAATAAATACATACAAACTCCTTATAACTTGTCTCACATATCAAAATATTATATATCAAATTTTTTTGGTTCACTCCAATATGATGACAACTTTACTGTTGAAATAGCATGGAGTGTAAAGGTTTGGAGTTAGGATACAAAATTTTGTGTTTATACATCTGTGGGACAACAAAGGTTCTACAGCTAATTCAGTTTATGTATTAATAGCATAAAAGAACTGCTTTATATAATAATTACAAGGCTCAATTTAGGGGATAATTTTTGATTAAACCAAAATAAGTAAATTTTGATCTGATATTCGCATTCGTATAGCGAATATCGAAAATCGGACATTCGTTACATCCCTAATAGATACATATGAATTAGATATTGGTAACAAGCAAGACTTTTTTAATATGTGATATAATAAATTACTAGACAATTTTTTCAAGTACAGGGAACGGTGGTCCGCAAATAAGTTCAAAACCTATTTTTTAAGTGTGTCACTTAAAACAAGTTATTCTTGATCAACTTACTGGATCGGTTTCATCCATTTTATAGGTGATTTTGTTAACAGTTTCTCCCACTTTATTGAATAGTCTCATAACTCCAGCACTGCTTAGAGCAGATGTGTTAGTGGCTTTTGGTAGTTCAATATCTAAAATAATGTTGATAAATATATGGATCAATAACACATGATAGGTATATTGAAAATATGATATCCCTTTTAGAGATTTTACAGATCTTTGAATACAAGTTTTTTCAAGGAGGACATTTTTGCAGGGTTAATAACTTACATCAAATTATGTGCACCAATAGAATAATAAATAAAGTCCAAAATTTCTTAGAGTATATATTTAATTTTATAGTTGGCCATCAAAAACTCCCTTATATTTACTTGTAATCCTTTTCAAAATTGTTGACAAAGCAGTTTCAGTGATAGTGAATTAGAATTATAAAAAATTAACTCTTTTATTTCCCATAAAGAGCCTTTTCATCTCATCTGTTACATGATGCTGCATGAAGCTTAATTTTTTAAATTATAATTTTAATATACCTTCCAGAATTAAAGTTGACTATATACCGTATTTTTTTTAAATATAGGCTCAATAGTTTCGGAGAAAGGTAGGAATGATCCGATTTATTTTTTCTATAACTTTGAGAACGGCTCTATATTATCTATTTTTTCTTTAGGAATAACACCACATAAACTTGAAAGTCTGTATATTTCAAAAGTCCAAACGTTTCAATGTCTAAATCAGACCTCATTTTCAATGGTATTAACATAAATTAAAGAAAAAATTAAAAAATTAAGAGGATTGGCAATGGCATTACATTCGTAATCAAAATTTGATAATAAAAACCAGAGATGCCACAATTATCATTCAGAAAACATCTATATTATCTATTTTTCAACATTTTATAGTCAGTTCATTTGATGAAATATATGCAACTTTAAGGTATTGCCTTAAATTTTCCTGTAAATGTTGAGCGAGGTCTATACTAATTTATAAAAACGTTTTATATAAATCATTTTGAAATTATAAAAAATATATATTCGTAGTTGTCATGACGAGCGTTTCATTTGATCATTACATGATGCGTTTGAAATAAAATATTTCTCTATGTTCGTTTAATTAATTTTCTAATTTGGCCCAAAAAGTTACCATTGTAAACTTTGAATGAGGGTCTATACTTTCTGTTAATTTTAAAATTATAAGCTCAACAGTTTCGATGAAAAAGGGGAAAGAGGAAATGGGATGATTTTTGTATATTTTCCTTAATATATTTAAAAAAGATATTTGTATTTCTCATTATGAGCATTTTTATTTGATACATTACAAAGTGCGCTTGAAAAAAATTGTTTTTTTTTTCATTGAATTTGAAATATAAAAATTGCTATCGCTTCCCGCTAAATAGTGATAGAAAGCGGTTGATAATACATCAGTGGGTTGGAATTGTATTTTTCGGTTGTAACAATCTGTATATGAAAATATATTTCAAAAATACCGTTTTTAAAAGCAGGTCATTTTTCCGGCCCTGTGACATTAGTACGGCAATTTTTGAAATTCAATTTGAAATGAAGTGTGGCGTAATGTGCCCGACATGTGCCGTATTGTAAAATATATATTGTTATATAGTCTGTGGGTTCAATTATAACAATAATATTTGCTTTCACTTTTCTAGAACTTTTATTTACATCAAATTATACAGAAATGCTGTTTCAAATATCACAATAACATTACAATATACACTCGTCGTCGCTATCTAACTAAGTGCCGCGATTATAATTTTTTGTTCTAAAATCGATCGGTGTCATACTGGAATGAAACGGGGACCGGCTTAAGGAAATTTCGTTATACCGCCGGTAGACGACGTCATTAAGCCTCTTGACCTCCTCGTATGGACCATCCCAGGCGGGTGTAAGCTTTGGGGATTTACTCTTGCTCCGTTGGGGGTTGTACAGCCAGACTTTGTCCCTCTCCTGGAACCCGACTGAATTGGCCTTGAGGTCGTATCGCGTCTTCATGGTGACCAACACCAGTGACCGGAATTGGCCGGATCTGCGTTCGGGCCAATTCGTGTATTGCCAGCATGTTATGTCGGAGCTGGTCGGCATAATCGTCGATGTCTTAGGAAGGTTCTTCGAGGGAGCCAAAAGCCAAACCACAGGGTAATCGCAGCTCCTTTCCGAATATGCCAACAGGACTAGAGGATATGCTCTTCCCAATCACGCTGGTTATTGCTGACGACCTTGGATAGGTGTTCCAAGGTCCTGTTGAATCTTTTCACCAGACCTTCTGGATACATTCGATTCGAAGTTACGCCACTGGTCTGAATGTATTTCCATCGGGACGCCAAACCTGCTGAATAGTTGTTCTAGTAGCACCGCCGCTACCGTGGTTGCCTCTTGGTTGGGTATCGCATATGCCTCAGGCCATTTGCTGAAGTAATCCATTGCGACCAGAATGTATTTGTTCCCCCTCTCAGTCCGGACCGGCGACATCGATGGCAATTCTCTCAAATGGGACGCCCCCATTGTACTGCTGCATTCTGCCCTTGGTCCGGGTCTTCGGGCCCTTATTGGCTGCACAGGTGTCACATTTCCGGTACCAAGCTCTGACGTCTTCAAAGTAATTTACCCAGTAGTATCGCTGGTGAACTTTGTCTAGGGTTTTGTTCATGCCCAGTTGGCCCCCGGTAATCCCATCATGTACTTCGGTCAGGATGGCTGGTACCTTTTTCTTAGGAACTACCAGTTGGGACTTGGTTTTTCGGCCATCGGTGCTTTCCCAAACTCGTTTAAGCATTCCATTCTCTACTCTTAAAGAGTCGCATTGGGCCCATAACGATTTCTGCACGCCCGAGTATCTAGCTACCTCGTCCCATCATGGCCTGGGTGCCCCTCTAGTTTTGAGTGACAAGATTGGTTCGATGTCTGGATCAGCCATTTGGTCCTGGATGCACTGTTCCGTTGTCCAGTCTTCATTGGCCTGCACTCGGATCTGTCAGATGGAAATACCCTCTCGCTGTTCCGTCTTCAGATAATGTCCGCATTCTGCTCTACAGGGTCTTCTGGATTGGGCATCGGCATTATTGGGCAAACGGCCGGCACGGTGTTCCACCTTGAAATCGTATTGCTGTAATTTCTCCATCCACCTGGCCAGTTGTCCTTCCGGTGTCTTCATGTCCAGCAGCCATTTAAGTGCGGCATGATCTGTCCGGATTAAGAAATGACGATTATAGAGGTATTTGTGCAAATGGTCTACAGCCCTTATTATTGCAAGAAGTTATTTTCTGGTGACACAATAACTGCTTTCCGGTTTCGAGAATCCACGGCTGTAGTACTCGATCACCCTCTCTTCACCATCTTGCACCTGGGACATGACGGCCCCCAAACCTGTGTTGCTGGCGTCGGTGTCTAAAATGAACTTGCCGGACTGTGTAGGAAAGGCTAGGATTGGGCTGGAACATAGTGCTGCCTTCAGTCGCCTGAATGATGTTTCGCAATCCTGATTCCAACGGAAGGTCTCTTTCTCAGTGGTCTGCCGATGTAGAGGCGCGCAATACAAATCGCCTGTAGTAGGAACAGAGGCCCAAGAAGCTTCGGAAGTCATGCTTGTCTCTTGGGACTGGCCAATCACGGATGGCTTCTATCTTGTCCTCGTTGGTGCGGATTCCTGACTCGGAAACGACGTGGCCCAAAAACTCTACTTCTTTTTGGAACATGGAACACTTCTTCGGGTTGAATCTCAGGTTGGCATTATTAATTCTGGAGAATACTTCGTCCAGGTTCTTCAGATGGTCGTCGAATGTCTGACCCATGACTAGAATGTCGTCGAGGTATACTAAGCACGTCCTCCATGTTAACCCGTTCATTATTTACTCCATTAGCCTCTCAAATGTAGCGGGTGCATTACATAACCCAAAGGACATGACCGTGAACTGAAACAGCCCTTTACTGGTGGAGAACGCTGTCTTCTCTCTGTGTCGTTTGCGTGTAGACCAACCTGCCAATATCAACTCTTAGGTCTAGTGTGGAGAACCAACGGGAGCCTGCTAGTGTGGTCAGAGTGTCATCTATTCGTGGTAGTGGATAGCTGTCTTTCTTGACGTTATTCAGCTTTCTGTAATCCACGCAAAATCCGGTGGTTCCATCTTTCTTTTTAACTAGCACGACGGGAGCAGAACATGGACTCGATGTTTTCCTCGACTGCCTGTTGTTGCCCCAATGGTAGCCGTCTAGGTGGTATTCGGATTGGTTGAGCCTTTCCGGTATCTATTCGATGCTCGATGATGTTGGTGCGACCGGTGGTTCCATCTTGACTGTTAAAAATTTGCCAGTGCTTTGTGATTAATTGCTTGGCTTTCTTCTGGTTCTCTGGTTGTCAGGTGTGTTAAATGGTCAGCACACTGTTGTAGGAACTCTTTACTGGGCCCTGTCTCCTTCGCCGACGTCTGGTACTCTTCTTCGCAATTGATGATGGTCTCTACTGGCTTGAAACAAGCTAACTCTTGACCATTGGCAATTCTGATGTCGTGGTTGGACAAATTCATGATTCTAATTGGTATATCTTGTCCGGTTTTAACTATAGCCCGTCCAACTAAGTAGTCATGAGCTGAGTTCCACCATTCCAACGCAGCTCCCAGGATTACTGTGTAGCTGCCCATGAAAAATCTGTTCCGTTCGACCAGGAATTTTGGCTGAGGATTTTGCTACAATTTTTATGGAGGTCGCTGAGCTGTTGACGCGCCGTGTCAATACAAATTCTTCATTTAGGAATCGAAGATCATATCTCGGGTCGAACATAAATCCATGCTGGCTGATTAGGTCCATACCCAGTATAAAATCGTTCTGAATATTCGCTACCAGGACCCTGTGCCGGATCATGTTGTCCCCTATCTGTAGCACGACATCTGCCTCACCCTGTATTGACATGGACTCGCCGGTGACTCTCCTGAGCTGGATGTTGTTGTTAGGTGGCCGGATCTCCGAAGCCCTCAAGACCCTGGACCTGGCGATGGACACAGCGGCGCCGGTGTCGATGATGATGGTAATTGCTCGGCCATTGATGGTGCCCCTGATGACTAGGCTGCTGCTATCTCTGCAAAATCCCCGGATGGATACTGTCCTGGGGGCTGGTGGAGGGTTAGTCAGCATTCGCCCCCTTATGCTGACTGATTGGAGTTTCCCTGGTTGGTGAGGTTGTTGTTTTGGCTACTTCTGGTTGGTGATCGTTCAAGTAGACTCACTCTGCAGTCACGTTGGAAATGTCCTGTCCGTCCACATCGGTAACATGCCCCCCTTGCGCTAGTTCTTTGTGACTGTTATAGTAGTTTGTTCATACCGGCCAACAGCACTTGACATGGTGACTCTGGATCTTCCTGGTTGAAGGAAACTGCTCTCACCCTCGGTTTGGACATGTTCATGACTGCCTCTAGTTCCAAGGCCCGAAGTAAAGCTTCATTATTTTTCTTGACGCCACTCAGTCGTAAATATCTTTGCACTTCCACATCTCTGATGCCGCTTATGAAACTCTGTGTGGCCAACTGGTCTTTCGTTTCCTCTGGCAAGTCTGAGTAGGACAAGTGTACTAACCGTCTAATCTCTGCTTCGAATTCTTGGAGGCTTTCACCGGATTTTTGCGTTTTTCCACTGAGTTGGACTCTTGTCCAGAACGGCGATGATTTTGTCGAAATTGCCTTGTTCATCGACTGTAATGCTTTGGAGGAGTTCTAAGGCTTCTCTTAAGAAAATTACAAGAGACGTAGATTTTTCTTGGTTATCCCATCCATTAGCTGTAGCCACGGCTTCAAATTGCCGTTTATACATGGACCAAGATGAAGTGCCATCAAATATGGGTGGTTTGCTAACGGAACCTTTGGTACTCAGAGTGTGCTGGTATTTTCCTCGCTGTAAGTCCTGCTGCATATTTTTTAAATTTCTGTTTCTACCTTGTTTTGGATGGCACTGATTTTATCTTGAACTGTGTTTTGAATAGAACTGATTTTAAACTTTACCTGGCTTTGGATGGAATCGAGGTAATTTACTTTGGTTTCAAGAGTGTCCACGGTATTTTTTATGGTCTTAATGTCATCATCTATTTCTTTTATGTCTGACTCAACTATTTGCATTCTGTCATTAACTGTTTCATTAAGTTGTGCTACTATTTGCATTAATTGTTCAAATTGCAGTTGTCTTTTCTCTTCAGTTTCGTGTCGTTTTATAATTCACTTTGATCTTGTTTCTCTTCAAATTTTGAGAATAATCCCTCAATTAAATTGTTCGCTTTTCATCGTAGTGACAGATCTTCCAATTCTATTTTACGTCTTTCATCAAAAGATTTTACTAACCTTTGCTGAATTTCTTCTTCATGTTGTTTCTCCTTCTTGTCACGTTTTTCCTGAATCTGGGTATTTTTTTTGTAGTCTCGTCAATTTTATCTTTTTACATACTTCGGATTTCCATAAATCAAATTGCGATTTTAACTTCACTTGATCCTTCACTTCTGATCACTAAATTGTTATATAGTCTGTGGGTTCAATTAAAACTATAACACTAATATTCGCTTTCACTTTTCTAGGATTTTTATTTATTTCAAATTATACAGAACAGCTGTTTCAAATATCACAATAACATTACAATATACGCTCGTCGTCGCTGTCTAACTAACTGCCTGCTCTGGGCCGTTCTTTTAAAACCTGCATCGAAAACTTTTATACAATCAATCATCAATTCTACAGCTGCCGAGCCATTTCCAGAACAATTTTTTGTCCTAAAAGCGATCGGTGTCGTACTGGAATGAAACCAGGGCCGGTTTAAGGAAATTTCCTTACAATATATTACATAAATAACGTTTTTAAGAGCAGATCCTTGTTCCCGCCCTGTGAAGTGAGCACAGCAAATTTTTAAATTAAATTTGAAATGACGTATGCCGTAATGTGCCCGACATGTGCCGTATTTTAAAAAAATATTTCAAAACTAACGTTTTTAAGAGCAGGTCCTGTTTTCCGCCATGTGAAGTTAGCACCGCAAGTTTTGGAAGTCCAGTTTGAAATAAGTGTTCTGTAATGTGCCTGACATGTGCTACCATGTGCCGTATTGCAAAAAATATATATTTCAAAAATAACGTTTTTAAGAGCAAGTCCGCAAGTCCTGTTTCCCGCTATGTGAAGTTAGCACCACAAATTTTCAAATTCTGTTTGAAATGAAGTATGTCATAATGCACCCGACCTGTGCCGCTTTGCACGAAAAATTTATTTAAAAAATAATGTTTTAAGGAGCAGCTGCAATTCGGTTTTGCAGGTGGAAAACACTTTTGTCCACTTGAAATTTCTTTGTTAATCGACCCTCGGACACGTCAGCCTTAAATTAATAATGCGCAAAATTTGACATAAATATATTTCACATGACGTCAATAATGTGATCTGCGTGACGTCAAACACAATTTTTTTAAATGGCAACTCCAATATTTGATATATCGATTTGAAAGATCTACTAATTACACATACAGAACGTTAAAATTTCAACTCGATTTTATTCACTTATACCAAAAAATCAACTGAAAGGTATAGGTAAATGTAACAAAAGAATAAGAAAAAATCAAAGCAAGTGTTCAAATTGGACACCATTTACTAGCTGACAATGAGCAATGTGATTTTCAAATTAGTTAGGTTAACACTGCAATAGTACTGTTTTTTGAAAATGTTTTTGCTCTATCTTTCATGTTTCCATGTTTTGTTAAAGGTCGATGTTTTGCTCGTTTTTGATTTTTTCCCGAACAGTGAATAAACAATTTGAAGACACGAGATGTAAGATCGACATCTAGGATTTTCGAGTGAATTAGCACACAGAGGTTCCGAATCTGGTGCCGTTCCGTGTAATTGCTGAGAGTAATGAATAAACAAGTTGATTTTGCATTCCTATTATCATACACATCAAATTTGATAGTTAACAGACTTGAATTGTAATTTTGATTGTACTTAGAAGTAAAGAATGTTGATTTTAAATCATACCCAAGGTATTGAAATTTTAATTATGACCGGTTATGGAGGTAGGACTCCAAAGTTTCCGAATTATTTAATAATAAATACCCTGATCGACCTATTACAAGATGAACCATATGTAATGTACAGGCCAAATTAACAAACTTGGGTCATGTAGAGATCAATATAAATCAGGTCGGCCAGCAATATCAGAAGAAAAACAATTTGATGCACGGTACTATTCAGAAGATTTAAATTAAAATTTAATCTGTTTTTATTTATGATAATGTTTCTAGACATTATTTGGACAATAATCACAAAAAAACTAAATTGTATCTACCACGCTTTTTTTAATCGCATAAAATATTTTTTTTTATATATAAAAATAATTATAGGTACTAATAACTAAATCAGATTTAAGAAATAGTATCAAAAAAATTCTGATTTTAAAAAAGTAGGTAATAATTTTGAGAATAAATATTATAAATATATGCACACTGGATCGTGCTTTAGTCTTAATTACTTCGAGTACTTTTGTAAATATACTTTTCCATACTAATAGTTCAGGAATAAAGTTATCAAGACTATCTAGCATGCTGTCTCACACAAAATGATCTATCCAATTTATTTTAAGATATCTGATCATGATGGAAATCGGATTAAAATATGTTTATTGTGTAGCCAAAGATCGAAAACAATGTGTAATCTAAGTGGATATTTCAAAAAAAAAAGATTATTAAATATTGTTGATAACTTAAATTTGCCAGACGATCGTTTACCAACAGTGTTGTGCCCAGCGTGTAAATTATGTGTTTTACGAGGATCAAAAATCAGAAGATTTAAGCCATTTTCGTTGGAAGAGATCATTAAAAAGTTTACTTCAATTCGAAATAATGTAAGATCTGTAAGCGCAGATGGCATGTGCAAGTGCCATTTATGTTATGTGGTTGATAATTAGTTTCTTCTGAAAAAAAAAAATTTACTACCAGTAGAATGATCAACAAAAAATAAATAAATAAATCGCTCTTTTATATGTCGTACTCCAATCGGGAAAGGTATAAATAATAAATGCAAATCCACAACACTTTTCGATAATATAAAAATGACATATTTAGAAAAAGTGATAAGAAGCAGAAAGAACATTTAATTGTAGATAATTTAAAAGATTCCAGTAATAATAAAAATAATCCAGAAAATTCGACGAAAACAGATAGTGATGAAACATTTATTCTTTCTCAAAAGCGAGGTATTCGGGTGGAAGTTGTACTAAAGCCTAACAAAAGATGTAAAAGAAGTATTCTTTCATATCACATATTGAAAAATTAAAAAGAAATTTAAATATCAGCAACAGAAAATTATATGGACTGACAACAGCAATTAGTTCTGAAAATGGTAATAGTTCAACTGCAATTGAAAAAAAAATTTAAAAAAACTTTCGTTGAAAAATCTCACGTGCTCGATGATTTTTTGAAGTCAGAGAGTTCACATTTGTCACAAAATTAAAAAATAATAAATAAAAATGTGAGTGGATTCATAGACTTTGTGACAAGAAAAAGCAATTTAAGTAAAGAACAAGTTGACATTGATTTGGTGTCGATAAAGGTCAGGGCTTCCTAAAAAGTTGCATGTCACTTCAAGATCCGAATGATTTTATTCAAGAGTTCAAAAGGAAAAAAGACTATAACAAAATATTCTCTGATTCTGGTGTTAAAAAACTTTTAGTTCTTTATATAGCGCCAGATATACACGAAAATTATTCACACATTTCCCTTTTGTGGTCACAAATGAAAAACACCTCGGATATATTTCTTCAGATTTGAAAATTGTTAATATTATTTGTGGCTTAATGTCTAGTGCTTCTTGTCATCCTTGTCCTTATTGTGATTCTCCTTCAAATAATTTAGCTGTTAGAGTTAAGTAGTAGGATTATGAGGGATTATGAAGAAACTTTAAATTTAACTAGCTGTCGCCCAGTGGTCGAAATTCGACCAATTGTGTTAATATCTTTGGCAGCTTAAGTAACCTGAAAATTTTATCGTGACATTCTATCCTAGGGAGAACAGCAATTACACGGAACGGTTCCAGATTCGGAACCTCTGTGTGATAGTTTCCTCGAAAATCCTAGATGTCGGTCTTACCTCTCGCTTCTACAAATAATTAATGAAATTCAAATTTTTTCAGATATAATTCAGAGGACTTTATTTGTGTTCAAATTTGTAATTCTTAATTTAATATGACAAAATTCAACCGCTAATGGGCTACCCTACATATTAAATTTTTTCTAACCTCCCTGTATAGCTATAATTGCACTCAATTCTCTAACATTTATTAAAATCCTCATTATAATAATTCCATCTCATTATATATTTCCACCACCCTGTATATGCAACTGCTCATGAACCACGGATAATCTTTACATTTTTGAACCAACGGGTGAACCATTCTGTATATGCCACTGCTTATGACCCACCACATTTACTCTTTTTGTTTATGAAATTTTTAATTATCTTCTCTAACTATAATTCGACTCCGACCTATATTTCAATCATTATATATAGGGAACTCTTCGTGGGCTACTCTATAAATCATTTCCTTTTCTAACATTTTTTACCATCATCCTGTATATCTATAATTCCTCTCACCCTATATTTCATCTTCCCTATATATACAACTGCTTATGGGTTACGAAATGTTGCATTTCCATTTCCGCCACCCTGTATATACATCTATGTATAATATTTTTTGCACCACCCTGTATAACTGTAATTCTACTGCACCTTCTATTCCAAGAACCCTGTAAATTCAACCGCTAATGGGCTTCCCTATATAATTATTTTATTAGTTATTATTACACTCTACTCTATATTTTAAACACCCTATATATACAACTGCTTATGTGCCACCCACGAAAAAAATGATTTCTAACATATCTGGAATCGCCCTGTATAATTATAATATACAACGATTAATTTACCACTAAACAATAAAAAAGCTTTCATGCCACTTCCAGAAGTACATGCTCTAAGTATATAATAGCATTGGTCTCTCTATATATGATTACTCAATGTTTTGAGTCTGGCGGCGGCACATTCAGTTGTTTGGCGTTGACATTATGAACGTCAATAATGAATTTTTATATTTTATTTAATGAATGAACCAATATTATAAATTAAGATTAGCATTCTGCACTGAAGGTCGTCAGTAGCTACTAAACAAAACAAAAATGAAGAAAATCGGTTGAGAAACAGAAGAGAAAATGGTACCTAATCGTTTTGTCTTTGCCTATTTATATATAGATTTTATTTAATGAATGAACCAATATTATAAATTAATATTAGCATTCTGCACTGAAGGTCCTCAGTAGCTACTAAACAAAACAAAAATGAAGAAAATCGGTTGAGAAACAGAGGAGAAAATGGTACCTAATCGTTTTGTCTTTGCCTATTTATATAGGTATAGATGAATAAACCACGTTGTGGCTTACCTGAATATCCCTTTGAGTTTTCGTACAGCCACCCAAAAATGGCATAAAAATAAATTAAAATGGTACTTTGTATTTGCTGATTCAGAAAGGAAATTAGTGGCAGAAAACGCTTTTGAAGTATGGCAAAATGTGGCAGACTTACAATTCACTTATTCACCTACTGCACCGGACATAGTTATTTCCTATGCCGACCGGCAGTTCCGGCATTAAAATAATCGAAGGTGTCAAGATGCGGGAAATTATTATCTATTTCACGGACCTTCTGGTGCTTTGGGGCATGCATATCTCCCAAATAATGATACATGTCGTGAGATTCATTTAGACCGAAGCGAGATGTGGTATTTAGGGTTGGATAAAATAGAAGATATTCCAACAAACCAGACAAGTTTGCTTTCTGTTTTGATTCATGAAATTGGGCACAGCCTTGGAATGGAGCATTACCATTTTTGGAAGTCTGCAATGTATCCGTATTATGGACGTTCAGAACTCGACGAAGATGATATCCGAGAAATTCAATTTTTATATGGAGCGAAAAAAATTCCTGAAAGTACGACCGTAAAAAGCATTCCATAGGCGACGAAAAAATCTCCGAAAGTGCGACGGTAAAAAGAACCCCAAAGACAACAATGAAATATATTCATGAAGTTCCTTCGAGTACACAAAAAAATACTATTTCCACAACTACCACTAATGCCACTGTAAAAGGTACAGAAGAAAAAGCAATAGATTTATGTCAAGTAGATGTTTCAGGATTGCAGTTTCAGTATTACGAAACAATCTATATATTATATATAAAGATAGGCTGTGGATCATGAATATGGAGAGTAAAAAAAACATGGAAAGACGTTCATCTACGCAAGGTCCTACATTTTCTAGCATCAAATGTTGCTAAAATAACTTCAGCATATCAAAGACCGTCTGGTGAAATAGTTATGATTGGAGATAAGAAAAGATTATTCTACATATCAGATGAGAACTTTAAACTACTGAAAACTTTCAAGCATTAACGATTTCAAGCTCTCAATACCAGCAGATGAAATCATTGCGGCTGTTACCAGTTATACAGGACAAACTATTTTTTTCTTCTCAAAGAATATGTAAGCAGAGATCAACGAATGTTCATTTGAAGGGAAAAATTACGGTTATATAAGCAGAGACTTTAGCGGTATACCAGAATATATTAGATGTGCTTTTCGGTATACCAACGGAAGAATTTATTTTTTGAAAATAATAGGTATTTCTAATATAATGAATTTGCAAATATTCTTGTAGAGACTAATAAGTTAACGTTCAGTTTAATTAATATCCCATATCCAAATCTAACGCTTTACGAACAACTGAAAGAATTGTTGACTAGGACTTTGGCTATAGAAAATAAAAATTAATAACAAATTACTATGTGTATTATTTTCACAGCATTTGTTTGAGATGAGTATTTTCTTAAAATACAAAATCATACAAATTACTGAGTATTATCACCCTGTAAATTCTCAAGAACTACTCCCAAGAAGCGGATCTTGTTGGAATGTGGTCGTCGCGGCTGTGAGAGCGTAGTTTGGTATCCAGCGAAACAGTTTAAATACGACATCCTGATCATACTGAAATCAATTGAAAGCAGTCTTTCAAAGTGATAATAAGTGTGTGAGTGAAAAAATATCTCTGGTAAGTTGTCTTTTTTTATCCCCGACTTGATCATACAATGTATGGCACCACACTTCCTCTAAGGCACGCTATGAGTGCCTTTAGGGGAAAATTCACTAAACCCCAGATACCCTAAATATCAAAAGGATTTAGCTCTGTGGGAGCCCTTGCCAGGTTTTCAGGCCCGTGGTTGGAGTCGTGGCAGCTTCCCATGAATTTTCTGACGCTGTTCCTAACAGAACAGCTTTTTGCATTAGTTGGTAAAGATGTTCGTCAAGACCAAGGTATTTTATTTATGAGAAGTTTTGGGACTACTCCTGTTGTTGACATAACAATTGGTAGATACAGTTCGTGTGTTGTTCACGTCCCACAGTGTCTTTATTTGAAATTCCAAATCCCTGTATTTGGCTATTTTTTCAGCCTGCTTAATATTTATGTTATTGTTGTTAGGGATTGCTATGTCAATTAAGGTTGTTTTCCTAGAGACTTTATTTACTAAAACTATATCTGGTCTATTGTGAGCAATAGTCCGATCGGTCAGTATCGTGCGGTCCCAGTACAGGTTGTAGTTGTTATTTTCTAAAATAGATTCTGGTTTGTATATATAGTAGGGTGATCTTACCGACTGTGATAGCTCAAGTTTCAGCGCTAGTTCCTGGTGCAGTATTTTTGCCACAGCATCGTGTCGTCCTTTGTATTCAATTGCAGCTAACGCTTGCAACCTCCTGTAATATGCTGGATAGATTCAGATGTTTGGCAACCATATCTGCATCTATCGTTGTTAATAGAAGGGTCTTTAACGATGTACTTTAGGTAATTCTTTGTTGGAATTACTTGATCTTGGATTGCCAATATAAAGCCTTCAGTTTCAGGGAACATATGACCAGAGCTCAACCAGTAGTTCGACGCTGCACTGTCGACATGAAGGGGCTACTCTTTCCATTTCAGCAGTTTCTGATCTGTGGTCTGGTGGTGTAATTGGACATGTTGTTGTGTCAGTCGTAGTGGTGTTGAGTCATCAACCTGGCACATGACTCTGTGTAGATCAGAAAATTCTGCGAGTTTCTGGAAACTACGTTCGACAGAGCTCTTTGGATCGTGATTTTGAGCTTTTGTTAGTAAAACTCGAACTTTTCGTTGTAATTGTTCAATGTCAGTCTTGCATCAATTAACTATACAAA
The DNA here is from genome assembly GCA_034190945.1 of Octodonta nipae. Classification (NCBI taxonomy): domain Eukaryota; kingdom Metazoa; phylum Arthropoda; class Insecta; order Coleoptera; family Chrysomelidae; genus Octodonta; species Octodonta nipae. The sequence goes on along the minus strand of CM067216.1, from coordinate 91,109,541 downwards.
AAGAGTAACTGAGCACTGAACATGCATAGGTGTTAATAGCCTGAAACAGATTTTTACTGTTTAGTTTGGTTTTCAACAGTCGTCTTACCCTTAAATAAAATTCTGCTGTTAGGTCCTTTTTCATAGTCATGTGATCAATTCGTTGAGCCTGCTTTATTCCAAGGTATTTATAAGTATGACCTTCCCCCATAGATTCAATTGAGGTGCCATCTCCCATTTCGAGGTGCCCCTGCTGTATTTTGCCTTTAACTAACTAATAATTCGGCATTTGTTTAGGCCAAATTTCATATGGATGTCACTGGAGAACCCTTCTACTATTTTAAGCATATCTTGAAGCTGTTGTTTCGTAGCTGCCATCAACTTTAAGTCGTCCATGTATAACAAATGGTTTATCTTTAATGCTTGTACGTTGTTGTGCTCGAGACTGAACCCAAAATTAGTCGAGTTCAGTTTGTTGGAGAGAGGGTTCAGGGCAAGGCAGAACCACAGCGGGCAAAGAGAGTCTCCCTGGAATATACTCCTTCTTATTGAAATGGGGTCAGTTTGTATCGAACAGTTGGCTTCATTCAGTGAGATTTTGGTTTGCCAGGTGGACATGGCATATTCTAAAAAGTTAATAATACAATTATTAACTTTATAGAGTTTCAGCACCTTAATGAGCCAATCATGTGGAACTGAATCAAAGGCCTTTTTGTAGTCCCCATATGCCATGTAGATGTTTCGTTGTTTGGCGTGGGCTTGATTGCAGACAACGGAATCAATTATCAGTTGTTCTTTGCAGCCCATAGAATTTTTCGCGCATCCCTTTTGTTGTTGAGTAATTATGTTGTTCAGCTCACAATGTTTAAAAATGCGATGATTAATGCACGATGTTATGAGTTTATATAAGGTTGGAAGGCAAGTGATTGCTCGGTACTTTGCTGGGTCCTGTGCACATAGGTTGCCTTTTGGTAAGGGGTATGTAGCACCATGCGTAAAGAAACTAGGCATCTTGTGTGGGTGGGTAATTAGGTCATTTATAAGGGCTGTTAGTGTTTCGTGGGTTGCGTACAGTTTCTTTATCCAGTAATTTTGTACACCATCTGGTCCTGGTGCTTTCCAGTTATGGAGGTGCTCCATTATATTGGATGCGTCTTCCGTTGTAAATGGTTGGTGTTGCATGGCCTCACTGTTCTGAGTTGCAGCCTCCTCCTCATTAATCCAGCTGGCTCTGGAGTTATGGGAGATAGTTGTGGGAAGCTGTGTTTTCCAGAATTCCTCGATGTCTGTTTTACTGGGGTAACTGGGGGCTTCATTATTATTGTTGTTGTTAAGTTTTCTATAAAACCCTTTTTCTGATTGTCGGAAGAGTGTGTTGTCTAGTTTCCGTTGTTTACTGGTTTTGTACCTTCTCAATCGACTTGTGTAGACGGAGAGCTTTTGTCGTAGACTGTCGAGACACTGCTGAGATGTGATGTTTTCTCCATCCCACTGGGAGTGTATTCGGTTATTGTCCATGATAGTCTTGACAAGCCTTTCTATTCTGTTGTTCCTGACTCCTCGTTGGTACTCGGTCAGTCTTCCAACGTCTTTCCGAAGATAATTGATTTTCCCTTCAAGTCTTCTTTGGCAAGGTGGTATTCGAGGTGTTTTTCTAAATTTGGTCTTACTGCGACCTCAATTGTTCTGCAGTTGGAAGTTGCAGCACAGTAGATGATTGTGTGTAGCGACTCAAACGTATTAGCACCTAAAACATAGTTTGGCAAGATACATTTGTTCATAGCCTGCAAGACGATACCCAGTTTCTTAGATGATCTTAGTTTGGGAAGAGCTGGTCTAGTCAGTGGATCTGTTCCACTATACTCTCTAAGAGCTCCTTCCATTTCTGCTTAGATCTTCTCAAGCAGGTCAGCGTTGGTTGGCTGTTCTTGTTGTGGTTCTTGAGTCTCGTCCGCTCTTTGTGCAAAAGGTGTTTCAGGCTCTGGATCGATTGTATTTCGACCAAATAGTTCGCGCTCCACTTCGCTCTTTATTCTATCCAGTTGTTCAGGCGAAATAAGGCCAGTTCTCAACATGACACGATACTGATCTGCGACTCTCTGTTCAGTAACTTGAAGCTCTGGGTACTCACGACAGAACTCTTGGTGGAGTATTTGGCGATATCCAGTCTTGTCCTGGCCAAGGTTCGTAATTCTGTAAAACGTGCGCATTATAAATTCATTCATGGCGCCAGTCCATTTCATGCGCTGTCTTTTCAGTCCCGCCTGAGTGAGCGCTGGGCTGTTGATCCTGCGCAACACTTTCTGCGGGTGGAGTTCTCGTTTGACTCCGTTGGTGATGGTCACGTTGTAAAAAAGTACTCTGGAAATAGATGATAATGACAATGAAAATGATGAGGATCATGAAATTCGATACCACTTCTGTTGGATCAAAGATCTTTCCCGACTTTTATATAGTCAAATATCGAAACATAAGGGGAAGAAATATGTCTGTGATAGATGTCTGAACTATTTTTATTCAGATGAAAAGTTAAAAGAACATGCAGTGTACTGTGAAAAATTAAATGATTGTAAAGTGGAGTGTCCAAAGTTTTCTCATGTTGAGTTCAAAAATTTCATGTTTAAAGAAAAAGTTCCGTTCATTATACAGGGTGTAAATAGTTTGAGTGCATATATTTTAGGTGGAGGTAGTATATACCAAATTAAACAAAAAAACTCTTATACCACTATGGTCAGTAGGCCTTAATAACGACGAAAATCCCTAAAACATATTAAGTAAATTATTGTCCATCCGGCAACGTCGCTCGCGTTCGAAGCAGATTCACTCTTAGCGCGAATAATAAAGGAATGACTACGCCGACAAAAAAATAAACACCTGTATTTTTGTATTGACTGATGATATTGACCTTAGAATGAAATAAAAATCTATGAAATATTTTGTTGAAAATATTTACGTTTTTAATACAAGGTATTGCAATTAGAATTTGTATTTGGCGGTTTCTTTTATGCAATTATACAAAGTTGTGTAAATACATATGATATTCAACTCAAGAGATCTATATATGTAGTTTTTTACCAGTTAAATTATTCGAAGAGTCATTATTACTGATTTAATTAATATTATTTATATTAGACAAGTAAATATGTAATCCTACTTACCGAATTTATTATAATGATAGAACTGAGTTGAAACAACGGATTATTCACAGCAAATATTCAAAATGCCCACCATTACTATCGACACAAGCACGACACCGTTTAATCCAATTTTCACGTATGCGAGAAAAATTCCTGGAATATTTCAGATTTCGTCAGCACCGTCAAAAATGCGTTGTCTAAGGTCATTCTCGTCAATAATTGGAGTCATGTAAACCTTACTTTTCAAGTCTCCCCATAAGTAGAAATCTAAAGGATTGAGATCAGGAGATCTTGCTGGCCAACGTATATGTCCGTTTCGACCAATCCAACGACGGGGAAATGTTCTATTTATTTAAGAGGTCGACAACTAGATGACTTGCGTGTGCAGGTGCTCCGTCATGTAAGTACCACATATTGGAACGTGTTTGTAGGTTCACTTCATCTAACAAATCTGGTAGCGTGTTGTTCAAAAAATAAAGGTAATTCTCACCTGTCAAACGTGCAGGCAGTATAAATGGCCCAACCAAGTATTCACCAACTATTCCAGCCCACACGTTAACTGAGAATTGGTGTTGAAATACTGACTGGCGTATTTCGTTCTGATTTACCTCAGACCACGAATGCGTATTATGAAAATTTATTATACCATTCCTATTAAAACTTGCTTCATCTGTTGTTAAAATATTGTTCACAAAATTAGGAAATTGTCGATGTTTTCTGAGGAACCAACGACAGAAATTGAGTCTTGGTTGAAAATCATCAATTGAAAGTCCTTGAACCCGCTGCATGTGATATGGATAGAGCAATTGTTCCCGTAATGTTCTATGAACAACAGTGTGTGAAATTTGCAGCTCACTTCCCATACTCCGTGTGCTACGATATGGGTTGATGTCGATAAGGTCTAGTATTTGATCCTCAGCAGCTAAGCTACGATTATGTCGCTGTGGTTCGCGATTGTTTATTTGTGGTATTACACTACCTGTTTCCAGAAGCCTCTGCGAAACAGCTACGAATGTCCTAGCATTGGGCAGGCGTCTGTTTGGAAACCTTTCCATGTATAACATTCTTGCTATTCTGCAATTACGTCTGCTTTCCCCATAAATTAAGAGCATGTCATGTCTTTCCCTAATTGTATAATCGGCCATTATTTATCACAAATAAATACTGTCGCACTATTCTTAATTTTCGAACTTACACACCAATCACAACCGATTTTATTTATTTAAAAAATATATTAAATGGAAAGCAAACCACGAAGTCTACATCAAATAGATATCATTCAAATCACTTTACCGTTTATCTATTCTTATTTACAAGAATCGAAATCGCAAAAAACAATCGTAACTCTCAGTCGTCGTTAAAGTAAAAAATGTAGTAAATAAGTTGGTCTGTATGCCACGTTGCCATATCTATTCGGAGAAACTTACACTGTAACGGGTGAATTGCCGTTCTCCCCGTTACATTGATATTTACTAATATTTGTCGCATTAATAAAGTTCCTTTTATATTTTTCAAATCACTTTTCTAATTATATTGTTTTCTGAACTGAGTTCTACTGTAATAAAACAGTGTCTTTACCTTAATAAATAAACACGTAAGTAAATATTCCTATTTTATTCGCTTATGCAATCGCTTTTTTCGCTTTTAATTGCTAAATCACAGTTAATTCGTTTGGAAGGTATTCTAAGTCCAACTCTGTCCTTTGATTTGGCGCGGTAATGTCTGACAGAAAGAACATCACGTGCTATTTTGATCTAACCTCCCTCCAAACTGGAAATATTAAATTAATATAATTTTATTGGGAAGAAGGAAACTGTCATTAATAAAATTTTATCTATGATTTAATTAGTAAAGTTTTGCTTTATTTTTTTATCGAAATTATATTGTATTAGTTCCCGTATTGACCAACTATTGATTAATATTCCTGCTTTCGCGCTTAATAAAATTCGAAATTTTAACATGTCATTTCCTTTCCCCACTTTTATGATTGGACTAGTGGGATTAACGCATGTCGAAGGAAGTAGATTTCTCTCTTCTGTTTCGACCGCCGGAAAAGACGGGTATGTAGGCGAATTTCGTTCTGAGTTTAATTTTTTTATTGGGAAAATTCTTTATCTTTATCGTGAAAATATCTGCTAGAATTTGCTTAATTTATCGTTTTTCCTTATTATCGTACCTTTGATTGTAATTAAGCAAATTCGGTTTATCGTTATAGTTTGATTTATCGAATGCATTTTTTTACAGTTTTTTTATCGGCTATAGTGCATATTTTATCGTATCTATTAATAATTTTGGAAAGAAACTTTGGATGAATCTGGTTTCATATTCATCTTAATATCGATATACCGCGTTTTCTTGCAACGATAAATAGTTTGGTGGCTTAATTGCGTAGTTCATTAATTTTTTTGTAATTTTTTTGCTTTGCATCTGCGACGTAGTTGGCATCGATAAGCAATCGTTAGTTGCTAGAGTTTTCACAAGTATCGTGATTAAAAAAATAAATAAATAAATAAATAAAGAAAAGGGGAACAATTATTGCCGGCCTCTTTTGCATTTTTAGGTATTGGTGAATCTGGAGAATTTGATTGACGATATCTGCCAAGGATCAGGAAAGGACAAATTGATCCACTAGACGAGGTCTCCTGTGAGCCTGAATTTAGTAGCTGACGAAGCTCCCCAACTGGGTTGGACTGTGAATGACTGGGAATGATCATGTGAGTGACTTAAAATTTCTATTTTTTTTCTTTGCATTTCGTTCAGTATTTCATGTATATATTTCTATTTTATTGAATTTGATTTACATATAGATATACCAGTAAATATATTAATTTTTTAAGTCACTCGCTGATCTTTCATTATTCATTGGCCCAGATTGGTTGCTTGTCTGCTTAGTTATAAAGAAATCACATTTTAATTTCTTCTTTCTCTGAGTTTGCAGTAGAGAGCCAAGCAGGTTCTGGGCTAACGCATTTAGCTACTCCTAGTTTTCTTTATTTTAATTGTTTAACTTGAAGAGATGTATGTGACCAGATTTCACATCTGATTTTTTTTATATTTATGAATATAGATTCAATAATCATTTTTATCGTATATTACCTTATCATTTTTAAAGTACCGTACACTGACATTAATTTGGAGTACTGAATTTTCCCATTATCTCGGAGGAAATTCGCTTTCATTCAGTCGTCGAACGGTTGTCGGATTAGAAGGCACATTATTAGATCTTGAATATAATTTTTTTTTCATATCGTTATCTTTAAACACATTATTAGCTCTCAAACATAATTGTTTATATATCTGATTTACCGTTAAATTTTACCTGTAATTAATAATTGATTTGTTATTTAAATCTAAATTAATTTGAAACTGTAACTTAGCAGTTGCAATTTACCTTAAGTCTTATCGTTATATATTTTTACCTAGAATTTGAAGCATTTCAAAATTTACTTTTATTAGTTAAAGTATTTTTCATTCATTTTTGGTAGCATTTAAATAGTTAATTTAGAGTGAAGAAGTTAGGGAAAACTAATGTAGGGTGCCTCACCTCATACACGTGCCGAATCGATCCTATAGAGCATATATACGCCTATACTAGTCAGGGGGAAAATTCAGTATCGATACTCTAAGGGCTATAACTAATTGGCCAATAATTTTTTCATGTATGCCATCAACTGGGGCTAAGTGTGCCCAGATACGTAACCAGTAGCCTCATATCAAGGGAGCAGAACTCTGGCAGTACTACCTGATTCGACTTGTCCTCTGGTAGGACAGTGGCAACTCCTGGCCGCCCTGAGTTATTGGAACCCCATCTGCTGGTTGGCATATAGCTCCAGGATCAGGACCTTGGACAGCAAACTCACCAACGGAAAGGCATTCCTACCGAGGATATTGTAAGGCAAGAATTTATAGATTGTTTGTAACTTCACTCTAACAGTTTTTATATACCTCGATTGTTTAAAAGTTGGTTATCTGTTACCAACTTAACAACAGAAAAATTGATTAATTTGTATTTAAATAAATAAATTGTAAATTTTTCGTTATATTGTCGTTTTTCTTGTTACCTGTGTGTGTGTCCATTGGCCTGGCGCCCTTGCATAGTCCTTCTGCCAATTAAAGAACGAACTCACGCCACCGGATACAAACTGAGCAGCCTACCGGCACAATATCGCCAAGAAATCTCTCTCGAGAGGTTTTATTGCTTCAAAATTGGCGCCCAACGTGGGGCCCTCGAATATATTGCTTCAAAAATTGGTACATTGGCTGAAGGATTATCTTATAAATTTGGCCTGTGGAGGTGCACAGCGAAACAAGAAAAAATTGATTGCAACTGGAGTTCCAGTTTTGAGTATCGAATATCTAGTAATCTATCAGATTCAATTATCGTGGAAATTTCAATCATATGTTGATGAACAGTATCGTTTAATAACCTAAATATTTTGAGCATATTGTTTTATCGAATTAACTAACTTGAACCATTTATCTAACAAAATTGAGAGATTTAATAATTGTTTATTTGTCGTACCTTATATATATATAATATATTATTTACCGTTTATCTTATCTTGATCTAATTTACCGTTACCTTATTTACCGTGTGGAAGAATTATTTCAGTTATCGTTATCTTAATTTATCGTTTCCATTTCATTCAATATTTAATTACCGTGGGGGTAAGCATACCTCTGAAATACTTCCCTATCTCGTAACTCTTTATCTTATTGGTTTCTCTTCTTTATTTATCTTTTATCTTATTTCCATTTTTCTTGCGATGGAACCCAACCATTTGAGAGTTAAGGAATTGGATTATGAACTGCAGATCCGGAGGATAAAGCCCATGGGGGATGTCGACTCTAAACGTAAGTTACTTAGAGGAGCCTTAAGTCAAGAAACTGCAAACCGAAGTTTTGTGCAGAGTAGTGTTGGTAGTCCTCTTTCCTTTGATGTAGATACCGCCGAAATTAGGGAAACTATCAATGACTTGAATACCCAAATTGCTAACTTTACTGGTTCTATCTCCTGTCCATTGTATAAAAGAATTTCGTCCCGTTTAACTCATCTCTCAGGTAGAATCCATAGGCTGTCAGAAAATTCAAAAGAAGAAGAAAGGACAAAGGCCGACTTGCAAACTGAACTTTTAATGTTAGAGGGGGATTTAGCTTTCAAATTAGTACCTTCTGCTTCTACTCCACAAAGGACCTCTTCTGGCCATGAATTTACTCCCAGTCCTTCTGTCTCTCGATCTATCGCACCTTATAAGTGGAATCTCCATTTTTCCGGGCACAATCCAAGGGAATCCGTTCATTCTTTCCTTGAAAAAGTGGAGACTCTCCGTATTGCTCGAGGTGTCACCAAAGATGAGTTATTTACTTCCGCGTGTGACTTATTTAAAGGGACAGCCCTAACTTGGTATAACAGCATTAAGGATAAAGTCAGCACTTGGGACCAACTAGTTCAGAAACTCAAAAGAGATTTCTTACCGTACTTTTATGAAGAAGACCTACACAGGGAAATTGACTCTCGCACACAAGGCATTAATGAAAAGGTCACCCTATATATAGCTTGTATGGTTGGTTTGTTTAATCGTCTTACCGTCAAATTAGATGAGAAAACTATCGTTAATAAAATTCGTGGAAATTTAGCTCCTCATTTTCTTTCCCATCTCGCTTTACTTCAAATTGATACCGTTGACCAGCTGTCTGACATTTGTAGACAGTTAGAAGAGTCTATGTCGTGGAGCAATTGTTATAAACCACCTCCAAGCACTTCTAGTAATTTATTGGAGCCTGACTTAAGTTTTTCTGCCTCGTTACCTGGTGTACCCAAAAATAACTCTTATCGTAATCAAAGTTTTTCCTCCTTTTTATCGTCATCTCGCAATATAAGTACCGTTACCGTATCTGGCCTTCGTTGTTGGAACTGCCATACCGTGGGACATACTTATTCCGATTGCCGCCGCCCTAAGAAGCTATTTTGCTTTGGATGTGGTGCTAAAGAAGTCACGAAGAGAAATTGTCAGCGTTGCCTTTCTAGGATTCCAAAAAACGTAGTACCGACTGGAGATGGTCATCTGGATGCCGTCGCCAGTACTTCCAACCAAAGTCCAGGAATCAGTTCCGTTCCTCCTACCGATGCCCAAGGAAAAGGCAAGAGCAAAGGAAAGAAGTCCACGTAAAACCCCCTATCTCTTCCACCCGCAAGGAGTGGAATCTTTGGTTGAAAAAGTCAGAGAATTTTGTCGTCCTTCCTGTAATTTAAGCCCTCTTTTCGTCAATAAACCTCATGACAACAGGCCTTATCTATCTGTTAACGTTTTTGACCGTAAAATCACCGCTTTAGTGGATAGTGGTAGTACCTCTTCCGTTTTAGGTTCCTCAGGGTTCTCTATCCTCAAGGATTTCAAGTTACCGATTCAATATCATGATACCGTGTTAATAACTACCGCCGATGGAAACCCTCAAGACTTGTTAGGCTATGTCATGTTGCCGATTTCCCTTAATGGTACCGTTAAACACCTCAAAGTGTTACTTATTCCGTCTGTCAAGCATAACCTTATTTTAGGTATGGATTTTCTACAGCTCTTCAAGGTAAAGGCAAATTTTTCTTCCCTATCTTATTATTATGGCCTCTCACAAATTTCAGCCATAAATACTATTCAAACGGTTTCTGATTTAACTCCTAAACAAGCTACCGAATTAAATAACGTCAAGGAGCTTTTCCTGAGTTTATCGCCTGCTGATAGAATCGGCAGGACCCATTTAATAACCCATACAATCGACACCGGAAATGCAAAACCTATTTGTTCCCGTCAGTACCCCTTATCACCAGCGATGCAGAAGGAGCTTCATAAACAGGTGGATGAAATGTTGAAGCTTGGAATTATTCAGCAATCTAAATCACCTTGGTGTAGTCCGTTGTGGTTGGTAGGAAAACGTTCTGGGGAATACCGAGTTTGTTTCGATGGGAGAAAATTAAATGAAGTCACTGTTCCAGACCAGTACCCCATGCCTTTAGTGGATTCTATCTTGAATAAACTTAGGGACGCCAAATATCTAACTTCCATTGACTTGAAGCAAGCGTTCTTCCAGATCCCTTTAGATGAGTCCTCTCGACCTAAAACTAGTTTTGCTGTTTACGGAAAAGGTTTGTTTGAATTTTGTGTTATGCCTTTCGGTTTATCTAATAGTCCCAAAACTATGGTTAGATTGATGGACACTGTTATAGGACCATCTTTGGAACCCTTTTGTTTTGTTTTCTTGGATGATATTATCGTTGCCACACCTGACTTTGATACGCATATTAAGGTTCTGTGTACCAACGCCTTAGGGATGCAAACCTGACAGTAAATTGGAAGAAATGTGAATTTTGCCGACCATCCCGAAATTATCTGGGTTTTATTGTCGATAGGGAAGGTTTACGTACCGACCCCGAAAAGGTTTCTGCTGTACTGAATTATCCCACACCAAAGAACACTACCGAGATTCGTCGTCTTCTTGGCCTAGTGAGTTGGTATAGGAGGTTCATTAAGAATTTTGCTGCTATTTCCGCTCCCATTTCTAACTTGCTACAAGGAAGGAAAAAGGGTCAGCCCATTGTTTGGACCCCAGAAGCCGACAAAGCTTTCGATGAAATTAAAAAGAGCTTAACTTCCGCCCCTGTTTTAGCCAGTCCCGATTTTTCAAAACCTTTTGTTGTTCAGTGTGATGCTTCCGATTTAGGTGTAGGTGCTATCCTGTACCAAGAATGCGACGGTTTAGAACACCCTATCGCTTATGCTAGCAAGACCTTGAATAAGGCTCAGCGTAATTATTCCGTTACCGAAAAAGAATTGTGGGCTGTTATCTTTGGTATAGAAAAATTTCGTGGGTACATTGAAGGTACTGAGTTTACCGTAATTTCCGATCATGCCTCCCTTAAATGGTTGACCAATATGTCGAGTCCCTCTGGAAGATTAGCCCGTTGGTTAGTTCGGTTATCTCAGTTTAACTTTAAGGTTGTTCACCGAAAAGGTTCCCTAAATGTGGTGGCCGATGCTCTATCTAGATCCATCCCTGAACTAGCTGTATTAGATCTCGCAAACCTTAAACCTGACAAGTGGTACTCTTCCATGATTGAGAAAGTAAATCGTCATTCCGATAAATATCCTTCTTTTCGAGTAGAGAACAACATCTTGTATAAACATGTTTTTGACCACCATAATATCGTTAGTAACACTTCAAATTGGGAAATAGTAGTCCCCAGAAGTAATAGGTTGGAAATATTCCGGAAATTCCATGATGATGCCACTGCTGGACATTTTGGCATCTACAAAACCCTAAATCGTATTTTGGAATTGTATTACTGGCCAAAATGAGAAGAGACGTTTATCGTTATGTCCGAATGTGTGATACCTGTAACTCTTGCAAAGCATCCAACTTACCTCGTGCTGGATTGATGGGCTCATACCGCAATATTAATTTTCCCTTTCAGATGGTGTCAGCTGATATATTAGGTCCATACCCTAGGTCGAAGAATAGGAATCAATACTTGTTAGTTGTTGTCGATTGGTTCACTAAATTTGTGTTAGTTCATCCCATGCCAAAAGCCACTTCAAAGAACATCACCAAATTCATTGAAAACCAACTGTTTCTTATTTATGGTGTCCCTCAGGTTTTCTGTTGTGATAAAGGCAGTCAATTTATTAGCAATGACTTCCAAGCCCTTATGGGGAAATATAAAGTTCAAAAGATATTTTATAATGCCAAATACCATGCCCAAGTTAACCATACTGAGCGGTTAACAGGTCAATTGTCACTTGCATTCGAAGTTTTCTGTTTGACAACCATAAAGACTGGGACGTTAATATTTTAAAAATCGCTCAAGCCATACGTCTAGCGAAACATGAAGTTACCAACTTTTCCCCATCATTTTTAGTTTTCGCTCGAAATATTCCACTTTCTGGTGATTATTATAGGAAAATATCTGACAACAACAATAGCTTCCCACAAATATCCGATAAACTCCGGAGACTTGATGATATACAGGAATTGCCCCAACTGTATGAGGATGTTCGTGAACGACTACGTAAGGCCTACCAGAGAAATGCCCATCACTATAATTTGCGTAAGCGGGAGGTACAGTTTCATGTTGGTGACCGTGTTTGGAAGCGAAATTACACGTTATCTAAGGCTATTAACGACTATTCCGCCAAACTAGCCCCAAAGTTTATTCCCTGTATCGTAAATAGGAAACTTTCGAATCTCGTTTATAACTTAAGGGACTTTTCTGGTTCTGATTTGGGAAATTGGCATGTCAAAGACTTGAAACCATATCTTTCCAACCCTGACACTGAGGACGAACATGTATCGGATGATTCTTCGGATTCCGAACATGATTCTGCTCTGGACTAAGTTGTATCGTACCTATCTATTCCCTTTTCTCTTTATCGACGTATCTTCATTACCGACTTATCTTCTCGTTATTGGACTTTGATGTTGTATTTATCTATCTCTTATCTT
>CM067216.1:90948407-91096833 GCA_034190945.1 Octodonta nipae | reverse complement strand
GGCAATATTGAGCAAATCCAGAATCACCAGTCTAACAGCATAAGATACCTCAAAAACGCCCATAGCACCCTAATAAGAATGGGCTGAAAAATGGAAAATAAAAATAAACCCGCAGAAAGCCAAGCCCTAAACTTCAACAGAAAATCACAGTTAATCAACATCCATCTGGAAATGTACGGCAATCAAGTGGAATGAAGAACACTGTCAAATACTTAGGAGTAGTATTTGACAAAAAATTGGTATGGAAAGACCACATAAATCATACAGTCAAGAAAGTAAAGGCTGCCACAGGACAAATTAGCAGTCTAATCCAACGAAACAGCAATCTTAAATTAAACAATAAACTAACACTCTACAAGACCTGCATCCTTCCGATAATTCTTTACTTGTCAACAGCATGGGGACAAGCGGCAACAATTCACATCAACAAATTAGAGACTATACAAAACAAAATACTTAGAAGAATCACTAAATCACCATGGTACATTCGAAGAGAGTAATTTCTGTAGTGTTGTAGTTGTTGTCTTCATATCACTTGTGTACGGAACACACACAAACTTTCGTTCTTGTGACTCATTTCGAAAAGTTCGCACGTCATTCATTTGTAACCAAAGCTGCTTCTTCCTAATTAATTTATCTATAATGTCTGCTGGATAACCATTACATGCAGCTATTTCTCTAATGTTTTTCAAACCTCTCTTTGTTAAGTGGAAATGTCAACAATCAATGTACAACGAAATTAATCCCCGCCATTTTATATTGTTGACATTGAAAAGAAGTATTAGCTAAATATCTATATGTGCTAGTCTGCTTCCTATATACATCAAACTCGAATTTGTTATTATGATTTTTTAAAACTAATACATCCAAAAATGGTAGAGTACTCTTATTTTCCTGTTCTAATGTAAATTTAATAGAAGCGAACCTACTGTTAAAATGCATGAGAAAATCATTAACATTAAGCTCATTAGTATCCATGCCTCACAAAAAGAGTTTTCAAAATTTCTCCAGCGAAACGTTTTGTATTGATTGAATAAACTCAAAAGAATTCATTGTGTTAAAGTTTTACTGCGAACAAGGTACATTTTCGAAACGTTTTGTTAACCACTTCGCTAACATATATTATTCGCTGAATGAAACAATGGGACGTACTGTTTTTTTGCCGGTTTGTGAATTTTTTGAAGACCATATAATTTTGGAATCGTTGGATTAGAAACATGTTGTCTTCGTTTCAGCTCAGGACTTACAATAGATTTGCATGCCTTAAAGACGTTGTTTACTTCTGATGTCTTTTTTGATAAAAGATTTCTAGCTAATTTTGAATACCGACCGTTTGTCAGGTTATTAATTCTATCAACATAATCAGATTTGTATTCTACTAAAATTAGACTCATTGGTGCAGATATTTGGTTTTTAAAGTCTTGCAAAAATAAATCAATCTTTCCAAAATGTTTTCAAGTAAAAGTTTCTAATAATTCTGTAGCATCTAAACAATCTAAAAACATTAAAAATTAAATCTAAAAAAGTTTAAAACCTTGCAAAAATAAATTGGCTAGATTTAGAAATCAAACATCTGTACACTAAACGTAGTTTAATAGAAATTGACAGCTATTCATTGTATAAAAACTCACATAAATTAACTGATAATGATTTTAAACAATGAATGAAGTTTCAAAAACGAATGATTTCCATGATAAATGCAAAACATGAAAATAAAATGATAAAGCTTAACAAGAAACTTAAACAATTATATTCAATGAATAAACAGCAAGCAGGAGCAAAAGTCACTCCGACAACTCAGTCTATTGTCGAAAACCATTCATCTCAATCCTTTAGTAACGAAGAATTAGAATTATTAAATAACGATTTAAAATTTGGCATCCCTGAACTGAAAAACTCTTGAAGATGTTGTGGCCTGAGTTGAAAGTTCAATTCAGTACTTATCACACAATTCTAACGGTTTAATCCGGGAACAGGTTTGAAATCATTTAACAAGAAATTTACCATTTAGTAATAAACACACGAAAAAGGGCATACAAAAGGAACAGAGACATTTTTTACTTGAAAGCCGATAAAGACAACAAAGTAGTGATCCTCGACAAATCTGATTATTTTGATCGTATTAATAACCTGATTACAAACGGTCCGTATTCAAAATTAGTTAGAAATCCTTTATCAAAAATTACATCAGAAGTAAAAAAGTCCTTAAAGCATGCAAATCTATTGTAAGTTCTGAGGTGAAACGAAGACTACATGTTTCTAATCCAACGATCCCCAAATTATAGTCTTACAAACTGGGAAAAACAGTACATCCGATTGTTTCAGCGATCGACGCTCCATCTTATAAGTTAACGAAGTGGTTAACAAAACGTTTCGAAAATTTACCTTGTCTGCAGCAAAACTTTAGTGTAAAGAATTTTTTAGAGTTTATTCAATCAATACGAAACGTTTCGCTGGAGAAATTTTAGTTTCGTTTGATGTTAGTTCCTTATTCCCTAGTGAACCCATTCCACAAACACTGAAGTACCTGGAGGACTTACTGCGTGAAAACTCTTTGTGAGGCAAAAATTAATGAGGGGTTGCTTTTATGAGGACAAGGAAGGAACGGCAATGGGAAACGCCTCGTCGCCGTACCTTGCCAATTTGTTAATGGGCAGGTTCAAAGTTGAAGCAAAATATGACTCCCAGTATTTTCCTAGGTTCAGTACGTGGATGACATATTTTTGGATTTAATACTCATGAGTTTAATATTAATAATTGTCATGGATCTTAACAGTAGGTTTGCTTCTATTAAATTTACATATGAACAGGAAAATAAGGGTACTCTACCATTTTTGGATGTATTAGTTTCAAGAAATAATAATAAGTTAGAGTTTGATGTATATAGGAAGGATACTAGCACATATAGATATTTACCTAATACGTCTTTTCATTTCATAAAATGACGGGGATGAATTTCCTTGTACACAGGTTGTTGACATGCCCTCTTAACAAAGAGTGGTTTGAAAAAGAAAATAAAACTATTAGAGAAATAGCTGCATGTAATGGTTATCCAACAGATATTATAGATAAATTAATTAGGAAGAAGCAGCTTTGGTTACAAATGAATGAAATGTCAACTTTTGGAAATGAGTCACAAAAACAAAAGGTTGTCTCTGTTCCGTACACTCGTTATACTAGGGGTTAGGGTATAGAACTACTACAACATTACTGAAATTTTTGGGTAATCCTAAAGATAAACTTGCCGATTTCTCGAAATCAGCAAGTTTCGAGAAATCGGGTATTCATAAAATCAAATGTAACGATTGTGATTTGGAGTATTATGGGCAGACACACAGATCTATCAGTACCCGTTTCAAAGAGCATATTGCTCATTTGAAATACAGAAGAGTGGATAAATCTAATGTTGCACATCATGTTTTAGAACATAATCAAATAATTTTAGGGAACTGGACTCTTACGAAAGCATAATGATTTATAAAAATAATGAACTAATGAATTCGGACAAGGGTCCTATCCCATACAGCTCATTGTATAGTGTACTTTCTAAGAATTCATAAAATAAGTATTAAAAATGTCATTACTTAATCATGTAGTGTAAAAGTAGGTAGGTAATTAAGGATTATCCTAATTTACATATTTGCATTATGTAAAATCTGCCTTATCTTTGAAATCTGTTATTTAGAATTCATGTACTTAGAGAGTTGTTGAAACGGTGTTGAGTGTTTAAAATAAAGGTTTGGTGTTAGGGTGCAAAACTGCGTTTTTACACAATGTCATTATACAAAATCTTTGTATTATCTGTGAAATCTGTTATTTAGAATTCAGGTACTTGGGATTTACCCTTTGTACTGATTACTATAAGTTGCTAATAGTTTATGGATAGGTATAAATTACAGAAAATTGTAATTTAGATTTAGTTTGGTTTACTCCTTGATGATGACAACTTAAGAGTTGTTGATACAGCGTGGAGTGGTTACATAAAGGTTTAGTGTTAGGGTGCAAAACTGTGTTTTTACATTAATTAGCTATAATATAGTGCGCTGTGATAAGTCTATTTGCTCTAGTCACAAACTAGATGGTGGTGGATTATTGATAGCAATTAATAAAAGATTTAGATTTATAATTTACAATAATATTTCTATGGAGTTAATTTTAGTACAAATATTTATTTACAATACTTATATTATACTTGGTGTTTACTATTTACAACCTGGCTTATCATCAGATAATTATATTGATTTTGTAAATAATATACAAGCCTTTATTAGCAATACTCTATCCGATTTATAGAGTTGAAAAATTTGTTTAGTTGGTGATTTTAATCTTCCCAGTTTCACATGGTCAAAAAAAAAGTTCTAAAGCTACAGGTGATCACAGGGAGATAAATATTAGGGATGCCACCCGAATATTATCGGATTGGTGCACTCTATATTTTTCAATTGAATGATCTAAAAAATTCTGTCAATAACATATTGGCCTTAGTTTTCTCTAATATCTATGATTCCTGTGTTGCGTTAAGTGATGAACAGATTATTGAATGTGTCAAATTTCATGTAACTTTATATTATTTATTAAAGTTCCTAGGTAATCAGAATAAGGTTTTGAAAGAAACCCTTTATGATTTTAAGCAAGCTAATTTTAAGGAAATCAATAATCATTTGATACATTTTAAATTACCACATATTATTAATTACTGAAACTTTAAAGACTGCATTGTACACTTAATGAGAGTATCATATTTGTTGATAAATTTGTTCCTACCCTCAAAACTAATCATAGAACATTCCCTTCTTGGTTCTCAAAAGAATTATAAGTTGCTATTAATAATAAAAAAAAGTATCATAAATTATACGTCAATAAATTCTCCTTTTTTCTATGCAAAAATCAAAGCCAAAAGGGCTGTAAACTCATATTGACAAGAGACGAAAAGGCATTTATTTCAAATATAGAAGAGTATGTTATAAAAAGGGCAAAAAACTTGTATAAACATGTAGATTGAGTTGCTGATAAAGATGATGATATTGTATATATTTTTGCATGTAAATTTGGTAGTATTTAAAGAAATCTCAATCTAAACAACATTCCCATGTCACTAAATATAAATTATTGTATGTATAGTATCACTTTTTCAAGTAATGACATTGAAGAATGCATAAAAGATCTTGATAACTTTCATAGTCCTGGTCCTGACAATATGCATCTTCTAATAATTAAATCATCCTGTGACAGTGTTAAATTGTGGTTAACTAGGTTTTACAGTGCTTCTATTAGCTTATGGATGTTAGAAGGTGTATGTATATCTTGGAACGGATTTCTCACAGCTAAATCAAATATTACTAATCTCTCTGTTTATCATGACTATCTAGCTTCTAATATGTATAATGGAATGGTTCTAGATTCTATATATACAGATTTATCCTGAGCTTTTGATCTCGTTAACATTGGTTTGCTGCTCTGAAAATTAGAGGCTTATGGTTTTCATGGCTCACTATTGAACTGGTTTAAGTAATTCCTGATTGGTCATCAACAGCTTGTAAAAATTAACAGCTTTAAATCAGTTCCTATAAATGTTGCTTCAGGGGTTGGTCAAGGTATGCTCATTGCTTTTCTTTCTATTTATAAATGATGTATACTGAATAATATTAAATAGTAAGTTTATACTTGTTGCTGACGACACAAAGTTTTTTAGAGCAATCACATCTCCAACTGATTCAATATTATTATAGCATGATTAATTAGCATTTGAAAATTGGGGCATGGAAAATGGGTTGCTATTGAATTCACATTGGTAGATCATTTTAAAGAATGAAATTCTAGAATGTGTTGACCATATAAAAGATCTCAGTATTATTTTTGACTCCAACTCATCTTTTAAATATCACATTGAGTACTTATCTCTAAAAGTAAAAAGATATATTTAATAAAAAGATTTTCAAATAATTTCTCAAATCCTTTGCCTTTAAGACAATTATTTGTCCTATATTTATATGTATCACTCTTGTCATTTGGTCCCCTCGGGTATTAGGTTTTATCAAAAGGTTGGAAGGTCTTAATCATCAATACCTAAGATATGCTGCCTATAGAACTGGCACTTCACTATACTGATCACAATTACACTCGAATGAGTGAATGAACCGCTTCAAATATCAAATTTACAATCAGCAAGAGTTAGGACTAACTTAGTGTTTGCATATAAAATTTTAACTAATTGTATTTATTGAATTACTATCTAAATTTGATATTCATGTTACATTGGTCAGGTATAGGCAGATATTTGAAAATCTATTAATTAGGTTAGGCAAAAACAAACTATTATTGCTACAATGTCTAAACTTTGCAATGATAATATTGACTGGTTTAAGTTTAATGAAAACTCATATTCAGCTATTAAGAAATTATCAAAGGTAGTATTTAGATATGAATAATCATGTAATTATTATTTTGTATTGCTGTATAATTGTACTTTTGTTAGTTATTTGGAACTATATCTGATTTATATGTTTATGGGGGTTCCCATTGATATAAATAAATGACTGATATGTGCAAAGTGGGTAAATAAAATTGTAAATAGATTTAATTAACAAACACACAATCATTCTTAAAGATAACATACCTATAACGCTCTTTTCTGGTGCAGGAGGTATTATTCTACCAACTTTCAAGTATTTATCTGTTAATTTGTCATGTAAACCCAAGAAATCACTAAATCTTCTTGTCACAGAAAATTCTTTCTTTTTAAATAGTGGTATGTTGGTTCTAGTTGTTACTCTGTAGGCCATGTATGCTCCCATTCCTTCACCCATTTTTTGAGGTTCAGTTATACTTATTTCGATAAATTCATCCCTGGCTTCATTCTTTAAATCTAACTGTTGAAAAAAGTATTAAAAAGTTACAAACGGAAGCTTACAAAATTCCTGACTCACTTGTTCAATTTCAGCCGAAAGGGATGAATTATTATTTATTGGTATAGTCTCCATTTCTGATTTTGAGGATGAATCTGCTGGTATTGCAGGATCTTCCATATCTCTAGTTACTGGTTCTGGCATCTAAAACCATATAAATTTAAAAATGATGGAATCTAATTACAGCAATTCAAAACCTGTGGTGCTGAAACTGCGGACACAAAAAGATCTTCGTCTTTATCTATATCAATATCGACGTTTTCAAATAGCGGTGGTGGATCCACTTGTTCAGCCATTTTATATAAAATAAAGAGTTTTTTGCACTGTCGTCGGTATATAAATTTTTATATATAATCTTTATCACAGATCATACAAAGAGAATCTTTATAGTAAACACCCACTTTTACCGTATATAGCACAGTATATAGTATATCATACGTTTATTATAGGCATGTTCCAACACGACGTAAAACCGTTAAACAACCAGTAATCATATTGCGCGTTGTATCATTGCAAACTCGTCACCGTGCGCGACGATTATGGGTTGTGACAAAGAGGTTTTGGCTGTTTTCCAGTTAGCAGAGCACAAGTGATTTTGTGCAGCACAGTGCGGCAATTTTTAGGACGTTAATTGGAACATGGTTGTTTTAAAACCAACCGGTAGAGTACACTGATCACCATAAAGTTAAAAGTGTATTATAGTTCAGTTCAGCAACCAAGCCGATGACGTCACACACACAAGTTTGACAGCGTTGCCGATGTCACTGTTTTTTCCGAGATTTAAAAAAACCCTATACAGAGTGTGCGACAAGTTACTTTTGTCATTCGTTTTATGTCTTTCATGTTTGGATATTTAATTTTTGAAATAACATTAATTGCATTATGTAATTCGGTTTGATGTGATTAGTCAATAAGTCCTTAGAGCATTGTTTCTAAGATGACAGTAATTTTAATTTGTCAACCCCAGAACGAATATTCGAGTGCCTTACAACAAAACTGATTTATAGAGCACTTTGTGTTCCTTGAATAAACATAACCTATAACCGCAAGTCTTTAATGTAAGAATATGTGACTTCAAGAACAAGCAAAGATGCAAGACATTGCGGTATAAGTAATCACTTGTCTAAAGATTTAATAGCAGACGTCAATAGATGAAATAACTTTGATTGGGATTCTCTTGAAATGTATTATTTGTGTTTATTTATACAGCTAAAAAAGATGTAAGCAATATTAACTTGAAAACTAGACTTATACATTTAGGTAAGTCTTGTAAACAAACCAACAACACTGTTTTCAAACAGATCTAAAATATAGTATTATTAATGCAAATGAGTTCCTAACAAATAAAAGGAAATAGAACACAAAGCCTCTGATATGGATAATTGTGATACATGTGGAGCCAAATGGACCAACATCATCAACTTATTAAATACCCAGTGAAAGCAATTCTTAAAGCCATCAAATTAGCTAATAACTAAGAAAACAGTTCATGATATATATAATTGTAATACATATGGAGCCAGGTGGAATCACATTGTCAACTGAACCAATTATTCAATGAAACTAGTTTTAGAACAGCCAAATAAGCCATTTATCTTCTATAGTAAAATAACAATGGGATTGGACGTAGACACTTTTTTTAGCTCGACTTACTATTAAATATATTTGTGAATGAACTGGTTAATGAATTTGAATATTGTGAACATTTTACTTTATAAATTTATGCTGCTTGAATTTATTGTTACTATGGAGTAATACTAATGTTATAGAATTCAGTGTCAATAATTGTAAGTTTATAAATTTATTTATGAAGAAGAATGATATATTATCTGATAAAAATAATTGTTCCGAGAGTTTACCAGTTCAATGATCTAGATGTTTATATTGATAGGCAATTTTGCTTTGATATCTGAATAAAAGACATCAGAGTTTTGAAAATGTTAGGAGTCTTAACGAGGACAGAGACATAATATTGATTTGAGTTGTTTTAAGATACACCAGTCTGCATATAGGGAGCATGTTCACTCTCCAGTGCATAATTGTAAATGTTATAGTTGCATTGTAAATACACTAATAGATAAATAAATACTAAATACTTTATTGTTTTTTTTTTTGAAAGATCAGTGCTCAAATATGCAAGCCCTACATGTTTTCTGCATTACAATATCCATCAATAAGCACTGTCCCATAGCTAGACTGTATACAAAAATTTATTGTTTAGATTTTACTCTAACAATGTGTAAATTTAGTATTTAATAATGGGAAACTATAAATTTTTTATATTTGGTAGTAAATACACCTATGCATAAAATGATTTAATTAAGTGTTACAAAATGAAACTAACAATAACAGTAATAATTCCTGACTTGGTGCATGATTGAAGTTCTAGTATTGGCCACATCATAATCAGATCTCAACTCAAGTTGTAAGTTTATGCTGAAAATTACACATAATCTCCATATGTCTAATTATTTCATAAATCCTGGGGGACATTGCACAGTAAGTAAACAAAAAAATCCTAAATTGCTCATGAAGCTATGTAAAAAATAATAGTTCTGTACTGGTAGAAAAAGTCTTCTTGGGCTCAAACTCTCAAGTTTCTAATACTTAAGACCTATGTATTACTTCGTCAAGAAAAATTATGGTCTAACCAAATCCTATATATTATGGACTGTCTTAACAGTGTTCCTAACTATGGCATTGTTGCTTAGAGAGTTAGGTACTTATAGAGTGCATAAATCTAAATTTACAGCAAGAAATTTTTAAAGAACATGGAATGTCTGATTAAAATACACCAATATTTTTAACATTAGACAAGTATAATATTTTAGAAAATGACAAAATAATACTTTCTGAATAAATTCCTGATATTTGAAATGCTTCTTTGAGAACCTGGTCGATTTACTTGCTTAACTTAAAAATGCATACTGAGTGTGTCACTACATGTTATTTCAGAAACTAATTACATGAAATTTTGTAACAATCGACATGATAAATACTGTTTGATAGAAGTTAATGTCATTTATAGCCCCTAACCTTCATTTTAAGAATATAGATGGTTACTATGATAACTGAATATAGCTCAAACCACAATTCACTTTTTGTATGGTTAATACTTCTACATAATAGACAAATTTAGTATTAGAATGTAAGAAATAAAAAAATATATTAATTCACACAAATTTTATTTACATTTTGATATACAGTGTGTCCAGCAAAAGAATCACAGACAATGTAACAGCCTTCTGAAAATACAAAAACTTGAATAAAAATTATGTTAAGATGTTGCTGCGTTCAAACTGCTATCTATTTGTCAGCAACATCCTGTTTTTTGTGTTTCCACACACCTAAATATAAATATGGTTATGTAATAAAAAAAACTTACAGTTAAGATGGCGAAATTTGTAATTGCCTGAAATTTGCCTCCATTTGCATATTCAAGAAGGATAATCAAATTAATAGCCTATGTTCAAATTGGTTAAGAAAAATCTGCATTTCATATCTGAAAAAAATAATGAGAAATTTGGGGAAAACTTGTACAATCCCTCTAAAATTTTTACAAGAATAATCTTAACAGTATAAGTGAATGAAATCATCTGCTCGACTGAAGGTCATAAATAACAAATAACAATTTATAAGAAATAATATGCTGACTCTATATAAACTTAAACAATGAGAAGGAAAGAAATTCTGTGGAAGTAAAAATAACAAATGTGCAAATTTTATACATGCGAGATGAAAGAAATATAATATGTAAGATTAAAGTATGAAATAAGGTATGGTATGTGACAACTTAAGTAAAGAGTATAATGTTACACTGTGCCATAAAGGTAATATGAATTATAATGTTACAATATTGTTGGATAAAAATATTATAATAGAACTTATTATTATTTTAAACATAAACATTCAACGTTGTCTAAATTTAGTTAATCTTCATCACTACTTTCATCTTCATCTTCACCAAGATGGATGATTAAAGGCCCTATCTCACTGTCATCCAAACGAACTTCTCTATCCCACCATTTCTTTATTTCCATTTCAGTGTGAGAGACTGTTTTTTTCCCAAACCTCTGGTGTAACCGTTGCCAATGCTTCCTTCCAAAGTTTTATTACTTGTTCCACAGAATTACCATCTCTCCCTATGTGTTTGTTGTAGTATGATTTAGTTATTCCCCATATATTCTCTATTGGATTGAATATGCAATGGTATGGAGGCAGGCGTAGAATATGATGTCCATAAGTATTTGCAAGTTCATCTATCACATACAATGGACTACTTTTTTCCCTAAAATTATTACAATTCATTGTTTGTTAAAGTAAAATAGGTTTGCTTATGAAAATTGAATGTGTTTTTTGGTTATAAAAATTATTAATTACAAATATTTATATATAACACACTATTCAAGTTGGTGTCAAAATACAAAAGACACAAGATTTAATTACATAACAATAATGTTTTGTAATGTTAAACCAATTAGTGAAATTGTGGAATCGTCTGAATATACCAATTGATGTTTTATAAAACACTTAGAAACCACTGGTATAGAAATTCAACCTTATATAATTGTAAAAACAATACAATCTCTTACACCACTATGTTTCAATTATAAAAATATAAAATGTTATACTCTAACAAAACACCACAATTTTTCACACTTATGTCATCTACATGGAGTAAATTATGAAGAGACCAACTTGGCTATTGAAAGAGCACTGAATGTGAAAAATAAAGGTTTGGTAGTTGGAGACACGATTTTTGTTTGTACATGTGTGGCACCCAAAAGTTTTCAAATCATCACCAAAAACAATCAAACAATTTTCTTTGAAAATATGAAAATGTTCACAATTCAGTACAAACAAAAAATATAAGATAATTTCAAAATAGTACTTTCCAAATAATTAAATACGCAATAGAAACATTTGAGATTCTAGTTCTATAGTTCTCAAGTATATAAGTTGTATTTACATGTAAATGCAGATAGACATTAGTTCGTCAAATTCCAGAGGTCTCTAATACATTGTAACATAAAAAGTACTCATAAATGTACAAGTTGTACAAATTTTTCACACTCAATACTGTCCCAACAGTCAACATGTAATCTTCATGGATGAAATATTATAGACAACAGTGTGAAAAATGAAGGATTGGTGATATACTACAAATCGTTTGTTTGTAGATATGTGGTATACTAAAGGTAAAAGTATGTATACTGTTTACACATAATAGGCGTTATTCTGTCGTTCGGTGTTGCTAGTGGGCCAAAGGGTACGATACCGCTAAATTTAAAAATGGCATGAGTGGAAATACAATGAGTGGGTGGGAATAGTATTGATTGTGGTAAAACGACATTAAAGGAATTAATAGGGAAACTGAACAAAAGAAAAATAAAGTCAGTAGGAAGAAAAGCTGAACTTTTGAGAGGTAGTAGACATTTTTATATCCATAAAAATAGTTTATTATTTAGATAATTTTGTAGGTTACAACTTTATGATAAATTATTTATTTATAACCAATCAGAACAAGAGAAAAATTAGTTACTATTAGTATATATTCATCTTATCTGATTTTATCATTTATAAATAGTTCAATGTATCTCATGACACTCTTTTAGATGATGGTTTTGAAAATACTTTTTCAAGCTGTTGGAAAAATACACAGAAAAATCCATTCTGCAGGAATATCAGAAAGACATCATTGTGGCAACTTTCTATAGCGATCAGTTTATTGGGATCAAAAACATATCCAACTTTCTTTCTCTTAACATTTTACATAATCTAAATTTATCTGCTAAATGAATATAGATGGGTCTATATTCTTTGTTAGAGGTGTTAGAGTCCATCAAAGTAAGGTAAAGTATCCATTTATTTGTCGTCCAAATAAACTAACAAAAATATATTTTTAGCAATAAAAGATGTGTGGTCTGTTTGAATAATACATCTGGAACTATACCCGAATTATGTTTAGATGTTATATCTAAAAGTTTTATATGGCTTGAGAGTTAAAACACAATTTTACGAATTTTAGAAGGTACCTGGTTTACATTTACATATTACTATAATCAAATTTGTGACTCATATGGTAATTGATTAAAACTATGTTTGCATAGTTTGTTTTGTTTTTTTAAACACCTATTATGATATTTTGAAATATTACAAGGAAGGTTTTGCACTACTGAGAGCAGCAAAGTTTAGAAAATCAAAAGGGGCATACATAATTAAGTCTATACAAGATGAAACAACATCATCTGATGATGATAATCTGACAATAAAAAAAATGTATTTTTACTGATTTTTTGTATCCATAGGTATTTTATGAGAAAAAAGTTACACATTTTTAGATGCTCAAAGAAAGAAAAGGTTTTATGAACATCAAGTTGTTCAGAAAATGATGATGAAATTTTAGAAAGTTCTAGTTGATACTGAATGTAGCAGACATTGAACAATAAATATTGCAACACATTATAAAATTTAAAAAATATTTTTGACATAAATAGTAATTTTGCTAAAACAATTTATTTTTAGAAAATGATCCAATGAGTAAGTTATCACCACTAACTCTATTGGAACAAAGTAAAAATAGTCATTATTTAAAAAGAAATTTTACCAATGATCATTCTATATTTTAATTCTTCATCTTTTAAATTTTAATTTACTTATAACTAAGTAGTAGTAGCATTCAAGTAACCAGAAGTGTAAGCAGAACAAGGCCGTAGCCAGAATTTTTTCGGGTGAGTTGGATAATTTTTTTTTATTGTTAGTGGGCTGCTAGTACTGCAAAATCTGTATTTGTGTTCCTATATATCCAGGACATATAAAAATGTATAAATATAAAATTTATTCTTTGAAAAAGGGGGAATATATCAAGAATCAGCCCTCTACCAATCAATAAAAAATATTTTGTTACTTGAATACTATTACTTCTTAGGATAATTATATAAAGCATTTGAAGTTATAAGTAAATTAAAATTTAAAAGGTGAAGATTTAAAATTTAGGAAGATCATCAGTAACATTTCTTTTTAAATAATGACTATTTTTATTTGAATATAATAGAATTAGAGGTACACCAGAGTTAGTGGTGACAACTTACTCAATGGAACATTTTATAAAAATAAATTGTTTTAACAAACAAAATTACTATTTATGTCAAGAACATTTTTAATAATTTATAATTTCTTGAAATAACTGTTTATTATTCAATGTCTGCTACAATCAGTATCAACTAGAAATTTCTAAAATTTTCTGAAGAACTGTTCATAAAAGTTCATATAGACTTATGTGTGCTCCTTTTGCTTTTCTAAACTTTGCTGCCCTCAAAACCTTCCTTGTCATTTGTCAAAATATTCAAGGCATGCCATTCTAAATCCTGAGCATCATAATAGGTGTGTGTGAAAAAACAAAACAAATTATGCAAATATAGTTTTAATAAATTACCATAAGAGTCACAAATTTGATTATAGTAATGTGTAGATGTAAACTAGATTCCCTCAGGATTAACAGCTTGTAAAATATGTAAAATTGTGTTTTGACTCTTAGGCCATTTAAAACTTTTAGACATAAAATTTAAACATAATTCAGGAATAGTTCCAGATGTATTATTCAAAAAGACCACACAACATCTTTTATTGCTAAAAATATTTTTTGTTAGTTTATTTGAAAGACAAATATATGGATACTTACCTTGCTTTGATGGACTCTGATCGCTATAGAAAGTTGCCATAATGATGTCTTTCTGATATTCCTGCAGAATGGGTTTCTCTTTGGGTATTTTTCCAACAGCTTGAAAAAGTATTTTCAAAACCATCATCTAAAAGAGTGTCATGAGATGCACTGAACTATTTATAAGTGATAAAATCAGATAATATGAATATGTAATAATAATAACTAATTTTTCTCTTATTCTGATTGGTTATAAATAAATAATTTATAATAAAGTTGTAACCTACAAAATTATATAAATAATAAACTATTTTTATTGATATAAAAATGTCTACTACCTCTCAAAAGTTCAGCTTTTCTTTCTATTGACTTTATTTTTCTTTTGTTCAGTTCCCCTATTAATTCCTTTAATGTTGATTTACCATAATCAAGAATATTCCCATCCCACTTATTGTATTTCCACTCATGTCCCTTTGGCCCACTAGCAACACCAAACGGCGGAATAACCCCTATTGCTGCATGACAATTTTAGTTCCTCAAATTGCAACTGTCTTTAATACATAAACAAACAAGTACTCAAAAAATGTAGAGTTGCTCAAATTTTCAGTTGAGTTAAAGAATGAATTTAAAATATAAAAAATATACTTACATATTCACTAAATGCAGTAATTCTTTTTTTAACATGTTTCTATCATAAACTATGTTATTTTCTTCTAACCATTTCTGAATTTCAATTTTCTTCGCTGTACTTGTAGGGGGTTTATTGACAATAACACTATGATAGCTTGCATTATCCATAATTATCACTGATGGGTTTTCCAGATTGCACAATAACTGATGTTGGAACCAATGTAAAAAATTTTCATGATTCATGTCACCATCCCTGTCTCTATTATCCGAAGAAAATACCAGTTCAGCTCCTGGGACAAATCCTGCCCAGCTTCCAGCGTGAATCACGATAAATCTAATGAAACAACTGTAAATCACCACGTTCGGAGATAATCATAAAAACTCACCTTTTACCACTTCCTTTAACTTTTTAACAGTTTTAGAGCTGGAATCCTGCCATGAATATCCTAATGTTCCATATTGAAAGATCCATGTCTCATCTAAAAAAACCATATCAAACAAACCCTCTGTTTTATATTTCATATATTCACGCAGAAATTTAATTCTTTTAACACTTATGTGGTCCAATTCCATTAATTTTCGTTTTGGATCTTCTTTTTTAAATTCAAAACCTATTGCATGTAGAATTCTCCTTAATGAACTTTTAGAGCCGAGAAACAATTGACGATCCAATAATTTTTTTCAACAATGTATCTAAATTTATATGTTCCCCTGAAACGAAAACTCTCTGAATATTTTGAAGATTAATTAATGTTTGTTACTTACTTGCCGAATACATTTCATAAATTATGTTTCGTATTTCACACTGCACAGTTTCATCAATATCTGTCACTGGTTTTTTATGATCATATTGTCTTTTGGGACTTTTTAGCGCCTCTTTTTTGTTAATTCTGGCTTCAATTCTCTCAACAGAGTATATACTTACTCCCAAAGCTTCAGCAACTCTCTATGATGTATAAAAATATTAGTGCCCCACAACAAATTAAATGTTGACCCACTCAATGATACTGAACGTGAACAAAATCTAATAAAAACACTAACGTATTTCGGAGGTACAGTAGAGTCACCATTTTCTTTATTTTTCTTGAAATAATTTAAACTTGAAGCTATCATAGCTTTTTCTCGGCTACTAAAATGTTTCGGCATTGTTCTGCTGTATAAATTCCTAAAAACTGAAACAATACTAAAATACAATGAATAAACAGGTGTTATAAATAAGTATATGCTGTAAAAAAGTCAATTTGAGATTAATTATCGCTTTTCTTTAACAACTCGAATTGTGCAAATGCTCTCATCAAAATTGCTCGAAGAAAACAGGCGGGAAATTGTGACATTTATCGCTGTCATATATGAAATTTGAAATACACAGAATGACCCATGCTTTGTGTTTTGATAAGTTAACAGCAGAGACTGGATTTACATAAAGCAATGCTAAGGGGATGCGAACTAAAATTAAAACTATCGATTCAAAAACCCTTCATAATGTAATGTCACTTTAGTTTATAAAAAAATATATGATAATTAAACTAATACCGAATAAGATAAATATACCTATGCACGAAAAACTTACATACTCATGTTTGGTTAAAGCTGCTTTTCAGTATTATTCAAATAAAATATATCATTTATTAGTGTATAAAAATTCTACAAACAACATTTTGTCATCTAATATAATGTCAAGAAATAGTGGCAACGTTGCTGAGATCGGCCACGGTAGTCTTAGATCATTTACCATCTAGATATAGCCTGTCAAGCATAAAATCGTGGCAATGCTAGAAAGAGAGGGCAATAGAGACAGTAAGAGGCTATTTCACTTAGTGGGTGGAAGCAGCTCCCAACTGAGTGAAATAGCATCTTGCCCTCTCTATTGCCCTCTCTCTCCTTACTCTTACCACGACATTTGTGCACTGCAGGCTATCTCTAGAAAGTAAATGCTCTAAGACGGTAGTGCCATTCGAGGCAATGTAATTTTACCAATATAATGGCGAATGGCCCATAAGCAATTTAGGAAAATTTTATTTCAAAATTGGCAGCAAATAATCACCAAAATGACGTCATCGGCTTGGTTGCTGAACTGAACTATACTCATAAGTTATCAATTGACGTTTATGTGTACGTAAATTATTTACAGAATAATTCAATAATGTTTGTTTTCCAATTACTAGAGCACAAAGTGTTTTTGTGTTGCCCTGTACCGTAATTTTCGGACGTTATTTGGAACATACTTCATGTTTTATGATAAAGTTTTATGTTTACTTGGTAAACCTACATAAAACATCCCAAAGGCACAGTTATTTCTTGTGCTCAATTGTGCGAGCCAGTGCTGTAATTGGAACACTCAGTGCTAGCACTGTGCCGCACTGTGCTCAATTGTGCGCTAATTGGAAAACAGGGTTCATACGTAGAGTGAATTAGGTATGGGCACGGGTATGGGCGTTATTGTAATGGCCATAAAGAAAATAAGAACAGAGTATTTTATTTGGCACAGAACAGGTATACGGAACTACAAAAAAACGATAGCAGCGCACGAAGTTCATGAGGGGTGGAACTAAAACAGTGGACCATATAACTAGTCGTCTAAGATAATATTTATTAGGCATACTCAATTTAAATGGTTTACTATATCTGTCATTAATGTCAATTTTGTTTATTTGTGATAAGTTGTTAAATTTAAATTTGAAATACCCTGTGTTCCGTAATTGGCATCGGTTTTCATAAATAACAATTTCAGGTTGGCAGTTCTGCTTTCTTAACTAACGGACGTTCCAGTAACACCGGTTACGGTTAACCCCATTCAAGGTCATTCAGGGAATTGTGTCAATAAAATGATCTGGAGTAATATTTTGAATTTAACAGTATTTATTTAAATCTGTATTGCGGGGATTTTTAGAATACTCAAAGATATGTTTTGAGCTGATAGTCATAGTTGTACAGACAATTTAATCGATGATTAATAGGACAAAAATTTGATCAGGCTATCACTAATGCAAAATACGTATTACGTAATTATACTCAATGAATACACGCTATGTACTCGCATTTCTTAGTCTTTTGTTTCATTCATTTTAATATTTCCTATACATACATTTAATCAGTCCGCAGAAACATATTTGATCAGTAATAGGGTATGTTCCGTAATTGGATTTGGTTATTGTAGTTAACGATTTAGGGTTGGTACTTCTGCTTCCTTAACTAACGGGCGATCGTTCCAGCACCAAAACGATGGTTAACGTTCAATGTTCAATTAGAGTCAGCTGTTTGTTTGCATATTATCAGATTATTACTGATCAAATATGTTTCTGCGGACTGATTAAATATATGTATAGGAAATATTAAAATGAATGAAACAAAAGACTAAGAAATACGAGTACATAGCGTGTATTCATTGAGTATAATTACGTAATACGTATTTTGTATTAGTGATAGCCCGATCAAATTTTTGTCCTACTAATCATCGATTAAATTGTCTGTACAACTATAACTATCAGATCAAAACATATCTTTGATTATTCTAAAAATCCCCGCAATACAGATTTAAATAAATACTGTTAAATTCAAAATATTACTCCAAATCATTTTATTGACACATTTCCCTGAATGACCTTGAATGGGGTTAACCGTAACCAAAGAGGTTTATACGTAGAGTGAATTAGGTATGGGCGTTATTGTAAGTGGCAGTGTAATAACAGTAGAAAGAGAAAGACAATATCAGGGAGCGCTTGCTATGTCTACCCTACCAATAGTAGGCGTCACCACTGACACTGACCAATCAGGAGCGACACGCTTATTCTCTCTCTCTTTCTATTGATAATACATGAATTTCGCTACTTCACGTGCTCTACAGTATTAATCTCTTTGACCGTAACCGGTGTTACTGGAACGTTCGTCCGTTAGTTAAGAAAGCAGAACTGCCAACTTGAAATTGTTATTTACGCAAACCGATGCCAATTACGGAACACAGGGATAATCTGATAATATGCAAACAAACAGCTGACTCTAATTGAAAGTTAACCATCGTTTTGGTGCTGGAACGATCGCCCGTTAGTTAAGAAAGCAGAAGTACCAACCCTAAATCGTTAACTACAATAACCAAATCCAATTACGGAACATACCCATAATAGTATAACATGAAAACTTTTTTTTCAGAAAGAATTTTGAAATTAAACAAAAGGTGTCTCAGTAATGCAAATTCAGTTGTATTATACATAAACTTCAGATTTACATTAGCTGTTTTCGCGGTAACGATTCAGGATGCATCCAGGATTAAGCGCATGCGCACAGCCATTCAAGGCGTTCGTGGTAACAGAATTTCGAATACCTGATCGAAAATTCGGTGTTCGCGGATAACAAAGGATGCATCCTGGATCGATTCGGGACGAGTGAAATGAGTCCGCTGACGTGAGGAAGAATGAAGAGTTCGAACATGCGCATTATGAGTATTTTTAAAATAATTTTATATTTCTATGAGTTTGATGCTCTACACCAAAGTACAAAAACTTTTATTTTAGAATCTATCCATATACGTTTTGTCAGATTGTCTGATCTGTGTTAGATGATAGCTTTAGAGGTTAGAAGTTAGAGCACTGCAGATCATACAAAGACAAGGTTAGAGCTTGTGTCATATATTAGTGGATTTGCTCTGCATGTCTGTATGCAGTTTCTATGTTCATAACGTCTTTTATTTAAAGTAATAGTTGAGTTGTATATAAATATATGTTTTTTCGGATTAAGTACTACTACAGTGTAGTTTTATTGTTTGTTTTAAAGAAAAGGTAAAATACACATTACCAAAGATCATATGCATTACGACAGAATATGTAAATTTGACAGTTCTAAAATCGTTCGTGGTAGACAGAAATCTGGTACGTGTTCGTAACTGCACTTGCGTATAAAGCAGATCCGGGATTCGTCACGCATCCATCCTGGATGCATCCTGAATCGTTACCGCGAAAACAGCTATTGTAAGAACTAAAGTTTATTTGCATTCCCAATCAGTTTTATTCCAAAAAATGTGATGTAATAAAATTAAAACTCATGGTAATGGAATACTTTGATAACAATTCATTCATATGCGAAGATCATTTTAAACCAAAGTTTTCATTAATGCATTAAAATATAGATTACATGCTCAATAATCTCTTCTTCGCATTATTTTTTAAATGGTAAGTAAAGTTTGATGTCAGTAATTATTAATCAATCAGAAAAAAGAAAGAACAGGCATATTGTACATTATATTAATGTAAAAAAACACGTGTAAAAAAGTACTGGTCAATTCAATAATGTACATAAGTTTTGTGTCTAAAGAACAAAAACAAAAGTAATATAACACATTTAGACTATAATCTATAGAATTACCAAAATTCGATGATCACAGATATGCTATTTTTTTAAATAAATGTTATATATTTATGCTACAGTTGCATTGAAAATATTCCAGTTTAAAAAAATACATTTGGGGGCAATCCTCAGTTTAATTGGTGGGCAGATTTGCAGTCATGAATAAAACATAATTTAAAATGACTTTAAAATGACATTATGATCATATAGTGATTAGCCTTTGGATTTTCTAAGATATAGATTTGTTAAAAAGTTTTGCTATCAAGCAATACACCAACTAAAAAATAAATTAGGTGGTAAAGCTGGAGTACATGTTTGCCTAATAAAAAAGATACCTCTTACATATATATGTTAGCCAATTGCTCATATTGTCACTCTGAGTTATTCCACTGATGTATGTCCTGACATTTTAGAGTGGCTGAGCATCAGGCAATCTGACTTTCTCAATCAGCATAACATTGTATCCAAATTTCAGCTTGTTTTTGAAAGAAAATTAGTACAAGAGATGCTTTAGCCTTTGTAACAGAATGTATATTACAAAGAATATCCATTTATGTCAACTGGTTGCTGCTATTTTTTCTTAATTTTGCTAAACCTTTTGACATGGTGAACCATGAAAGATTGTTAATAAAATTAAATGATTATGGCATCAGAGTTCTGGCCTCGTAGTTTATAAGAAATTACTTAAATAATAAAAAGCATTTAGAAAAAATAAAAGCTAAAGTGAACTAGATAATCTAGAAATAGAAGTAGCCCAAGGGACAGTTCTTGGACCTCTTCTCTTTATACTTTATATTAATGTTTGTTCAATTTGAGAAATAAAGATTGTGAAATTTTGTGTTTTGCTGAGGACACTGTAATACTTAGTAAGGCAAGCAACGGGATGAAAAAAATTAAATAAGCATATGTTCAAGGCTAATAACTGGCTAAATGACAATGAATTGTCCTCAAATGTTAGCAAAACAGTTTGTTTAACATTTGGTAGTTATTGTGCTAGTATACCTGAAAAATTTGAAATAAAAAACAATGAAACCATTAAAAGAGTAAATAACACAAAGTATCTGGGAATTTATATTGATTGCTACATGAGATGGGATGTCCAAATTCTGCAATTTGTAAATAGAGTTAAATATACTTATACTATCCCCAACTTGACCATACAATGTAGGGCAGCAGACTCCCTCTAAGGCACGCATAGCATACCTTTAGGGGAAAATTCACTAAACCCCAGATATACTACATGTCAAAAGGGTTTAGCTCTGTGGGAGCCCTTGCGAGGTTATCAGGCCCATGGTTGGCGTCGTGGCTGCAGTTTCCCATGAATTTTCGGACCGCCCGGGCTGTTCCTAACAGGACGGCTTTTTGCATCAGTTGGTAAAGATGTTCGTCCAGACCAAGGTATTTCAAATTGTTTAATAGATGTTTTGGGACTACTACCAAACAAAGTAATTCAATACTTTACAATAAGATTAAACCAAATTTAAGTTTCTTCTTAGGACCTGTTAATAGTATATAAGGCAGATTTGTTAAAAAATGACCTAACTTGAACTAAAGTTTTGATTTATGAGCTCTTCAAAATCGGGTTTCTCAAATATAATTTATATCTTTCTTCAACAGGCTGTGTTATGCCAAGAGAATGCATTCCCAATGGTTGATCCAAAATGAAGACAAATTGAGAGATATCATAGGATTAGAAGAAAGAACATTTTGTTTGAATGTTTGAATGAAGCCAAAGACATCATGGACTATTTCTGACTATCAATGTGAGTAATTTCTGGTGTGCATCCACTTAAGTACTGAATAGTACAGTTAATAATATTTTATTAAAAAGGTGTGGTGGTAATTGTTTATGAAATATCTGAAGCCAGTTTGTCTCTTACAATTCATGTGATACTCTATCATTTTTCCTATTGCCATCTTAGACATGTATTCTGAATTTTTTAAATCCTAGTTTCATTTTATTTCTCTAAACAGGAACCATATACACTAAACACTCCCACAGTGGTCAAAATTACTTAAAATTAGAGTGTCTCTCATCAATAATTTGGTTTTTATAGGAACAATTTGGCTTATTGAACTTAAAGCCTAAATTTTGAGCACTGCTAACACAAGTTTTTTTTCATTATTGTTAAGACAGATGCACATTTTTTCTGCATTTTTAGGTCAGTATTTACCAAAAAAATAATGTGTAAGACTTGGAAGGATTACATTGTGTACGTAATATGTATGGAATAAAGTAATTTTTAGCTAAAGAGGCATGGAATGTCTTCGATGCACATTCCATAGAGAATATCCAAAAAATGTATGAATTAGATGTTGCGGTTTTAGTTCAATGCTGGTTCAATGCAAGTATATAATTGACGAAGGACCTTTAGCGGAACAATCAATAAACACGTAAATTAATTCACCAAATAAAAGTTAGTCACTGACCTTTTACGTCGAAGCTCTGCAAAGGGTGTTTTCTTGGTTCTTCTTTCTTCAGAGGCTAGCCCCGTGAACAGTTTTTTAGAGCTTCTTCTGGACAACATGTTACACAAAAAATAGCGACGTAATGTTCATTGATTGAGCATAAAAAAATGCGGGTTTAACAACAAATGATGCGCTTTTGTAAACACAAAAGAAACAAAATGAAAGCGGTTTAGCGGTCGTCACGAATGGAGCTAAGAACTCGCGAAATCGTAACGCAAAAAACAACAATAACCGTCGTCTCTTCAGACGGAATCAAAGCCACCGAAAAGTTCGGAGTACATTGCACGAATCTCCCAAGCGTCTTAACAGCTAGGGATCCGAAACACGAATGACAATACTGTCTATATTTTATACGCAAAAAACACTTACGATTAGCATTAGCGCGACGGAATGTTTTAGAAAAGGTGCAGACGTTTAAAAATCAATGAAGTAATTCAATCAAATTGAACACAATACACTAAACAAATTGCGGGAACGCACCATTCCGCCAGCCTTGAATTACTTATTTCAAAACTAAGGGTCCACAGGCAGTCGACAAAGCTTTACAAGAGGTCGCTTCAAAGTACCACTTGCAGTTCTAACTGTAGCAACGCGTACAACACCATCACCTCCAGGATGTACGTCAATAATGCGCCCTAATGGCCAATTCAAAGGAGGTGAAGTGTCTTGCTTCAAAATAACAAGAGTACCTGGCTTAACAACCTCCGAGGGATCAGTCCATTTACTCCGTTGATGAAGAGTATGTAAATATTCTTGCGACCAACGTTTCCAGAATGCCTGATGCAAACGACTCAGTAACTGCCATCTGTTGAGACGATTAGATGGGACAGATAAGAAATCAGATTCAGGAGGTGCTGATAAAGGTTCCATGGTAAGAAACATTCCAGGACTCAAGGCGGTAAGATCCGATGGATCGTTGCTACAAGGGGTTATAGGTCGCGAGTTTAAAACTGCTTCGACCTGTGCAAATACAGTAGAAAGTTCTTCGTAGGTTAGGATTTGATCTCCAACGACACGTCTTAAGTGAGCTTTGACACTACTAATTACTCTCTTTGCGGATAGAATCCAAAATCGTTGCTGCAAAAGAAATTGAACGGTTTGGATTCCTGCGTGAAGATTGGTGACATGACAATCTTCGACAATTAGATTAGTCAAACGACTTTTACTTGGTAGCAGTGCGGGAAATTTAGTGTCAAACGGCAATGGAGCATTAGCCAATCTACTACCAACTCTAAGAGTTCCCTGTTCATCAAGAAACGGCGAAAGTTTACGAAGCGATTTGGGCAAAACTTTTCGTTCTCGAAGAAGGGAAATCTCTTTAGAAAAATATTGATCTTGAACATAGCGAACAATGCAAAGCTGAGCCTGATATAATTCAGCAGCCAAAAATGATACAGAGCCCCTACGGTCTGGATTGCGGGCGTTATCAACAAAGCGACAAATATGAAGTGTAATGCGGGTAATGCGATTAATAGAAGAATGTTCTTCTAACAAAGTACCAAATAAATTTGGTAAAGCAGTGACTTGAAGCGCCACTATACGGGCTTCAGTCATAACTAGCGGTGACATGCTTGAGTCTGAGCAAGCATGTGTCAAACAAGCGGTGATCAACAATTCAGTCAGCGGGGTTATCACAAGATTGAATGTAAAACCAATGCGAAGAAGGAATTTTTTCCTGAATGTAAGCAACTCGATTACTGACAAATGTCTTCCAACGGTGCGGGGAAGGACTAAGCCATGAAAGGACTACCGTGGAATCTGACCAGCAACGAATCACTTTGAACAACAAACGACTATTGAATTGCTCATAAACATAATGAGCCAACTTAACGGTAAGAACTGAAGCACACAGTTCCAATCTGGGAAGGGACAAAGTTTTCAAAGGGGCAACTTTCGATTTAGACAACACAAAAAAACTTTGACGAAATCCAGATGCGGTTTCGAACACAAAATAAACAACAGCGGCATAACCTTTCTCAGAGAAACATCACCAAATGTGTGAAGTTCACAACTAGAAAAGTTTTCTATAGCAAGCAGGTGAGGCAAAACTAAATTCTGTAAGGTCAACAAAATAGCGATAATGTCTTGCTGCAATTTGGGACCGATAAACAAACAATAATTCAAAGATAACCGATGAGGTATCTTAGCGGATGCATTAAACACTACACGAAGTTTGGTGGTTCTACTGTCAGGTTTCAAAACACAATGATGCGGTATGTAGTAACAATCAGAAGAAGTAGATGATGGATAGGGAACCAACTCCATATGATCCAGCTCCAAATACTCTTTGAGAAAATCACAATAGTGTTTGTAGAGATCTGGTTGCTGTAGAAGACGTCTTTCTAAAGAGTAGAAACGTTGTACGGCGAGATTATACATTCCATCAAAAGCAGGAAGTGTATTTCGAAAAGGAAGGGGCACAACGAATCTACCTGAATCCAATCTCCTGCATCCCTCGGAAAATATTTTTTCGCAGATAAGATCATCAGGGGACTGAATCAGTGCGATAGGAACATCTTCAATTGTCCAGAACCTTTGGAGTGAATCATCTAATGATACTACATCTTCAATTTTACAAAAAAGCGAAGTTGGGTTTATGGCCGACTGAGAGTGAGAGTTAACAGAACTCGAAGACACTCTACCCATAAGGATGTAACCAAACACAGTGTTAATAGCATCAGGAACACCTTCCTTTCCCAGAAGACGTCCATCCAACAAAATTTGAGAAAATAAATCGGCACCTAACAAAAGGTCAATAGCGCCTGGACTATTGAAACCAGGATCAGCAAGTTTCAAATTGGTTAGATATGTCATATTAGCCATGTTAATGGGCGCAACAGGCATATCATTGCAAATGCGGGGTAAAACAATAGTCTCAACAACAAAATTGCACTCACGCTTTACTATAGAGCGAAGAGAAAGGGTAAGAGAGCCCTCAGCAGAGGGACTCTGCATAGAACCTAGCCCGTTGACTTGAATCGAAGCGGGCGTAGGTCTGAAGCCAAGGCGTTTTACAGCCTTGCTCGCAATGAATGATGTCATGCTACCAGAATCTAGCAGACATCGCAAAGTTTGATAAGAACCGTGCTTATCTAATACCTCAACTAAAGCGGTAGATAACAACACATTTGAATTGTATGACAAAAGTGAACTATGACAAGAAGTCTGCGGTAGAGAAGTTTCGGGACTTGCGGGGGGAGCTTTAGATTCAGACCGAATACCTGAATAAAGATTTACAGCGATTCAACCGATGAGAATCGCCTAAGCAGTTAAAACAAAGTCTAAAATCTTTAACAAACTTAAACCGCGCGGATACTGATTTGTTCAAGAATTCAGAACATTTGTAAATCGCATGATCGGATTTACAAACTAAACAATTTCTATTCTTAGTGACAAACAAAGATGTAGTGAAACGGGAAGAATGTTGCTTTGAATTTAATGGTAACTTTTTGTCAACACTTCGCTTTGTCTTGCGGGATAATTCAACATGTTCAAAGGCATCGCAATGCTTCGACAAAAAATCAACAATTTCCGAACGGATCGGAAAGTCATCTTGAGCGGTCACAGTACCATGGTAAAGTTCAAATTTAGCGGCTAAATTCTTTGGAACTCGTTTCAACATCATCTGAACGATACAAAAATCCCACTGATTTACTGGTAAACCCAAATTCTTCAGTGCTTCCAAATTATCACTGAAGTCATCCAATAACTTCCGAACCTCTGAAGGGCTATCTGAAGTTAGTTGGGGGAATTGTTCTAAAGCTGACCAATGAGACTCCGCGATTAAACGAGTTCGCTTGAATTTTTTCAAAAGTGTTTCATAAGCACTCACGTAATTGTTTTGTGTTAGTTTAAAATTCCTAATAGCCTCAAAAGCAGGCCCTTTTAAAGCTAACTGCAAATATTTGAACTTCTGCATAGCATTGAGTTTTTCATTATTGTGAATTAATGAATCAAACAAATCAATAAAAGTACCAAATTCCAATATGTCTCCATTAAATGAAGGCAAATCAATTCGCGGCAAAGCAACACTTTCCTGTTCCCGAGCTATATTTTGTGGCGTAGAATTCTGAAGAGATTTCAGTTTAGCAAAAATAGACCTAATTGAATAAAACAATTTTTCAAATTTAATGCGAATGTCATCCTCAAAGTCAAAATCATCGGTTGCATCTGAAATTAATCCAACAATGGAATTGTGATGTTTAAAAAATTCGGAATGGATTGAATCAATCATATCAATCATGCAAAAAAACAATTCAACGTCGTCACCTCTTAAGGCTTTCTCGGCAGCAAAATAAATATCTTCTAATCTTTTAAACTCCGATTGTCGATGATTTTTAAATTTACGTAAATTTTCAGGGGTTTTTGACATCTTAACAATAAATTAAAATCACTGTAACGCCACTGAACAAATCTAACACGATAGAACGAAAACAAAATACTATTCCAAAAATGTACAATTTTTTACTGTTGAAGTCGTAAATATCTGACCAAATGTCAAATAAACTCAAAACAATTTAGCAAAATAACCAAACAAACAAAACGATCTCTTGTAAGTTTTTTTGCGGTAAAAGAAATATGCGAATTTATTTCTAACGGAATGACTGAATCCCGAACTTGTTTTCTCTTTTAACAAATAAAGAAACCAAAATTCAATGCGGTTTTCAACAATAATTGCAACGAAAAATCAATGTTTTGATCATTAAACTTTGCACGAAATTAATTCAAATGTATCCGGCCCGGAGTTGGACCAAATTATGTAATTTATTCGATAATCTTTGCACTAAATTAACTCAAATTGCATCCGGCTCGAAGATGGACCAAAATTATGTAATTTATTCGATAATCTTTACACGAAATTAACTCAAATTGCATCCGGCTCGAAGTTGAACCAAATTATGGAATGTCTTCGATGCACATTCCATAGAGAATATCCAAAAAAATGTATGAATTAGATGTTGCGGT
This sequence comes from Octodonta nipae, assembly GCA_034190945.1. Taxonomy (NCBI): domain Eukaryota; kingdom Metazoa; phylum Arthropoda; class Insecta; order Coleoptera; family Chrysomelidae; genus Octodonta; species Octodonta nipae. The sequence goes on along the minus strand of CM067216.1, from coordinate 91,068,867 downwards.
TTTAGTTCAATGCTGGTTCAATGCAAGTATATAATTGACGAAGGACCTTTAGCGGAACAATCAATAAACACGTAAATTAATTCACCAAATAAAAGTTAGTCACTGACCTTTTACGTCGAAGCTCTGCAAAGGGTGTTTTCTTGGTTCTTCTTTCTTCAGAGGCTAGCCCCGTGAACAGTTTTTTAGAGCTTCTTCTGGACAACACGTTACACAAAAAATAGCGACGTAATGTTCATTGATTGAGCATACAAAAAATGCGGGTTTAACAACAAATGATGCGCTTTTGTAAACACAAAAGAAACAATATGAAAGCGGTTTAGCGGTCGTCACGAATGGAGCTAAGAACTCGCGAAATCGTAACGCAAAAAACAACAATAAGCGTCGTCTCTTCAGACGGAATCAAAGCCACCGAAAAGTTCGGAGTACATTGCACGAATCTCCCAAGCGTCTTAACAGCTAGGGATCCGAAACACGAATGACAATACTGTCTATATTTTATACGCAAAAAACACTTTTACGATTAGCATTAGCGCGACGGAATGTTTTAGAAAAGGTGCAGAAGTTTAAAAATCAATGAGGTAATTCAATCAAATTGAACACAACACACTAAACAAATTGCGGGAACGCACCAAAGCAATTTTCAGGAAAAATCCTAAGATAGTTAAGTTTTGATTTCAGTTTAATTCATAATAACAATATAAATCATCTGTAAGTAACGACGTCATCGACAATTGTTTTAAATGGAATACCCAGTATATTCATTTATTTGCAGAAATATATGAAACAACTTGAAGTGGAATGGGGGTTTAACTATGATATGTTGGTAACAATTTAAAGAACGATCATGCCAGAGTACTGACGTTTTGTCTTTGCTGCTCTGCTGACCGCTTTGTAGGTGAAGTGGACTGTATTTTGAGGAGTTGACCCCGCACTGCCCTTTAGTGGATTTTACTGTGTCTATTTCACGACCGGTCTGATTTCACTTAAAACTACAGCAATGAAGAACTAGAGAGATTAGTCCTTTTACGAGCGAGAATGTCTATCCGTCCCAGACGGTGGATCAAGCGACTCTGGCAATGAGTATGCGCGTAAAAATCACCAACGAAAACAAATAAAAATACAAAAGAAAAGATTCGGAATTTCACTGCTAATCCAAAACTCTTGTTCCAAACTAAATATACTAATCTACTAATAAATGTTAATGAATCCTCAACACAACTAATATTAATTTAATTTATGGCTTTTATTAGTTTCCTTGTGTTAATAGATTTTTCTTACATATATGTAATATTCTAATTATAAAATTCATTTAACAATGAAATATCAGGTGGTTAGCAGCAATAACTACATCTACACTTTCTGTCAAACTCATTAGATCCTTTAAATAATTTTTGGTTAGTTTTGGAGATTCTTCATTAACATTGTTGAAAATGTTGCATTTAGTAGGATAATTTAAAGTCAGGAAAATAGCATATATTTGTCTGGAATATTCCCTAGTTTCCTTTCAGGAACTTAAAAGCAATTGATCAAGCCAAATTTTTCAAGCACTCCCTTGAAATAAAAATGTATTTTATTAACAGTAGGTATACAATAATATAGTGTGATTTTTAGTCAATTAAAAAGTGTATTGAATTCAAAGCTTGCAAAACATCTGTAAAATAAACAATTACATTTTTTAGTATATTATTCAGGCTTTTTTGTAGTGTGTTTTTGCTGAGGAGATATCTGCAAAGTTGTTGGTTGTATTAAATAAAGAGAAGAAATTGCACCACTTTAACAACTTCTTATGGTAAACTTGAACAATTTATCATTCAAACAATAATGACCTATATTGAATTTATGTTTTTGAAAACATCTGACAATCCACTGATGACAAACCCATTGTTTTTTATTCTGATTTATAATTATATTAAAACAGAAACACTCTTAATTTTTTGTTTTAATCTAATTATAATGAATTTTCCATCAAGAAACAATCATTAGTTTTTATTTTGTTGCTTGAAAAAAACCGATCACAGCGCAATATACCTACTATAGCAAAGTAAATACCCAAAACCAGTTTCAATTTGAAATATGTAAATATAACATCTAAGTATTGCAAATAACTACAAATAGTTTTGTATTCAAGTACAAGCAAAATTTGTTATCTTATGCAGAATTATTAAAGATGTTAATTAAAACATTTCTTCTTATTTACTGAAAGGCTTCGCGGGAACCGCTTTGATCTGTTATGGTATACAGCATCAATCCAACCACCATTAAAGTTGCATTACCTTACCCTAACTCATTTCAAGAAGAACCCCTGCGGGGGTATAAAGTGAGGAGCGAGACGACAAAGAAGATTTAAGGCACCAGAAATACTGTCTTTTCATTCAGAGGAAAGCTGGGAAAACATACATCAATGGAGTTCCAAATGGGTGAGTTCAATGATAATTAAACCATTTATTTTTATGACTATTATATTGGGTGTTGTTAACCGACTTCCAAAAAGGGGGGTTATCAATTCGGCCTGATTTTTGTTGTGTTTATGTTACCTGATTGCAGCTCTAGTTGTGAACTGATTTGAATTACTTTTTTTTTTCTTCTCATTAAAATAATGAGTTTGGTAATTTTCACTTGTATATTTATCAGATCGGCAATTGTTCCACAGGTGACCGACTTCTTCATAGCACAGATTAGAACTAAATGTTACTAAAACAATTACAAAGAAGTATACAGATATAATTTTAAATACATTTTTTTAATATTTAAATTTCTCTCTATATCAGCGAATTAACTCAAAAACTTTAGAGCCGTTTTCGAGAACCCATTTATTAGACACTTTATGACACTCCTATTTATTTAACAGATATGGTAAGGATTTTTTAATGCAGGATATTAAATCGTTTTACTGCTACAAATGAGCATTTATTGTTCTTCATTTCAGTCATGTGTTTTGTCATCGTCTTATATAGAGTTTCATGTATTTGTTGATAAACATTTATGTACATTTTGATCCATTTTTTTTTCATTTATTAATTTCAATTTCTAATTTCTGTTACAGATCGGTCACAAAATTGTCACAGTAGAAAAAATGATGTAGAAACTAGAGAATTTACAACATTAACAGCTGCTGGCTGCTCTTCAGATATTGCAACAATGTTTATGGTAACTTTTTTTGTATATAATCAGCATAAGAGATTAAGAAATGTTTAAAGAAGGAACTTTGTGAAGTTCACAAAAGTCTATACAAATAATTTTACATCTACAGCGTTATAATAAAGTAATAAGTTGGTGTCGTAGACGATTTTATGATCTGGTCAAATTGAGTTGCCCAGATCATGAAATGCGACCATTTCATGAAATACTCAAGCATTTCATGAAATGAGCAAATCTACGATATGGCCACGACATATACACACTTTATGTTAAATTTCAGTGCTGCATAATTAATTTTTATCTTATTTATATATATATATATATATATATATATATATATATATATATATATATATATATATATGTTTGTTTCACCGATCAAACTATGCCCATTTTTTTGCACGCTGTGTATAATATGTAAATTTATTTTTAGTTTATAGCTCTTTGTGAACCTTTTAGTGTTTAGGCTCTGTCTTAGCCATATACGTTTTTGACATGTACTGTATAATTTAGCTTTATATGGGTTTTAGAGTTTTTTTATATTTTTGTTTATTTGATATTTGAAATAATATTTTACTGTATTTGCATACTTTGAAAACTATTTATAATATCGATGAAAAACTAAATTTATATATTAAGTAGTAATCTGTTCTAACTGAATGTTTAATGACATGCCTCTACTTGTGATACCTCATCTCAAAGCTATCAAAAAATTATACTTTTAATTCTTTGGTTGATGAAAGAATATTTAATTAAAATAATAGCTGTTATATAATTTTTTATTGCCATTGTCAGAGGGATCTGAGCTAGACCCCGAAACGTTTGGAATACTTTCAAGTATTGTTATGTTATTTCCAACATTATTTTTCTTTAATTAATTGATCAAATGTAGTTTTGTAGGGTATCATTCAGGTCATCTTAAATTATGGGTCGCGACCCCAAATGGGGTAACAGACTATTTTACTTGGTGGGTGGGAGCATCCCATGAACGTATATTTCATTGGAAGCAGCCCCAATCGAATGCAATAGCTTCTTGCTTTCTCTATTGCCCTCTCTTTTTAGTCTGGGCAGGATATTTGTAAATTGCAAGCTATCTCCCGAAGTATTTGTGGTGAGCATTGTGCGCTGTTGTACGGTAATTGGACAACTACCTTTAACATTACTGGATTTGAGTGATTGGAGGTGAGCGGATAAACCAGGACGGATTAGTTAACACACATCATTTTATTTTTCTGTAGATATTATTTAAAGTAGTTGAGTCATTTTCATATCTGCTTCATTTCTTAGCTTTAGCTATTGTAAGTTTTAACATTATCTCACTGTATGTATTTTATAGTACATGTAATTGAGGTAATTAAGAAGACAATAAATAACAAATATGAAAATGCCTTAAACTAATGTATATAATATCTAACGAAAAATAAAATGATGTGTTAACTAATCCGTCCTGGTTTGTCCTCTCACCTCCAATCACACAAATCCAGTAATGTTAAAGGTAGTTGTCCAATTACCGTACAACAGCGCAAAATGCTCACCACAAACGTTAGAACTTATACTTCTGGTGATGGCTTGCAATCCATCATGTAGTTCATTTGCTGCTCCCACCCACCAAGTGAGATAGCATGTTACCCTCTCCATTGCCCTCTCTTTAAATAGTATTGGCACGATATTTATCCCTTGGAGGCTATCTCTAGAAGTAGATACTGTAAGCCATAAACGTTCCAATTACAGCAGTACCTCTCAGAAACGGGTACAAGATATCCTGTGCGTTCGTTCGTTCGTTAAGTTTTCATATTATTTCACTGTATATTCAGGTGAATAAGGATTCAATAAATTATTTTAATAAAAATTGTTTTATTTTTACCATAAAATAACTCATGTTCTTATGAGAAAGTAACAAACTTCCAGAAAATGGCGGGAAAATTTTACTCCTGTCTTCAGAATATCTGATACCTCCTCGCGTTCATGTGATCCTGGTAGCAAGTCCGAAAAATACAAAGAAAAGTTTGTCAATTAGCTCTTTAAAATCGAGAAAATTTAGAATTTGCTATCAGGATCACATAAACGCGAGGAGGTATTTTATTCTCTCTGCTCCTGTTCCAAAAAAAGGCGGGAAAAACTTTACTCCTGTCTTCAGAATATCTGATACCTCCTTGCGTTTATGTGATCCTGGTAGCAAATTCGAAAAATATCCACGAAAGTTTGTCAGTTTTAGTTATTTAAAATCGACGATTTGCTACCAGGATTATATGAACGCGAGGAGGCATTTTATTTTTAGTGCTCCTGGTTCAAGAAAATATAGGCAACTAAGAATACGACCAACTGCGCGAAATGTTGGTTGCCTGCTCCAGAATTAGTAAATAGTGGAAAAATTTTATTCCTATTATTATTTCTTGTTTAATAAACCTGAAGTAATCATTTAATTAATAATACCACACTAAGAAAATAAACATTTGGTATGATAATGAATATTAATGCCAGCTTACAAGTAATAAGATATATATGCAAATGGGGAGTTCTTACCTTTCTGGGGAGATCAAATCAGTCCACTAGAGAATATTGAATTCACTCTCCTTTCGCACAACAATACAACATCAAAAAATGATGTATTGATTATTACGGTCAGTTAAGAGTAATAGACATCGGTGGGATTCGTACCCACGGCCAAAGTGTAGTCAGTTTATGAAACGTGCGCTTCAACCGCTGAGCTCCCGGACCATCATTGAATTGTGTTATATTTACGTATTTGGGCATGTAGACACTACTGGACACAGAACACTAAAATTGCTCTACACATTTAAAACTGTTCTGTCAACTCAGGCAGATTGAGGCACAGATTGAGGTTAAAGGTTGATATTTTCAAGATACATTAGAAAGTGGACCATTGCCTGCACAATTGCCTGGAGCAAGACTTGTCCCTTTCACAGAGTATACCTCGCTAAATAATTTGTTAAAGATTGAGGCCAATAAAGGAAAGGAAGAAGAAGAAGGTTAGATCTACAGAACCTAACAATACAGATGAAAAAACTTTTAATCCTGCTAGCAGACCCGGCCACGCGTTGCTGTGGCTAAGTGATTTAAGACAGAGAGCAGACCCCGCCACGCGTTGCTGTGGCTGAGTGATTTAAGACAGATTTGAAAGACAAATTTAACACAAAACGCACAAAATTTAACGCAAAATAAGACATCTATAGTGTGTAGTCTAAGAAAATATATCACATTCAAGTTTGGCGCCATCTATGAGGTGCAAAGTGCAAAGTTCTCTGTAAAGAAATTCGCTGAAGGCGCCATCTGTTCCTGACTTATGGAACGTACGATTAATAACAACAAACAACGTTGATAATCAGTTTATTATTAATTATTAAGACCATTAATTTAAATAATAACTATCCTATCATCTAAGTTAGAACAAATTAGATATATATGCCAACTTTCATGAATATCGGTTGACTCGTTTTTGAGTTTATTCGGAACATACACAGTGAAACGGATTTTTTATATATTAAGATAGTAGAATATTAGTATTAGTATCAGGTACTCTTTAAAAGGTCAACACCTCAATCAACAAGAAGATAAACAACTATGGGGTGAAAACACATACCTTGGAGTTCGGTAAAACACGCCGGTAAAAATAACCCAAAGCTATCTTTGAGGAGAGATTGCGGCAGAAGTTTCCAAGAATAGAATTGAGCTAAAAATAATGAAGATGAAGATGAAGATGACGATGAAGATGAAGATGAAAATGAAGATGAAGATAATGATGAAGATGAAAATGAAGATGAAGATAATGATGAAGATGAAGATGATGATGAAGATGAAGATGAGGATGAAGATGAAAATGAAGATGAAGGTAATGATGAAGATGAAGATGTAGATGAAGATGTAGATGAAGATGATGATGAAGATGAAGATGTAGATGTAGATGAAGATGAAGATGAAGATGAAGATGAGGATGAAGATGAAGATGAAGATGATAAGAAGATGAAGACGAAGTGAAGATGAAGATGAGGATGAAGATGAAGATGAAGATGATGATGAAGATGAAGATGAGGATGAAGATGAAAATGAAGATGAAGATAATGATGATAATGATGAAGATGTAGATGAAGATGATGATGAAGATGAAGATGAAGAAGAAGATGCAGAAGAAGATGAAGATATAGATGAAGATGAAGATGAATGCGATTGTGCGAACCGACCTGAAGAGGGCAGATGTCACTCTGCCGAAACGTCGTCTTTTTACCATCGATTCCGGCAGGGATCAGTTATCAACTACGCGGATGAATTCCCGGAAACCACCTAAAACATATATATATATATATATATATATATATATATATATATATATATATATATATATATATATGTCCAACAACCTTATAAACACTAAAATCTTTAATTCATCTTCAACTTTATCTTCATCTTCATCATTATCTTCATTTTCATCTTCATCTTCATCCTCATCTTCATCTTCAACTTCATCTATATCTTCATCTTCATCATTATCTTCATCTTTATCTTCATCTTCATCTTTATCTTCATCTTTATCTTCATATTCATCTTCATTTTCATCTTCATCTGCATCCTCATCCTCATCTTCATCTATATCTTCATCTTCTTCTTCATCTTCATCTTCATCATTATCTTCATCTTCTCTTCAACTTTTTAACTTTTTTTAACTTTTCAACTTTTCAAATTTATAACTTTATAACTTTATAACTTTATAACTTTATAACTTTATAACTTTATAACTTTATAACTTTATAACTTTATAACTTTATAACTTTATAACTTTATAACTTTATAACTTTATAACTTTATAACTTTATAACTTTATAACTTTATAACTTTATAACTTTATAACTTTATAACTTTATAACTTTATAACTTTATAACTTTATAACTTTATAACTTTATAACTTTATAACTTTATAACTTTATAACTTTATAACTTTATAACTTTATAACTTTATAACTTTATAACTTTATAACTTTATAACTTTATAACTTTATAACTTTATAACTTTATAACTTTATAACTTTATAACTTTATAACTTTATAACTTTATAACTTTATAACTTTATAACTTTATAACTTTATAACTTTATAACTTTATAACTTTATAACTTTATAACTTTATAACTTTTTAACTTTTTAACTTTTTTTAAGATGAAGATGAAGTGAAGTTGAAGATGAAGATGAGGATGAAGATCAAGATGAAGATGAAGATGAAGATGAGGATGAGGATGAGGATGAGGATGAGGATGAGGATAAAGATGAAGATGAAGATGAAGATGAAGATGAAGATGAAGATGAAGATGAAGATGAAGATGAAGATGAAGATGAAGATGAAGATGAAGATGAAGATGAAGATGAAGATGAAGATGATGATGAAGATGAAGATGATGATGAAGATGAAGGTGAACATGAAGATGATAATGAAGACGAAGATGAAGATGAAGACGAAAATGAAGATGAAGACGATGATCAAGATGAAGACGATGATGAAGATGAAGATGAATATGAAGATGAAGATGAGCATGAACATGAAGATGAAGATGAGGATGAAGATGAAGATGAAGATGAATATGAAGATGAATATGAAGATGAGCATGAAGATGAAGATGATGATGACGATGAAAATGAAGACGAAGATGAAGATGAAGACGATGATGAAGATGAGCATGAACATGAAGATCAAGATGAAGATGAAGATGAAGATTAAGATGAAGATGAGCATGAACGTGAAGATGAAGATGAAGGTGTAGATGAAGATGACGATGAGGATGAAGATGAAGATGATGATGAAGATGAAGATGAGGATGAGGATGAAGATGAAGATGATGATGAAGATGAAGATAAAGATGAACATGAAGATGATTTTGAAGATGAAGATGAAGATGAAGATGAAGATGAAGATGAAGATCACGATGAAGATGAAGATGAAGATGATGATGAAGACGAAGACGAAGATGAAAACGATGATGAAGATGAAGACGATGATGAAGATGAATATGAAGATGAGCATGAACCTGAAGATGAAGATGAGGATGAAGATGCAGATGAAGATGAATATGAAGATGAATATGAAGATGAGCATGAAGATGAAGATGAAGATGAAGATCAAGATGAGGATGAAGATGAAGATGATGATGAAGATGAAGATGAAGTGAAGATGAAGATGAAAATGAAGTTGAAGATGAGCATGAAGATGAAGATGAAGATGAAGATGAAGATGAAGATGATGATGAAGATGAAGATGAACATGAAGATGATGATGAAGATGAAGATGAAGATGCGGATGAGGATGAAGATGAAGATGATGATGAAGATGATGATGAAGATGAATATGAAGATGAGCATGAACATGAAGATGAAGATGAAGATGAGGATGAGGATGAGAATAAAGATGAAGATAAAGTAAAGATGAAGGTGAAGATGAAGATGAAGATTAAGATGAAGATGAGCATGAACATGAAGATGAAGATGAGCATGAAGATGAAGATGAATATGAAGATGATGATGAAGAAGAAGATGAAGATGATGATGAGGATGAAGATGATGATGAAGATGAAGATGAAGATGAAGATGAAGATTAAGATTAAGATTAAGATGAAGATGAAGATTAAGATGAAGATGAGCATGAACATGAAGATGAAGTTGAAGATGAAGATGGAGGTGAAGATGAAGATGAGGATGAAGATGAAGATGATGATGTTACCGTCAAAGTGAAATGTTAGTCAAAGTATACTATTTCATACTTTGACGTCCTATGTTTTAAAGTGTGAAAATTTGAAATTGTATAGATTTACTAGTAAAAGTTTTATATTAATAAGCACTTATATTATGGGTATAAATTATCTAATTTCTTGTTTATCATGTATAGTATACTGAATATAATGAGTATTTATTTATTTTTCATCTTTATTGATCATAAAAAGAGCTCTACGACAAATTGCATTGTTGTTTTATATGTCTCTATGAATTGTAATACTTTCGTCAGGTGACAATTCGGATAACCTCAAAATATTTCACTAAGTTAACAACATACAGGAAAATAAATATTTTAATAATTTTGTTTAAATGCATAATGTGGAACATTTGAAAAACAAATTTATTATTCTGGAGATTTTTTGAAAGGTATTAAAGGTAAAATTAATGTTACATTATCTATATTTTATATTTCTTTTAGCTATATCCATTATTTTTGTAATACAAATGTCCAATCCAACCTTTATGAAAAGTATCAAGAGGAATGAAGAATTTATAATTTCAAAATATTGCAATATACCTATATGCTAAAATATTATTCGGTGTTTTTATGGGATAATAACAAAAGTAGGAAAACTTCACCAAATTGTGGCAAAACAGCCTGGAAGACTGCAATGAATCAATTATAGAAAATTACAGAAATTAATAGATCAAGAAATAGAAGTATACTTAGATCTGGGCAGTATTGAAGAAGTGAAATTTGTTAATACCAGAAATGTGTGTTAGATTGCCAGCAGAAAAAGTCTATTGTAATAAAATCATCCAACTATTATTATTTATTAAAATGATGTGTTGGGAGAGTTTTGATGGTCAATATTCAATTTTCTTTGTGTATGATATATCAAAGGTTATAAATTGCATAAAGAAGACAACTATAGCCCGTCTAATTAAGAAAGACGATGACGTCAGAGGTCCAAACTTGACAGCGTTGCCGATATGACCTTTTATTCTGAAATTAAAAGAAATGCAATACAGAGTGTTCGACTACAATATACTTTAATAAATAATTTATGTATTGTTTAAAAGTTCAATTAATAAGATTTAACATATATAATTGGTTTACTTCCTTCATTGGTATCCGCAAAAAATATCCATGAAAACCAGTCATCAAATTAACGAAATTTACTTCGCTTCTCTGGTGATATTCTCCAAACATTTAATATTTTTCATCGTGAAACCACACAATTGTATGATTTGTGAAAAATTTTATAATCACAGATCATACAGACAGAATTTATAACTTCTTTTTGTATGATCTGTGATCATCATTCATAACCTTACTTCGGCATTTAGCTTTAGCATATAATTATCATATAATATATATTTGGTTACGTACGATATTTGTCTATTGAAACGAGTCCTTGTGCCTAATTAATGAAAGTAGTAATTGATGTATATGTTAGAAAATTAAGAGCAGCGAAAAGGGCGGGTAGAAAAGATTTTATATTTGAATCTTACCAAATGTGAGTTGTTAAAAATGGGGGAGCCCACATTTAATTATCCATTAGAACATTTTCTTCAGTATCTGCTATGGTGAAATTGTAAATACTATGATTTTTGACAACTGGAGAGGGATACTAAAGTATAATGTATTCATTTATTGTAGCTGAATAAACAATTTCTAGATTTCAAATGTGCCCAGCAAAGGAACACTTCTTGAAGGTGCAGTCCATAGTTTTATCACATATATGTGTAGTAAATACATGTTTGTTTGTTGATTTTAGGTAACAACTGTTGCTCAAGATTTTTAAAATTGCTAGAACAACTCTGACTCTGAATATATTATTGGTGCATTAGATGGAAAGCATGTTGGTTTTGATGCTCCTAAATCAGCACAATCACTTTATTAAAAGTTCATTGCGTCAGACATTATACAGCCTAACAAATCCATTAGATATACCAGAAGGTAAGGGCTTACCTGGTGGAAATATAATACTATATCTCGTGGTAGATGGGGTCTTTTCACCTTCCAGAAAGGATACTAAAACCCTATCCATTGAAGAATAAAACTCACAAACAAGATTTTTTAAATGTAGGATAAAGAGTAAAAAGTTATAGAAATTCTATTTGGAATATTTGTTAATCGATGCAGTCCAGCTGCTGTTTTACACAACTTTTTGAGAAACATTTGAAGTGCACAGTGTGTGAACTAAAGTGACAGTGAACAAACTCAATCAACAAATCACTGGAAAAACTTTTTAATTCTAAATATGATTAGAAAAGTATTTGATTTTATGACAGATTTGTAAATGAAGTTAGAATATAAATATATAATTTTTACTATGAAGTATTGGTTCATTTGGAAATGTGTGGAAGTAGTAGAGTAGGTCCCAAACCCCAAATCTTTAAAATTGTTTTATTCTCAAAAAATGTGTTTGTTGGTGACAACCTTACTGTATAAAACAATTTAAAACAATTTTAAAGATTTGTGAGTTTTCAGACTTACTCACTACTTCCACACCGTTTATATAATTTTTATTTAATGCCTATATTGCAATTATGGTTGGCACCTGTACTTTATAATACTTTCAACACAATAAAGTACATGAAAATACTTTATTTTATCTGTTTCGATTTTGAGACTCAATTCTTTTTTATATGACACCAAGAAGTCCTTCAAATCTATGCTCATTTTTCCCACTCGGTTGTGTGAAAACAAGATTTACAGAATCTTAATATTAATATGGATTCTAAAGATTATTGAATTAAGTAATGTACAGAAGATGCAGCATTTTTTTAAGAGGTAATGCTTTTATAAATCTATATAAAATAGTGTAATTTCTGCTGTGATAATGAAACAGCTTTGTGAGCAAGATTACTTACATAACTGAGTATGAATATGATTTACACTTCAGAACCTAATTGCATTAATTCTGAAACACCAGAATTGCTTATTTTTGCAAGGACTGTTGAAATGAATTATAAAAACATTTTGTGTTTTATCATTATACAGTGTAATTTGTGGAAACATATAAATTATAATTGAATATGTTGAACTAACTCACATCATAAAAATAAGGCATTTATAGATAACATATTGAACAAATCATTTTATTATTAATCAACATAAGTACTTTTTGGTAGAAATTAAAACATTTTTATAGTCACATTTCAAATATGGTTCAATACACTTAAAACAGAATCTACCCTAAAAAACTGGTAGCTTTTTTTTAATTGGTTTTTACTTCCTCATAATAATGCCCAAATTGTTATATTAGTTTAAGACATAAAAACACATCAATTCACAAATTTTATTTACATTTCAATTTTTTATAAACAGTATGTCCAACACATTTGAATCACCTTAAACATTACAGCCTTCTGAAAATATAAAAAATGTTAATAAAAATTATGTGAAGATGTTGCTGCGTTCAAATTGTTCTTTATTTGTCAGCATCATGTTTTTTGTGTTTCCACACACCTAACAAATTGTAGTTGCCTGAATTTTTCCTTCATTGATAAAATATCCATAGTCTAAAAGAATAATTAAATGACAAACATTGGTTGAGATTTTATCAGCCCTAGAAGAACGTTAAACCCTCTGAAGAAATAAGTATGTGAACAATGTGTTCTATAATACCAATAATGGAATATGGTTGTGAAACCTGGATTATGAAGACAGTAATTGTATAAAAACTTCAAGTTACATCAAGGTATGGAGAGATGCATGATTGGAATAACAAGAGACCAAAAGAGAATGAGGATGATAAGGAGCAGGTACAAAGTAACAGATGTTATCTACAGAGTAAAATCCCTAAAATGGCAATGTGGACATTAGCATGACAAGGGGGTAATAGATGGAGAACAAAAATCACTGTGATATCCCAAGGGTGTAAATAGGCCAAAGAAGGGTCCCTAATATAAGCTGGGTAGATATTTGAAAAATAACCGGCATAACTCAGTCCCAAAAACCTATGAAAGAAAGCACAAACAAATATGTAAGTGAGACTACACTAGATATACTAGTAGAATCAGTATACCATCTCTTTAAAATCAAAAATTCATTTGAAATAGTAAGAAAATTGATTAAACCAGGGTTGTGATAGATGCTTGTTTAAAGAAACAAAATATCAAAACCAAATAAGTTCATGTATGGTAGTTTAAGCACTTTTGATACTTCAACATTATGCAAAATGTTATGTAATAGAGATTAAAAAATATAGAGGGAAATTTATTTCAACCTAAGATCTATGAAATGCATTCCCAACACAATTAAACTAGTTCTAAATGAAATAATACAGAACTGCAATCAAATAACTAAATCTTGGGTATATCTCCAATTTTGGAAAAAAAAAACAGTTGTTTGAGGTTACATAAGAAGTTTATTGACATTAGTTCGTTTCGCTGAATTTTATTCAGCTTGTTTAGCTAATCTGTAACCGATAATAAAATGCCTTAACTAAGAATACATACTGTACAATAGTGAAAGTGAATTAAAATAAGAATAAAATACTAAACTACTAGAAGCAAATTGAGATGAACAACATACCACAATTGAAATTTTACTAAGTATATATTCCAAAACAAAATGCAATGTTACCTAAATTTTGTTAATTTTCTTCACTACTTTCATCTTCACCAAGATGGATGACTAAAGGCTCTGACTCACTGTTATCTATTCTAATTTCTCTATTCCACCACTTCTCAATTTCTACTTCAGTGTGAGAGACAGTTTTATCCCAAACTTCCGGAGTAACCGTTGCTAATGCTTCTGTCCAGAGTTTTATTGTTTGTTCTATAGAATTACCATCTTTCCCTATATGTTTATTGTAATAAGAGTTTGTGATGCCCCATATATTCTCAATTGGATTGAATGTACAATGGTATGGAGGTAACCGTAGGACATTGTGACCATATGCGTTGGCAAGTTCATCTACTATATACAAGGGATCACGTTTTGATCTAAAATTAAATATTTCAGTTTGATAACGTATAATGTTTGCTTACAAAAATTACTATTTACAAATATATAAAAAACTGAAAATTATATTAGTACATAATACAGTATTTGAATTAGTGTTAGATTTGATGTTTAGAACATTGAATTAAAAAAATATGAGCCTAATAAATTAAATTGTCTAAAAAATCCCCAGAAAATATGAATTTCACATTCTATCATACACTCATGTTCGACTAAGGAACCGTTATATAAAATTTGGATACTAGATCCTGATAACAATGTGTGAATATAAAATAATGGAGATAAAATTATAGCTGAAGTCAAGCTTAATAATGATACAAATTAAACTAAAAAAACTATAATAACAATAAGTTTTGGAATATGCTAAATGAAAAACTGGGTAGAAAATCTTCAAAAAATATTTAACTGCAAATGGAAATAATAGAATAAATAACTCAAATAATTGAATATATCAATAAATATTTCTGTTGAAGTATAATTTAAGTTGAAAGATACATAACTCACCACTCAACAATATGATAATAAGCCAGATGTGAATCAGAATAGCATTTTTATAAATCATTCTTCCAAGAAATTAAAACCATAACAAATAAATTAAAAGATAAAGCTGGTGAAGTTGATGATATACATTCCAAAGCCAAACAGAAACTTCCAAATATAGATCTGACTAATGCTTCTGATACAGTCAATCATGAAATCTTACTAGAACTAGCTGTCGCCCAGTGGTCGAAATTCGATCAATTGTGTCAATATCTCTGGCAGGTTAAGTAACATGAAAATTTTATCGTGACATTCTATCCTAGGACTTTAGGGAGAACAGCAATTACACAGAACGGATTCAGATTCGGAACCTATGTGTGATAATTTCCTCGAAAATCCTAGATGTCGGTCTTACATCTCGCTTCTACAAATAAGTAACGAAATTCAAGTTTTTTTCAGATATAATTCATAGAACTTTATTTGTGTTCAAATTCGTAATTCTTAATTTAATATGACAACTATTCAACTGCTAATGGGCTACCCTACATATTTATTTTTTCTAACACCCCTGTATAGCTATAATTGCACTCAATTCTCTAACATTTATTAAAATCCTCATTATAATAATTCCATCTCATTATATAATTCCACCACCCTGTATATGCAAATGCTTATGGACCACGCATAATATTTTTTAACATTTTTCAACTACCGGGTAAACCATTCTGTATATGCCACTGCCTATGACCCACCATATTTACTCTTTTTGTTTACGAAATTTTTAATTATCTTCTGTAACTATAATTCTACTTCGACCTATATTTCAATCATTATATATATGGAACTCTTCGTGGTCTACTCTATAAATCATTTCCTATTCTAACATTTTTTATCGCCATCCTGTATATCTATAATTCCTCTTACCCTATATTTCATCTTAACTATATATACAACTGCTTATGGGTTACGAAATGTTGCATTTCCATTTCCGCCACCCTGTATATGCATCTATGTATAACATTTTTTGCACCACCCTGTATAACTGTAATTTTACTGCACCTTCTATTCCAATAACCCTGTAAATTCAACCGCTAATGGGCTTCCCTATATAATTATTTTATTAGTTATAATTGCACTCTACTCTATATTTTAAACACCCTAAATATGCAACTGCTTGTGTGCCACCCATTAAAAAAATTATTTCTAACATATCTGGAATCGCCTGTATAATTACGATATTCAACGATTACTTTACCCACTAAACAATAACAACGCTTGCATGTCACCTCCAGAAGTACATGCTCTAAGTATATAATAGCATTGGTCTGTCTATATATAATTACTCTATGGTTTGAGTCTGGCGGCAGCGGCACAATGGGTGAGTTCAGCAGATACAAACTGTTGTGAACGTTTGCTAACGTTTCATGTTTTGTGGTTCACAACAGTTTGTATCTGCTGAACTCACCCATTCAGTGGCACATTCATTTGTTTGGCATTGACATTATTGACGTAAATAATGAATTTTTATTATATTTTATTTAATGAATGAACCAATATTATAAATTAAGATTGGCATTCTGCACTGAAGGTCGTCAGTAGCTACTAAACCAAACAAAAATGAAGAAAATCGGTTGAGAAACAGAGGAGAAAATGGTACCTAATCGTTTTGTCTTAACCTATTTATATATAGATACCTTTATTGTTATGCAATACCAGGAAATGCTAACATATTAGTAACTAATTATCCATATGACAGACAACAGAGACTTTAGCTGAAAATAACACAGGAGAGTATAAAGAAATTAAACCAGGTGTACCCCAAAGTACAATATTAGATCTATCACTATTAATGTATTTGTAAACACCTCCTGAAGCAAATGGCTGATGATGAGGTTGTATGTGTGGATGGCACAGGTGTAATAACCAGATGGCATTCTTAGGATGAAGCCAAAAATAAAATGAAATACTAACTAACATAGACTTGTGGCTAGAAGGAAGCAGATTGACTTTACACATTGATCGAACTGCATATATGACTTTTGGAAACTACTATAATAGTATACTAACTAATATGAAGACTAAAATAAGAAACAAGTTATTAGAGTTGAAAGTGGCCAAAACCTAGGGGTCATATCTGAAAATTTAAAATGGAAGAATCAAATTGAACAAATAACCCAACCAAATATCTTTTATTTATTTTTTATACATTATCTAAGATTAAAACACTCATAGTAATTTACTATCCTTTTTTTCAAATGAATAAGTTATAGAATAATTAAACATGAGGAAACTCTTTCTAATAATTTAAATTGATTACAAAAACGACAAAATAGAATATTAAAAATTATAAATAAAACACTTTAGCAAAAAACCGTAACCCACGAAATTTTACTCAATTTTTTTTCCAGTTTAAAGCAGTTCCAAAACAATAATTAACAATATACATATTAAAAAGAGAATCAAAGTATTTTATTTAACAATAGAATGTAGGTGAAGTCATTATAGTATATAGGTAATATAGTTACAAACTGATATTTTTAAATGTAAACATAGTTACAGAGTTGATTTGAAAAAATGTCTCAAATATTATCTTAAGTAAAACATTCACAGAAATACATTTATTATTTGAATATAACCTATATATATATATATATATATATATATAACTTAAAAACAATATAATATATAATTAAATTTTATAGCTTAACACCAAAAATTATTTACATTTCAATACCAGCTGTCATCTTCATGGAGGAAAGTATGTAGGTACCACTTGGAGTGGTAAATGAGAAACATTAAAATTTAGAGTTTAGTTACAAAATTTGTTTGAACATCAGTGGCACACCAAAGCTTCAAAGAATTGTCATCATCCATGTCATTTCAAAATGGTTTTGAGAGAAAATTGTTTGTTATTGAACACAATTGTATGTTTGGCAATTCTTATATATCTTTTTTCTATGAAAATTTTATTGACATAACACATAAACAGCAAACAGCTGTAATAATGAAGACTAAAATATTAATTTTTAAGTAAATCATGATAAAAATTTGATTTTGATTGAGTATTAAATTTTATACAGTTTTTAATGTGTTTGTTCAGTTTTTTACATACATGTTTTGATTGTCAAGTGATGTAATGTTATGGAGGTTAATTTGACACTCACTAAATTCCAACTAATTAAATATAAGCTTTGTATGTTGAGAACCCTGAAGAAGGAGAAAACAATGGTACATGAAATAAAGAAAATTATATGAAGGAAATTCAATTAGTCAATATCCCTTAATCAACTAACCAGTAAACATATAAAGAGTGTCTGTTAAGTAAACTTGTAACCAAATTTGTAAGCAAATAATAATATATACCTACTTGTTCACTAAATCCAATAATTCTTTTTTTAACATGTTTTTTTCATAAGGAATGTTATTTTCTTCTAGCCATTTCTGAATTTCGATTTTCTTTGTTGTACTGGCAGGAGGTTTATTGGCAATTGCATTATGATAGCTAGCATTATCCATAACTATTACTGATGGATTTTCTAAATTTCCTAACAACTGATGCTCAAACCAATGTGCAAAATTTTCAAGATTCATATCACCGTGATAGTCCCTGTCTTTATTATCAGACGAAAATGAAAGGTCAGCCCCAGGGACAAAACCTTCTCTGCTACCAGCATGAATTACAATAAACCTAATAATTCAATTTTCAATCACTGTTTTCAATGCTAATGATAAAAAACTCACCTTTTGCCAGTACTTTTGATCTTTTTAACACTTTTAGAGCTTGAATCCTGCCATGAATGTCCTAATATTCCATTCTGGAAGATCCATGTTTCATCTAAAAATACAAATTCAAATAAACTCTCTGTTTTATACTTAAATAATCTCTCAAAAATTTAATTCTTTTGACACTTATATGATCCAATTCCATTAGTTTCCTTCTTGGATGATCTTTCTTAAATTCAAATCCTATCTTGTGCAGGACTTTACTTAAGGAACTTTTAGACCCATGATACAGATGCCGGTCAGATAGTTTCTTCAGCAATGTATTCAAGTTTATATATTCCCCTCAAACGCAAACTATTTAAGATTGTGCAGTTGAAATAAGGAATTTTACTTACCAGCAGAATACATATCATAAATTACATTTCTTATTTCACACTGCAGAGATTCTCTTAGATCGGTTACTGGTTTTCTGCGTTCATGTGGTCTTCTGGGACTTTGTAGAGCCTCGTTTTTGTTAATAGAAGAGGCAATTCTCTCAACAGATGTTACACTGATTCCCAAAACTTCAGAAACTTTCTGCAATTTTTTAAAATATTAAATCTAAATGTTGACAGTCGCAATAGTACCTACCTAGTGGACAATATCAAATAAAAATACTTACATATTTAGCAGGTAGAGTAGGGGCATCATTTTCTTTGTTAGTTGTGAAATAATTTAAAGCCGAAGCTATCATAGCTTTTTCACGGCTGCTGAAATGCTTCGGCATTTTCACCTATGAATTCCTAAAAACTGGAAAAATACAATAAATAACAGGTATTATAAACAAATAAATGCTGCAAAAAAGTAAATAAAATCGTTATAATATCGCTTTAGGGCTTTTCTCAAACGAATTCAAAAATGCTGTGAGCTCGTAACGAGAATTGCATAGAAATTGAAAATTGGAGGGAAATTCTCCGAGTCACGTATAGAACAAGACCAGACCACAAAATTGCTGACAGTAGAAACCATAGGTGTAGGTATGATGTATTTAAAGGTGCTTGTACTAAAAATAAAACTATCAATTAAGCAATTCTGAAATTCATGTGTATTAATAACATTGACTTTATATTTATATATAAAAAATTATCGTTGATAATGGCGAAAGTGATATATAGGTATTCAGAATATACTTACGTAGTTATGTTCGTATATAATTGCTTCTTAGTCTTATTTAAATAAAATATGTCTTTAAACATATATTGAAAATTCAGGCAAAATTTGATCATCTAACGAAAATCTAAAAAAATAGCGGCAACGTAGCCGCGATCAGACAAGCCAATGCCACAATAATAAAATTCAATTTCACTGTTATAATGCCAAAAGTCCATATAACATTTAGGAATATTACGTGTCAAATTTGGCAGGAATTAATTACCAAAATGACGTCATCGTCTTTCTTAATTGGACGGGCTATACCACCGTGTAATAAACAGGTGGTGTAACGCCTATCATATTGCAATGCTACGACTTGGTTAAAAAAGACGTATTACTTGCGCTAATAACCGGCAGGGGCTCTGTGTGTCCGGTCCCATTTGCTCTCTTGTCATTGGTCATTGTGCCATTGTTGTCATCACAAAGCATTGAAAGCACGGTGTAATAAACAGGTGGTGTAACGCCTATCCTATCGCAATGCTACGACTTGGTTAAAAAAGACGTATTACTTGCGCTAATAACCGGCAGGGGCTCTGTGTGTCCGGTCCCATTTGCTCTCTTGTCATTGGTCATTGTGCCATTGTTGTCATCACAAAGCATCCTGAATAATTTGTGGTTGTCATTAATTGTTGTCTTTGGATATTTGATAGTATTTTTGGTTGCTTTAGTGCAGTGTTAGTATAATATATTTTACAGCACATTTTAAAAAATGGTTTGGCATTGTGCGGTACCGAATTGTAACATTCGAGAAAAAAATAATCCAGATAAATTAGCGGGCTTTCGTGTCCCAAAAGACTTAAAAAGAAAAGTGGAAAAATATACGGAATTGTGACTTTAAAGGAGCAGCACGCATTTGCGAAAAACATTTTTCGCCACTTCATATTCGAAGTCGATGTTATCGTGAATACAATGGTGCGGGCGTTTTAAATGTGAGTATACATCTAATTTTTACATAAAAGTACCTTCACGATTATGTATAAATAATAAAAACGCTTATTTGAACGATGGAACAATCTGAATGACTGAAAATAGATGTATAACTGTATAAGATATATTTTGAGTCTTGATAAACATTGAAAAGATGTATAAAGTTCATTAAAGTTTTTTTTGTAGGAATTAATATGTATTACTAGATTACATTTTGGATATTAATTTAAAAATGCCACTGAATTATTTCATTGTCAATACAAAAGAAAAATATTTAAAAAGGAGCACTTCCAGCTTGTTAAAGTGAGGAAAGCAATGTACAGAATGAAGTCCCACATGAAATTACTTAAATGCAGCAGTACAGGTGTTGATGTTAGGATGCAAGACAGTATTGAGGTATGTTATTTTATAATCCAATTTCACTTCATTCATTCCAAATTCCTGGTGTCATGTAAAAATGTATTCATATTCCTGTAGCTTTGAATTCAGTAACAAAATGTACCAAAACCAAATACTCTTTCAATTTAATAGAAACACTAAAGTGACAAAAGATTATTTACACCTAATAGATTAATATTTCATTATTATTTCAGTACTGAAGAAACTTAGGATATGGATGAGAGAGGTTTAGATATTACAGTTAATAAAAATTTCCGTCTCACTAATGAAGATATGAGTCAAAGCACTTCAGAAACTAGAGATAATGAACATATGAACTCTGTTAATGAAGAAGATTTATACAAAATTTTAAAAACAAATCTTATGGAAGATAGTGCAAGTATTGAGTTACCAAATATTGCATGGTGTATTAATCGTAATCCAAAGTCAGGTGCTCTCCTTGTCTTGTATGCAGATGAACTAACAAATCCTTTTGATGATAATAAGTTAAAGGGTTTTGCAACTAAAATAGTAAGCTTAAAAATATTACATACTAATACAATTTTTGTTGCTTAATGCATTATAGATATTACACTATTTAAATTGTAGGTACAATGAAGAGATGATAAATTAATTGTTTGTTTCCAAGAGAAAAATGTTCAGCTGGGATGTAATGTGAAACCAAGCCGTATTGAAGAATTGGAACAGATCTTGTGCAGAGTAGATACTTACATTATTTGTGCTGGAGGACCACCTGTTACTGTATAAGCAGATACAATTGTACATGCTGCTGTTAAGGATAAATATGATTGGAGACATAGAAAGTGTGCGATATTTCTAGAAAACAGGAATGTGTGCATTAATTGTGTCAAAATATACAGAATTGAAAGGAATCTGTATATTTTAGTTTGGGGGAAATATGTAAGAAATAAAAAAGAACAATTTGGCTTCTTGCCCTTAAGCCCAAGTGCTAAATCAGCTTTATCAAGATTGAAATCTGAAAATTATAATTAAGGTCGAACACATTATTATATCAAAATCATGAAATCTATTGACTAAATACTATTTCAATATACTTATAGACTGACTCATTGTGATTGGTGCCACTCATCTTAAATCTTTACATATTGATTAATTTTTTATGTGACTTTTATAGATGTATAAACACAAAGTTTTGTACCTTAACACCAAACTTTTATTTTTGCACTTGATGCATGTTTCAAGAGTGAAGCTGTCATCATCACCAAGTTTTGGTTTACTCAATGATGATGACAGCTTGATTTGAATGTTTCCTTATGAAAATAAAGGCCCACAGGATTGCATTTTTGAACAAATAATTTAAAAAGCTGTCCAAAATTTTTTTTATTCAAAATTTTAACAAAATGTTTATTGGACTTTGTGGATTCTAATGATGGGTTGTAGAAAAATGATTTAGTTTTATATCACCAATTTATTTATTTATTAATAAAATAAACATAAAAAACATTACTAGTATCAGGAACACTATGTCATTTTCAAACAGAAAAAAATTCATGAATGCCAACAAACATTTTGAAACAGACCTGAGGGGCTTAATCAGGAACACTATGTCATTTTCAAACAGAAAAAAATCATGAATGCCAACAAACATTTTGAAACAGACCTGAGGGTCTTAATCAGGAACACTATGTCATTTTCAAACAGAAAAAAATTCATGAATGCCAACAAACATTTTGAAACAGACCTGGGGGTCTTAATAGTAGGTACATATTGAATTCTTGGAAGGATTACATTAATATCGGATTTTTGTGTACAAAACTATTGAAATAGAAACAAAGTGAGAAACCAGTTAAGAAAATTTATAAATATCATTTTTTACTATTAGTTACTTAAAAATTTCAAATAGGGTGCTCTTTTGATGCTCTAATTTCGTTTCTTGTAATTTACTACTTAACAAGCAGATAGAGTTTCAAGAGTGCATCCCATTTGAAATTTTTAATTAATTAATTGTCAATGATATATTTAAATTTTCTCAAAGGATTTTTTTTTTATTTCTATTTCAACAGTCTTGTACACAAAACTCTGATATTTATGTAATCCTTTCAAGAAATCAACATGTACCTAGTGTTATAGACAAGACCCTCTGGTCTGTTTCAAAATGTTTTGTTGTCATTCATTAATTTGTTTCCACTTGAAAATGGCATATTGTTTTTGATACTGGTCAGGGTGTTTTATGTTTATTTAATTAATAAATAAATTAGTAATATAAAACAAAGTAATTTGTTTTTCTACAATCATAATGATAGTATATCAAAGTAATGGCATCCACCATCAACTATGTAATGATGGGATTTATTGACACATATACAAAACCATGATTAATTAGTAAGAATCAAATAATGTTCTGTGTGTACAGTTGTCCAAACCTTGCATGCAAAATTATTAGTTCTAAGTTTGTACCACGATTTATCTTTGATTTTAAATTGCTATATCATATATGTCAAGATAGGGATGAGACAATATCACTGCAAGTATACAACTTTGTTAATTTAAGGATGAAGTTTGTAGTAATGTTTCTGTGATCTTGCATTTTGTTTCATGTTTCCAAACATGACATATCAAGTTTGTTTTTAAGTTGCTATTATACTATACATATACAATATTATATGTACATAGCACATTTAAAGTTGTTAGGCTCAATTGATAGATAAGTACCTGCACACAAAGTAATGAAAGTAAACAATAAAAGGTCCACATTCTGCACAAATAAATTACCTACCAGTCTTGTATATTCCAGAATTTGGTACCAAGTAAAACTACTTCATCTTGATTGTGGCTTGGTACATATATATATATATATATATATATATATATATATATATATATATATGTATCTGACAATGTGAATATGTGATTCATTCATTGCATACTGTTATTTTTTGCTAACAGTTTTCAGTATTTCAGTTGTATGGTTATTGTGCAGTTTGTTATTTATTTATTTTTTTATTTTCATGTTTAGCGTTTTAGTTCTAATTTGAAATTGGGCATAACTATTTTCTTTGTATAACCATAAGCTTGCAAAGTACATATACCCTAGTATATGTGCATTGTGCATGTATGTATTTTTAAATTGCATAACATTCAACAGGAAACTGCTTATGCCATCAAACACGATAAATCTTGCATTATAGAAAATTATATTTCCTGTAATTTTCTTTAATACAACGTAGTTTAAAACATCAAAATTGAGTAGGCCATTTTTGAGTAATCATTGAGCATAAATAAAAACAGATGCCTACAAATTAATAGCATCCTCCTTTTCAGAAATAGAATAAAAAGGAGTAAGTTATCATTTCATGGGGTTTTATTTTTTATGGATGCTCATTGTTTACTTCAAAACAGTTAACCAATTTTGGTAATTTTAGCTGCTATGTATTATAACAACACTTAACGTACAATTTTTAATTTTCTCGAAAATCAGATAAAAGCTGTTATTAAGGGAATGAATTTCCACTCATTTATCCGAAACGACTTTATCAATTTCATTATTTTAAATTGTAATATATTTAAGTTAGCATCAGAGATGATTCCATTCCTTTTTCTAAAACACAATTGTTTTTCAGAAAATCGGAATAATAAAAGCATTTTACATTTAAATTATTTTTGTGCTCAGCATTTAATATCTCAGCCCAAAGGTCAAAATCTGGCCATTTACTTCCCGTGCCAAATGGGGTATACGACCATGCTTGGCACCAAATTGTATAGAAGTGTTAAATAATAAAATATTAAAACGATTTTACTTTTTAAATTTTGGTCAATTTTTAATTCAAAAACTGAATCAACCATTCAAACCAAAAGACTTAAAACAAATATTTGAATATAAATTAACTTTATATAAACTGTATTTCTTTAAAAATTTCATTCTCATAATAACAAAAATCAATAATCAGTAAATAAAACACTGTTTTGCACATCGATGTAGTGTACGACTAATCCCAGCATCCAAATCAGAATACTCAGGGTGTTTGAACAGCTGTTTTTTAATTCATTTATTTATTTGATTTCAGTAAATAGATATAGGAATTTTTAAACTAGTTATTCACTTTAACATCAATTATAAAAAAATATATTCTCACTGACTTTTCACCAGCACTAGAATTAGTAACATTAATCATTCTGCATATCATTGTTGGTTACTCCGTTATTATTTAACATTTTATGAAACAATTGTATCTGTTTTTTAAACATTTCTGTAAGAACTTGTATCTAGTAAGCCTTTTCATTTTAGATTTAAACATTCATATCTTTCCTTAAAATAGACATCATTTAAAAAAAGTTACATCAAAATCGGTCAACCAACACAGATTTTGAAAGGATGGAATTAGTTGAAATGGGTCACACTGTGCATACCTACAAATAAGTCTAGTAGCAAATGTTAATGAGTGTTGCTAATGGTTAATAAATTTGTTTCAAAAATTTCTTGCTTTATTTTATATCACTTTTATGTCACCTTATAGAGAATGGTCACACATGAGATTCTGCGCACGAGTAAACTCAAACAATGTACAAGCCGTAGATACAGTTCCGAATGGCTTCTTAATTGTTTATTGTTGCATACTAAAAGTCCTACTACTTACCACCTATTAAGAAATCAAAATATCCTTCCTCTCCCTTGTCAATCCACAATAAAAAATACTTAAAAATTCTAATGTTGGAGTAGGATTTGATGACAATTTTTTTTGGTTATTTAAAAAAACAATATAGATATAATTTGCCAGGACACTCCAACAGCTCGGTATGGAATTTTAGCTTTTGATGAAAAACAGGTCCGCCGAGGCTTAAGCGTTAATGTTGAAACAGTGAGACTGCTGGACTTTGGGAAGGACATTTCCTCCCACAAAAGAACATGTGAAAACGAAACTAGTGCGTTAATTTCCTGGGAGGATACACTTCAAAATTTAAAAGACAAGCAGGCAGATCATGCGCTTGTTTTTATGTTCCCATTTTTGTGAGGAAATTTCCACCAACCAATCGGGATAATTATATCAAAGAATACCACTCGATCATCATACCTGGCTGCTGGGAATGGGGTTGAGAGCTTACAGACTCATTTTGGTGCTACCGCTGACTCCACACCTTGTGGCTCAATGCTTGGACTGATGCAAAACTTGACAAAACCAAAATGACCAATGGGATGTCGTGTTTGAGTGCCAAATACAAATTTGTTAAAGTGGCTATGTTGGACATATGAGGCTCAGACGATTTCGACGTGATAAGACGAAATTCAGATTTGGCTGTTGTATGGGAAGTAGATCACCTCTCACCTAGGGCAATCTTATGACTGTGCTCAATATGACTGCATAAAAAACCCTGGAGGAGCTACTCATTTTTTTAGATTAATATGCTAATTTGTTTAAAAATTCACTGATTACTACAAATATAATATATTTTTATATAATTGAATAATTTAAGAAATATTTGCTCTTCAACGTCTTGCACGTTTACATTCTCCAATATATATTGCACTCACGACTCTCAATATGGTATTTTACTTTTACTTTAGTTCTGCAGAAAATCACATCCATTTATTTGTTACTCTGAATATTTATTGCCCAGAAAACTGGGAACACTTTCTGTTTGGGGTATGAAACTCTGAACTATGTGATAAAATAACTACTTACAGAATATCATTTAAACTGTTTTTGGTATTAAAATATTTAACTTTCTGAATTCAATTATACACATTTCACTCTTCCGACACACCAATGCATAAATCCCCCCTTTGTTAATTTTAATATCTTGCACCAATATCCTGATTAATATTATAAACTTCATCTGCTATTTGAAATGGCTTGAATAAGTATAATATATAAATCTTTAAAATATTAAGCAATTATCTATACAAAATAATGCTTTAAAACTACTTTCCGCTCTTATTATGAAACTTCATTATATATATTAATTAATAGATCCATGAATTTGAGTTTACATTATGCTAAAATTAAATGGACACAAATAAATTATAAATTAACATCGTAAATAAGCGCTGTCAAATTTAGGCATCTGATCTGACGTGATGTCGCTATTTTTTATCATTTAATGGAAAAATAGTTTTTATACATACTTATACATATTTATATGAAATTATTTTTTATTTCTTAATATTGTAAACATAAGTTTATTAAGAGTCATGTAATACTATTTCAACATGAAAAATTTTGATCCCGGCGTGATTCTGCTAAGGAACGGGACCACAAACGGGACCAGCCAGTTGGAGGCCTCTTGCGGACGTTTAGTTTACTAATGCGACATTCTTAACCACTTCAACTGACTCCGTTGCATCACCTTTTTATTACACCGTGAGTAGGACTTTTAGTATCCAACAATAAACAATTAAGAAGCCATTCGGAACTGTATCTACGGCTTGTACATTGTTTGAGTTTACTCGTGCGCAGAATCTCATCTGTGACCATTCTCTATAAGGTGACATAAAAGTGATATAAAATAAAGCAAGAAATTTTTGAAAAAAATTTATTAACCATTAGCAAAGCACTCATTAACATTTGCTACTAGACTTATTTGTAGGTATGCACAGTGTGACCCATTTCAACTAATTCTATCCCGATTTTGATGTAACTTTTTTTAAATGATGTCTATTTTAAGGAAATATATGAATGTTTAAATCTGAAATGAAAAGGCTTACTAGATACAAGTTCTTACAGAAATGTTTAAAAACAGATACAATTGTTTCATAAAATGTTAAATAATAACGTAGTAACCAACAATGTTATGCAGAATGATTAATGTTACTTATTCTAGTGCTGGTGAAAAGTCAGTGGGAATATATTTTTTATAATTGATGTTAAAGTGAATAACTAGTTTAAAAATTCCAATATCCATTTATTGAAATCAAATAAATATATGAAATAAAAAACAGCTGTTCAGGTTTGAACCCGGAGTATTCTGATTTGGATGCTGGGATTAGCCGTACACTACATCGATGTTTTATTTACTGATTATTGATTTTTGTTATCATGAGAAGGAAATTTTTAAAGAAATATAGTTTATATAAAGTTAATTTATATTCAAATATTTGTTTTAAGTCTTTTGGTTTGAATGGTTGATTCAGTTTTTGAATTAAAAATTGACCAAAATTTAAAAAGTAATATCGTTTTAATATGTTATTATTTAACACTTCTATACAATTTGGTGCCAAGCATGGTCGTATCCCCCATTTGGCACGGGAAGTAAATGGCCAGATTTTGACTTCTGGGCTGAGATATTAAATGCTGAGCACAAAAATAATTTAAATGTACGTATTCCTGCTTTTATTATTCCGATTTTCTAAAAAACAATTATGTTTTAGAAAAAGGAATGGAATCATCTCTGATGCTAACTTAAATATATTACAATTATAAATAATGAAATTGATAAAGTCATTTCGGATAAATGAGTGGAAATTCATTCCCTTAATAACAGCTTTTACCTGATTTTCTAGAAAATTATAAATTGTACGTTATGTGTTGTTATAATACAGAGCAGTTTAAAATTATCAAAATTGGTTAAACTGTTTTGAAGTAACTGATGAGCATCCATAAAAAATAAAACCCCATGAAATGATAACCTACTCCTTTTTATTCTATTTCTGAAAAGGAGGATGTTATTAATTTGTAGGCATCTGTTTTTATTTATGCTCAATGATTACTCAAAAATGGCCTACTCAATTTTGATGATTTAAACTACGTTGTATTAAACAAAATTACAGGAAATATAATTTTCTATAATGCAAGATTTATCGTGTTTGCTGTTGAATGTTGTCATTTCAAAATACATACATGCACAATGCACATATACCAGGGTATATGTACTTTGCAAGCTTATGGTTATACAAAGAAAATAGTTACACCCAATTTCAAATTAGAACTAAAACGCTAAACGAAAATAAAAAAATAAATAACAAACTGCACAATAACCATACAACTGAAATACTGAAAACTGTTAGCAAAAAAAAATAACACTATGCAATGAATGAATCACATATTCTCATTGTCAGATATATATATATATATATATATATATATATACATACATATATAAAGTCAAAAATGTACCAAGCCACAATCAAGATGAAGTAGTAGATAAGTGTCTAAACAATACAGGATTTTAGGTTTACTTGGTACCACTTCTGGAATATACAAGACTGGTAGGTAATTTATTTGTGCAGAATGTGGACCTTTTATTGTTTACTTTCATTACTTTGTATGCAGGTACTTATCTATCAACTGAGCCTAACAACTTTAAATGTGCTATGTACATACAATATTGTATATGTATAGTATAATAGCAACTTAAAAACAAACTTGATATGTCATGTTTTGAAACATGAAACAAAATGCAAGATCACAGAAACATTACTACAAACTTCATCCTTAAATTAACAAAGTTGTATACTTGCAGTGATATTGTCTCATCCCTATCTTGACATATATGATATAGCAATTTAAAATCAAAGATAAATCGTGGTACAAACTTAGAACTAATAATTTTGCATGCAAGGTTTGGACAACTGTACACACAGAAAATTATTTGATTCTTACTAATTAATCATGGTTTTGTATATGTGTCAATAAATCCCATCATTACATAGTTGATGGTGGATGCCATTACTTTGATATACTATCATTATGATTGTAGAAAAACGAATTACTTTGTTTTATATCACTAATTTATTTATTCATTAAATAAACATAAAAAACCCTGACCAGTATCTAGAACACTATGCCATTTTCAAGTGGAAACAAATCAATGAATGACAACAAAACATTTTGAAACAGACCAGAGGGTCTTGTCGTTAACACTAGCTACATATTGATTTCTTGAAAGGATTACATAAATATCAGAGTTTTGTGTACAAGACTATTGAAATAGAAATAAAGTGGGAAATCCATTGAGAAAATTTAAATATATCATTGACGATTAATTAATTAAAAATTTCAAATGGGATGCACTCTTGAAACTCTATCTGCTTGTTAAGTAGTAAATTACAAGAAACGGAATTAGAGCATCAAAAGAGCACCCTATTTGAAATTTTTAAGTAACTAATAGTAAAAGATGATATTTTTAAATTTTCTTAACTAATTTCTCACTTTGTTTCTATTTCAATAGTTTTCTACACAAAAATCCGATATTTATGTAATCCTTCCAAGAATTCAACATGTACCTACTATTAAGACCCTCAGGTCTGTTTCAAAATGTTTGTTGGCATTCATGATTTTTTTCTGTTTGAAAATGACATAGTGTTCCTGATTAAGACCCTCAGGTCTGTTTCAAAATGTTTGTTGGCATTCATGATTTTTTTCTGTTTGAAAATGACATAGTGTTCCTGATTAAGCCCCTCAGGTCTGTTTCAAAATGTTTGTTGGCATTCATGAATTTTTTTCTGTTTGAAAATGACATAGTGTTCCTGATACTAGTAATGTTTTTTATGTTTATTTTATTAATAAATAAATAAATTGGTGATATAAAACTAAATCATTTTTCTACAACCCATCATTAGAATCCACAAAGTCCAATAAACAACATTTTGTTCAAATTTTGAATAAAAAATTTTGGGCCAGGTTTTTAAATTATTTGTTCAAAAATGCAATCCTGTGGGCCTTTATTTTCATAAGGAAACATTCAAATCAAGCTGTCATCATCATGGAGTAAACCAAAACTTGGTGATGATGACAGCTTCACTCTTGAAACATGCATCAAGTGCAAAAATAAAAGTTTGGTGTTAAGGTACAAAACTTTGTGTTTATACATCTATAAAAGTCACATCAAAAATTAATCAATATGTAAAGATTTAAGATTAGTGGCACCAATCACAATGAGTCACAGTCTATAAGTATATTGAAATAGTATTTAGTCAATAGATTTCATGATTTTTATATAAAAATGTGTTCGACCTTAATTATAATTTTCAGATTTCGATCTTGATAAAGCTGATTTAGCTCTTGGGCTTAAGGGCAAGAAGCCAAATTGTTCTTTTTTATTTCTTACATATTTCCCCCAAACTAAAATATACAGAATCCTTTCAATTCTGTATATTTTGACACAATTAATGAACACATTCCTGTTTTCTAGAAATATTGCACACTTGCTATGTCTCCAAACATATTTTTCCTTAACAGCAGCATGTACAATTGTATCTGCTTATACAGTAACAGGTGGTCCTCCAGCACAAATAATGTAAGTATCTACTTTGCACAAGATCTGTTCCAATTCTTCAATATGGCTTGATTTTACATTACATCCCAGCTGAACATTTTTCTCTTGGAACCAAACAATTAATTTATCATCTCTTCACTGTACCTACAATTTAAATAGTGTAATATCTATAATGCATTAAGCAACAAAAATTGTATTAGTATGTAATATTTTTAAGCTTACTATTTTAGTTGCAAAACCCTTTAACTTTTTATTGTCAAAAGGATTTGTTAATTCATCTGCATACAAGAGAAGGAGAGCACCTGACTTTGGATTACGATTAATACACCATGCAATATTTGGTAACTCAATAGTTGCACTATCTTCCATAAGATTTGTTCTTAAAATTTTGTATAAATCTTCTTCATTAACAGAGTTCATATGTTCATTATCTCTAGTTTCTGAAGTGCTTTGACTCATATCTTCATTAGTGAGACTGAAATTTTTATTAACTGTAATATCTAAACCTCTCTAATCTTCAGTACTGTTTGTTTCCTAATGAAATATTAATCTATTAGGTGTAAATAATCTTTTGTCACTTTAGTGTTTCTATTAAATTGAAAGAGTATTTGGTTTTGGTACATTTTGTTACTGAATTCAAAGCTACAGGAATATGAATACATTTACATGACACCAGGAATTTGGAATGAATGAAGTGAAATTGGATTATAAAATAACATACCTCAATACTGTATTGCATCCTAACATCAACATCTGTACTGCTGCATTTAAGTAATTGCATGTGGGACTTCATTCTGTATATTGCTTTCCTCACTTTAACAAGCTGGAAGTGCTCCTTTTTAAATATTGTTCTTTTGTATTGACAATGAAATAATTCAGTGGCATTTTTAAATTAATATCCAAAATGTAATCTAGTAATACATATTAATTCCTACAAAAAAAACTTTAATGAACTTTATACAACTTTTCAATGTTTTTCAAGACTCAAAATATATCTTATACAGTTATACATCTATTTTCAGTCATTCAGATTGTTCGATCGTTCAAATAAGCGTTTTTATTATTTATACATAATCTTGAAGATACTTTTATGTAAAAATTACATGTATACTCACATTTAAAACGACCGCACCATTGTATTCACGATAACATCCACTTCGAATATCAAGTGGCGAAAAATGTTTTTCGCAAACGCATGCTGCTCCTTTAAAGTCACAATTCAGTATATTTTTCCACTTTTCTTTTTAAGTCTTTTGGGACACGAAAGCCGGCTAATTTATCTGGATTATTTTTTTCTCGAATGTTACAATTCGGTACCGCACAATGCCAAACCATTTTTTAAAATGTGCTGTTAAATATATTATACCAACGAATATAGAACCTTATAGAAGGACACGCCTTAAGTAAAATATGTCCCTTGTTTACATGTTAGTATGTTACCCACGCGATGGGGGCGCTGGTAGTTCAGTTAATGTGTCATGTATATACAATATTATTGAAATACCAAACAGAAGAAGCCGTAGCCGAGCTCTTAAAGCGTCCAGTCACTAATCTGATGTTCATGGGTTCAAGACCCAAGAACAGATATGTTTTTTTTTGGTTTTTAAACATATGTCTTTATTAATTAATTTGAAAAATCAATTTAATGTACCACTTTCATTATTTGCATTAACATATTCCGTTAATATTGACAAAAAATCATATGAAGTATTTAATAGTTGCAAGTTGGTAGTCTTTTAATGCGAGCGCAAAAATCGCGCCAAACCAATAGTGTTTTATTGGCAGGTAACAAAACTGTATATCATTACAGTTTATATATTGTAAAATCTTATAATAGAGATTTAATATTTATTTAATTCAAGTATAGATATTGAATAAGTGTTTGTTCATCTAAATAAATATTAGAAGAATGTCGAAGAAATCTATCTACACTTGAATTAAGTAAATATTAAATCTCTATTTTAAGATTTTACAATATATAAACTGTAATGATATGCAGTTTTGTTACCTGCCAATAAAAAACTAATGGTTTGGCGCGATTTTTGCGCTCGCATTAAAAGACTACCAACTTGCAACTATTAAATACTTCATATGATCTTTTTGTCAATATTAACGGAATATGTTAATGCAAATAATGAAAGTAGTACATAAAATTGATTCATCAAATTTATTAATAAAGACATATGTTTAAAAACCAAAAAAAAAATCTGTTCTTGGGTATTGAACCCAGGAACATCAGATTAGTGACCGGACGCTTTAAGCGCTCGTCTACCGCTTCTATTGCGTGGTATTTCAAGAACATTGTATATACATGAAACGTTAACTGAACTACCAGCGCCCCCATCGCGTGGGTAACATACTAACATGTAAACAGAGGACATTCTCTCCATAAGACGTGCGCTTCTATAAGAGTCTATATTCGTTGATTATACTAACACTGCACTAAAGTAACCAAAAATACTATCAAATATCCAAAGACAACAATTAATGACAACCACAAATTATTCAGGATGCTTTGTGATGACAACAATGGCACAATGACCAATGACAAGAGAGCAAATGGGACCAGACACACAGAGCCCCTGTCGGTTATTAGCGCAACTAATACGTCTTTTTTAACCAAGTCGTAGCATTGCGATAGGATAGGCGCTACACCACCTTTTTATTACACCGTGGTCCTACTACTTACCACCTATTAAGAAATCAAAATATCCTTCCTCTCCCTTGTCAATCCACAATAAAAAATTAGATATAATTTGCCAGGACACTCCAACAGCTCGGCATGGAATTTTATCTTTTGATGAAAAACAGGTCCGCCGAGGCTTAAGCGTTAATGTTGGAACAGTGAGACTGCTGGACTTTGGGAAGGACATTTCCTCCCACAAAAGAACATGTGAAAACGAAACTAGTGCATTAATTTCCTCTGAGGATACACTGCAAAATTTAAAAGACAAGCAGGCAGATCATGCGCTTGTTTTTATGTTCCCATTTTTGTGAGGAAATTTCCACCAACCAATCGGGATAATTATATCAAAGAATACCACTCCATCATCATACCTGGCTGGGAATGGGATTGAGAGCTTACAGACTCATTTTGGTGCTACCATTGACACCACAACTTGTGGCTCGCTGCTTGGACTGATGTAAAACTTGACAAAACCAAAATGACCAATGTCGTGTTTGTGTGCCAAATACAAATTTGTTAAAGTGGCTATGTTGGACATATGAGGCTCAGACGATTTCGACGTGATAAGACGAAATTCAGATTTGGCTGTTGTATGGGACGCCTTATGTATGGGAAGTAGATCACCTCTCACCTAGGACAATCTTATGACTGTGCTCAATATGACTGCATAAAAAACCCTGGAGGAGCCAATCATTGACTTTTTTTAGATTAATATGCTAATTTGCTTAAAAATTAACTGATTACTACAAATTTAATATATTTTTATATAATTGAATAATTTAAGAAATATTTGCTCTTCAACATCTTGCATGTTTACATTCTCCAATATATATTGCACTCACGACTCTCAATATGGTCTTTTACTTTAGTTCTGCAGAAAATCACATCCATTTATTTGTTACTCTGAATATTTATTGCCCAGAAAACTGGGAACACTTTCTGTTTGGGGTATGAAACTCTGAACTATGTGATAATAACTACTTACAGAATATCATTTAAACTGTTTTTGGTATTAAAATATTAACTTTCTGAATTCAATTATACACATTTCGCTCTTCCGACACACCAATGCATAAACCCCCTTTGTTAATTTTAATATCTTGCACCAATATCCTGATTAATATTATAAACTTCATCTGCTATTTGAAATGGCCTGAATAAGTATAATATATATTAATCTTTAAAATATTAAGCAATTATATATACAAAATAATGCTTTAAAACTACTTTCCGCTTTTATTATGAAACTTCATTATATACGTTAATTAATCGATCCATGAATTTGAGTTTACATTATGCTAAAATTAAATGGACACAAATAAATTATAAATTAACTTCGTAAATAAACGCTGTCAAATTTAGGCATCTGATCTGACGTGATGTCGCTATTTTTTATCATTTAATGGAAAAATAGTTTTTATACATACTCATACATATTTATATGAAGTTATTTTTTATTTCTTAATATTGTAAACATAAATTTATTAAGAGTCATGTAATACTATTTCAACATGAAAAATTTTGATACCGGCGAGGGCGAGATTCCTCTGTTGCTAAGGAACGGGACCAGCCAGTTGGAGGCCCCTTGCGGACGTTTAGTTTACTAATGCGACATTCTTAACCACTTCAACTGACTCCGTTGCATCACCTTTTTATTACACCGTGTACTTGTTTTATGACAAAGTTTTATGTTTACTTAGTAAACTTACATAAAACATCCCAATACTCACTGTGCTGCACTGTGCTCAATTGTGCGCTTATTGGAAAACAGCGGTTAAGAATGTCGCATTAGTAAACTAAACGTCCGCAAGATGCCTCCAACTGGCTGGTCCCGTTCCTTAGCAACAGCGGAATCACACCGGGAACAAAATTTTTCATGTTGAAATAGTATTAGATGACTCTTAATAAATTTATGTTTACAATATTAAGAAATAAAAAATAACTTCATATAAATATCTATGAGTATGTATAAAAACTATTTTTCCATTAAATGATAAAAATAGCGACATCACGTCAGATCAGATGCCTAAATTTGACAGCGCTTATTTACGAGGTTAATTTATAATTTATTTGTGTCCATTTAATTTTAGCATAATGTAAACTCAAATTCATGGATCTATTAATTAACGTATATAATGAAGTTTCATAATAGAGCGGAAAGTAGTTTTAAAGCATTATTTTGTATAGATAATTGCTTAATATTTTAAAGATTAATATATATTATACTTATTCAGGCCATTTCAAATAGCAGATGAAGTTTATAATATTAATCAGGATATTGGTGCAAGATATTAAAATTAACAAACGGGGTTTATGCATTGGTGTGTCGGAAGAGTGAAATGTGTATAATTGAATTCAGAAAGTTAATATTTTAATACCAAAAACAGTTTAAATGATATTCTGTAAATAGTTATTTTATCACATAGTTCACAGTTTCATACCCCAAACAGAAAG
The DNA here is from genome assembly GCA_034190945.1 of Octodonta nipae. Taxonomy (NCBI): domain Eukaryota; kingdom Metazoa; phylum Arthropoda; class Insecta; order Coleoptera; family Chrysomelidae; genus Octodonta; species Octodonta nipae. The sequence continues at coordinate 91,032,006 of CM067216.1, read as the reverse complement.
TGTTCCCAGTTTTCTGGGCAATAAATATTCAGAGTAACAAATAAATGGATGTGATTTTCTGCAGAACTAAAGTAAAAGTAAAATACCATATTGAGAGTCGTGAGTGCAATATATATTGGAGAATGTAAACGTGCAAGACGTTGAAGAGCAAATATTTCTTAAATTATTCAATTATATAAAAATATATTATATTTGTAGTAATCAGTTAATTTTTAAACAAATTAGCATATTAATCTAAAAAAGTCAATGAGAAGCTCCTCCAGGGTTTTTTATGCAGTCATATTGAGCACAGTCATAAGATTGCCCTAGGTGAGAGGTTATCTACTTCCCATACATAAGGTGTCCCATACAACAGCCAAATCTGAATTTCGTCTTATCACGTCGAAATCGTTTGAGCCTCATGTGTCCAACATAGCCACTTTAACAAATTTGTATTTGGCACCCAAACATGACATCCCATTGGTTATTTTGGTTTTGTCAAGTTTTGCATCAGTCCAAGCGGCGAGCCACAAGTCGTGGTGTCAACGGTAGCACCAAAATGAGTCTGTAAGCTCTCAACCCCATTCCCAGCCAGGTATGATGATGGAGTGGTATTCTTTGATATAATTATCCCGATTGGTTGGTGGAAATTTCCTCACAAAAATGGGAACATAAAAACAAGCGCATTATCTGCCTGCTTGTCTTTTAAATTTTGCAGTGTATCCTCCGAGGAAATTAATGCACCAATTTCGTTTTCACATGTTCTTTTGTGGGAGCAGAGGCGGCGTAAGGCGTGGGCGATGTGGGCTACCGCCCACGGCCTCGCGAGGCAAAGGGCCTCGCACCGCCCACGGCCTCGCGGGGTAATGGGTCTCGCACCGCCCACAACCTCGCGGGGCAAAGGGCCTCGAATCTTAATTTCAAATGATTTTTGATTTTATAGTCCCTTCTTGCACCATCAGAGGGCCTGGCGAAATGTATTTTGCCCACATTAAGTTTACGTCTTGCGCCGCCTCTGTGTGGGAGGAAATGTCCTTCCCAAAGTCCAGCAGTCTCATTGTTTCAACATTAACGCTTAAGCCTCGGCGGACCTGTTTTTCATCAAAAGCTAAAATTCCATACCGAGCTGTTGGAGTGTCCTGGCAAATTCTATCTAATTGTTTTTTAAATAACCAAAAAAAATTGTCATCAAATCCTACTCCAACATTAGAATTTTTTAAGTATTTTTTATTGTGGATTGACAAGGAAGAGGAAGGATATTTTGATTTCTTAATAGGTGGAAGTAGTAGGACTTTTAGTATGCAACAATAAACAATTAAGAAGCCATTCGGAACTGAATCTCATCTGTGACCATTCTCTATAAGGTGACATAAAAGTGATATAAAATAAAGGAAGAAATTTTTTACACAAATTTATTAACCATTAGCAAAGCACTCATTAACATTTGCTACTAGACTTATTTGTAGGTATGCACAGTGTGACCCATTTCAACCAATTCCATCCCTTCAAAATCTGTGTTGGTTGACCGATTTTGATGTAACTTTTTTTAAATGATGTCTATTTTAAGCAAAGATATGAATGTTTAAATCTGAAATGAAAAGGCTTACCAGATACAAGTTCTTACAGAAATGTTTAAAAAACAGATACAATTGCTTCATAAAATGTTAAATAATAACGGAGTAACCAACAATGATATGCAGAATGATTAATGTTACTTATTCTAGTGCTGGTGAAAAGTCAGTGGGAATATATTTTTTTATAATTGATGTTAAAGTGAATATCTAGTTTAAAAATTTCAATATCTATTTACTGAAATCAAATAAATAAATGAAATAAAAAACAGCTGTTCAGGTTTGAACCCTGAGTATTCTGATTTGGATGCTGGGATTAGCCGTACACTACATAGATGTGCAAAACAGTGTTTTATTTACTGATTATTGATGTTTGTTATCATGAGAATGAAATTTTTAAAGAAATACAGTTTATTTAAAGTTAATTTATATTCAAATATTTGTTTTAAGTCTTTTGGTTTGAATGGTTCATTCAGTTTTTGAATTAAAAATTGACCAAAATTTAAAAAGTAATATCGTTTTAATATTTTATTATTTAACACTTCTATACAATTTGGTGCCAAGCATGGTCGTATCCCCCATTTGGCACGGGAAGTAAATGGCCAGATTTTGACTTCTGGGCTGAGATATTAAATGCTGAGCACAAAAATAATTTAAATGTACGTATTCCTGCTTTTATTATTCCGATTTTCTGAAAAACAATTATGTTTTAGAAAAAGGAATGGAATCATCTCTGATGCTAACTTAAATATATTACAATTTAAAATAATGAAATTGATAAAGTCGTTTCGGATAAATGAGTGAAAATTCATTCCCCTAATAACAGCTTTTACCTGATTTTCTAGAAAATTATAAATTGTACGTTATGTGTTGTTATAATACAGAGCAGTTAAAATTACCAAAATTGGTTAAACTGTTTTAAAGTAAACGATGAGCATCCATAAAAAATAAAACCCCATGAAATGATAACCTACTTCTTTTTATTCTATTTCTGAAAAGGAAGATGTTATTAATTTGTAGGCATCTGTTTTTATTATTTATTTGATTACTAGTTACTCGAATAATACAGTATTCGAGTAACTAGAAGCGAAAGCAGAAGGCTACGAGAATTATGCGAACCGACCTGAAGAGGGCAGATGTGACTCTGCCGAAACGTCGTCATTTTACCATCGATCCCGGCAGGGATCAGTTATCAACTACGTGGATGAATTCCCGGAAACTATCTAATACATTTAGTGCCCGCGAAAACTTAAAAACAAATATATATATATATATATATATATATATATATATATATATATATATATATATGCTGTAATCTGATACTCCACGTGTCGCTGACTCAGCTGGGAATGTTGTATTGTCGTTGCGATATAAGTTCATGCTAAGTTCATAGTATAAACTTATATAACAACTCCCATCCATATAAAAAAGTTGATGGTACAGCATCAACTTTTACGTCAAGTTCTGGAGTTCTGTATCGTCGGTTGGATTCAGGAGGGTGTGTAGCTTTCCTTTGGGCTTAGGATTTGATGGTGCTGTCGGTGGCGTGTGCTAGACAGCGGAGCTTGGTGTAGTGGTATTCTTGAACCTCTTCTGGATTGACTTCATTGTGAGGAGTATAATCACAATTACTACTAAGGTGGTCGTTGTGATTGTGAGCCAGGACGTATGCTTTTCTAAGGGTGGTTGTTCCATCAGCTTTTCCAGTTCCTTAGAATATTGGGAGAGCTTATGGTTGGCAACATCTAGGACTTGTACATCTAATTCTTGTAGCTGTAGGGGTGTCAGGTTTGGCATCTCATTGGCGGCTGGCATGCCGTTGCAGCAGTTGTAAGGAATGTCCACTGGGTGGTTTCTGTATGTGATGTTTTGGACATTTTTAGAAGTTCTTGTAGCATGGACCCTGGTGTTGTCGATAAAAGCATTGCAGTCGGGTTGGATTTGCAACACTGAATTTGTCGATATGGTTTGTGTCACGACATCTTGCCCTTTGCATTTGATGGTGATGGCCAGTGGTCTTGAAATCGAGATCAACCAAAAGTTTACGTCAATCTCTTGGATATTATAGTCTGCTGCATATAATATCAAACTTTTGCAGGTGTCTGGAAGTGTGGCTGGCTGTCTGAGAAGCTGACCTTCGCAGATGGCATCTTTGTCTATTGGATGTGATATAGCTTTGGAACAAATCTTATGATGTTTAGTTAAGGGCTTGCAGTCACCCAGGTCTTCGAAGGATGTGTATAATAACGAATCGTCATCTCTCGCGATAAATTTTGTCTTTATCGAAAGTATATGATGAAACCCTGTTCGATCATCCAAAATTGGGATCGGATAAAGGTGGTAAAGGGTGTAAATCTCAGGATCAAATAAAAAAATTTTGAGTACAAAAATGATTTTGGTGTTGATTTGAAAAGCTTCCAATTCTATCAAATCAATGTACTGAGCAACATTTGAACTGTAAATAGGAAGTGGTAAATTATTTTCATGTAGTGATTGAGAAATCTTTTGAAGGGAATCGACCAAATCTACTGGGGTTATGATCGAACTATGTAAAATTTTTAAGCGGGCGAAAGAGACTGCAGTTAAAACATCATCGAGAGTGTTTTCGATAAATATGTAACTCTCCATTAGGCTTTCACACAGATCCAAGATATTGATTTGAAATTCATGAAAATCAAGATCATTTGAAATGTATAAAATTGACTGCCTTATTTTTTCAATGTTATTCGAGAATAATTTCTCCTCGGATTGAAATTTTTGTAAAGTTTTGTTGAGGCTCGTAATGACTGAGGTTGTTACAGATATTTGTTTCTTTACTAAGTCCTGAATTTGGTGTTGGTCTTTAGTAATTTTAGTTATCCAGTCATTTATGTATTCACCATCTGTTGCGTCTAAGTTTCCTGAAATAGCTTTCCAAACTGATTCCAGTCCGTTAATAAGTCCGCGTTTTCTTCTGTTAGTAGGGTAAGTTTGAGTGTCAGCGAAGATGTCTGTATATTTAGAGTTAACGGATTTAGAAATTTGTTTCAAGAGGCTAACATGTGTTTGTATTTTTGGTTTAAATGATTTCGTATTAGTTGTGTTTTCGTTGATTGTCTCTAAAATTCGGTTTAGTATGGCGTCGTTATTTGAAATAGCACCTCTGAAAGGGCTGAGGTCTTTGAAGACAAGAAGTGACCATTTGTCGTTTGAAATTTTAAGTGTGCCTTCTTCATGGAAGAAAACTCCTATTGCATTGTTAACGGGTGTAAGAGAGTATTGTTGGAGGTTCACGACTGAAAACAGTCCACAGAATCTGAAAAGAAGGGATTCATTCAAAATATGGTTTTAGTCTGTCAAAGTTAATTTTACTAATTTGGTTAGTCTGTAAGTTTATAACTGTGGCAGAGTTTTTTCTAATCGCGGTGATTTCAAAAGGTCCATTGAATTTGTTTTCAGATTTGCTTTTAATCTGAGACTCTTTCACGTAAACTTTGTCGCCTACTTTGTATTCTGGTTGGTTAGTCGAAACATGTTTGTCAAATCTAACTTTAGATTTTTGTTTTTGTTGGTCGGTTTTTGCGCGGGCAAGTCTATAGTAGTAGTTTATTCTGTTGTTAAGGTCCCTAACATATTTGGAAATGAGTTTTTCCTGATCGTATATTGTTTCGGGGGGTCTACTAGAAGTGTGCCCAAAGATGAGTTCGTAGGGCGTGAAACCAGTAGTCTTGTTTTTAGTGTTGTTGTAACAGATAACTGCGTAAGGGAGGACGTTGAATGGATGTTCGTCCGGATGTTCAGATGTATTTGCCCTTATCATTTCCGCTAAAGTCGCGTGAAACCTTTCGATAGAACCATTTGATTCTGGATGGTGGACACTTGAAAAGGATAGTTTTATGTCATATAGTTCGCACAGGTCCCTTATGAGAGTGTTATCAAATTCACGTCCATAATCACAATGGATGCGAAGAGGTGTACCGTAATGTTGAAAGAATATTAGGAGGGTGTTTACTACAGTTTTAGCTGTTTTGTCACCAATTGGGTAAGCCTGAGTAAATTTGGTGAGTTCATCCCTAATAGTCAGTGCGTAGTTTCTGGTTGGATATTCGAAAATATCAATGTTGATACGTTCGAAGGGCGTTTTTGGTGTTTCAGTTATGACAAAAGGAGCACTTAAGTTTTTTCTACAGAACTTTACCTTTTGGCAAGTTTCGCAGGACTTAATAAATTGCTCTACACTTTTGATTAGTCCAGTCCAATTATACTTTTCTTTTATGCGTCGGATGGTCTCGTTAATTCCACGATGAAGGTTATTTTTGCCGCAGTGGTACTGCTGCAGTATAACGGGAATCTCGTCTTGAGAAGGGGTTGTCACAATATTTTGACAAATTTTAAGTTTTACGTCTTTGTCTGCAAGTATAAAGGATAGTGTTTCAAGAATCGGTAGTTCTACGTTGTTTTCAATGCAAAAAGTTTCGGATTCGTCGAACTGGTCTTGGTTGTTATAGAGAATGTTGAAAAGATGTGCAACAACTGTTCCAGGATCAAAGGGTAAAGGGACAATTAAATATTTTCTATGCCTTACAGTTTTGCTGGCTAGAACGTTTAGAGTGTCAGTAGTGAAGTTTGGGTCTTCTTCGAAAATATCTTCGATGATTTTGTCATGCAAGTCATTGAGTTTATTTTGCCAGAAGAAAGTGACTATTCGTTTGTGAGATTTGTCTAGAAGTTGGGCGTTAGAAATTTCTATTTTTGAATAGTCGATTATCGACTCGGTTTTATACAATTGAACAAATCTATTAAATTCTGTTGTCATGCGTTCGTCATGATCATCGCGTTCTTGATCATTGTCGGAGTCGTTGGAGTTATCGTGACTAGTACCTGGATCGGGTTGTTTTGGGTCGGTTTCGTTATTTGCGAAAATTTTTATCTTTGAAAGAAAGTCGGTGCATTGTTTGAAGTGATTAATTTTGATACGGGAAAGAGCGTCTGCGTTCAAGTTTACCTTGCCGGGCTTGTATTCGATTTTATAGTTATACTCCTCTAGTTTGAGGCGCCATCTGGCTAGACGACTGCCAGGGTCTTTGATCGAAAAGAGCCAAGTAAGCGGACGGTGATCACACAGGAGTGTAAACTTTCTCCCAAAAAGATACGGTCTGTAGTGCATGACCGCCCAAACAATGGCTAGCAGTTCCCGTTCAATAGTGGAATATCGAGTTTCTGCAGGGCAGAGTGTACGGGAAGCATATGCTATAGGAAGATCTTTTCCTACGGGGCCTTGTGAGAGAACCGCTCCAATTGCAAAAGCACTAGCATCAGTAGTGAGCAGGAATGGTTCTTCGAAATTTGGGTAGATCAAGATAGGGTCAGATACAAGGGCTTGCTTCAGTTCTTTGAAGGAAGACTTGCAATCTGCGTCGAAGATGAATTTGAGGTCTTTCTGCAGGAGTTTCGTTAGGGGCTTTGAGATCTTGGTGAAATTGGGGATAAAACGTCGGTAATAACCGGCGAGACCAAGAAAAGATTTAACATCTTTAGGAGTTTGGGGTTGAGGAAAATTCTGGATGCATTCAACCTTTGAAGGGTTTGGTTTTACTCCTTCTTGGGTGATCAGATGACCTAGGTAAGCAACTTCCTTACGGAGAAACTCACACTTGTCAGGTTGAATTTTCAAGTTTGACTGTCTAAGACGCTTAAAGACTTCTGTCAAACGGGACATATGCTCATGGATGGTTGGTGAATAAACGATAATGTCATTCATGTAAACAAGGCAACGTTCATTCTGGATGCCCAGAAGAATGTTGTCCATGATCCGCTGAAAGGTAGAAGGTGCATTTTTCAGACCAAATGGCATACGAACGAATTCGTAATGGCCATTGTCAACAGAGAAACCGGTCTTGGGAATGTCTTCCTCAAGGATTTCCAACTGGTGAAACCCGGAAGCGAGATCCAGTGTCGAAAAGTATTGACACTTACCAAGTTGGTCGAGGAGATCAGAAATGTTGGGCAGAGGATCGTCTACAGTTAGTTCGTTTAACTTCCTATAGTCGATAACAACTCGCCACTTTTGCTTACCAGAAGCATCGAGTTTCTTAGGGACGACCCATACGGGGGAGGACCAAGGAGAAGAAGAGTGCCTGATAATGCCTTGATCAAGCATTTTGGAAATTTGGGTTTTCACTTCCTCCTTATACACTTGAGGATATCTGTACGATTTCGTGAAAACGGGCTTGGCATTATTGGTGTCAATAGAGTGTTTGACGGCGTTAGTAAACGTCAAAACATCGCCTTCGAGATAGAAAATATCTTCGAATTCTAAGCAGAGATTCGTGATAAGTTCTCGCTCTTCGTCGTTAAGATGTTCTGTCCGAATTTGTTCTCTGATTGTAAAGTTTCTGTCTAAGTTTGTAGATTCAGATTAATCGTGTGTATTCAAATTTAAGAGAGGGTGTGTATTGTCAAGGGGTTCTAAATGAAGATTGGAAAAGTTAACAGTTTTTGGCATTGCGTTCGCGTTTATTATCGAAGTCAGAAATTCTCCCTTTGAATTAACACGTACAACCGCGTTGGGAAGTCGTACTTTGTCAATTACTTGTGTCGGTAAAATTGCGTCAGTATTTCTAAGTTCACATTTAAGTTGGAAAATTTGTTCGGTTCGTGCCTGGATTGTTATTTGATTGTTATAAATATGAGTTTGTGCGTTAGTACTGGGGGTGTCTGTTGGTTGTGTATTAGATTGGTCGTGATCGGGCACTTTATGTAGGGGGATAGTTTTAAAGTTAGTGATTAATTGTTTGCATTTTAAGTCGACGATACATTCATAATGCTCGAGAAAATCAAGACCCAATATTCCATCAAACTCAATATCTAGATCGTAGATAAAGACCTTGTGTGGATTGCCTAGAGCGAAAGGAATGAGGGTGGATTGTGAGATCGGGATTTTCTCATGAGTAATGCCTTGAATTGTTACTCTTTCGGGAGATCGTTGTGAGAAGTTTTTGACAGTGTTTTCTTTGAAAATTGAGGTACCAGCTCCGGTATCAATTAGGAGTTTAAATTTTCCAGAAGCGTCGTTGATATAATAGAGGTTCTTGGAATTTACTGTCAGAAGGGGACTTAAAGAAATGTTTGTTCTGGGAAGTTCAGATCGGGATTGAAGTCTTCCAAATTCAAGTTCTGTATTTGAGTTTGTACTTCTGAGAGGGTAGTTGTCGAATCGGGGGGCTGATCTAGGCTCGGAAGCGCTAGAAAATCCTGGTATTCGTGAGGACTGAAAGGTTCGACAGGGGTATCATCTACTATTTGGTCGAACTCAGGGCTTTCATAGTTTTGGTCATTATAATCGAAATTCTGCTGGTTATTATCAGTATAATAATCATAGTCATTTGCAGAATATTCGGGATAGTTGACATTATGATGGTTGTTAAAATGGTGGGTTCTTTCGGATCGATAATTTGGGTTTGTCTGTATTACAGACGGTCGAAAGTTGTTAGGCTTGAAAGGAGGTCTTTGAAAATTATTTGGTCAGAATTGTTGACCTTGATGATTGTTATTATTATTGATTGGATTTGGCCTCGAAGATTGATTCGGCCCAACGAAATTTGGTCTGTTATTTTGATTGAAAGGCTGAGGGTTATTTTGATATCTCAGGCGACAATCCGCAGCAATGTGGCCTAATCGCCCACAATTTAAGCATTTAGGAGGTGAAGGTTTTCTAGCCTGAAAAGATGGCTTAGGTGGAACAGATTTATGTACCTTTTGTTCCTCAAAATAGGATAGTTGAAGTTCTCTTCTTATCCGTGAATGTGCCTCAAGAAGATCCTTCGGATTACTGGCACGGATAATTTGGCCTAATCGAGGTTCTAAACCGGTAAGTAATGTGTTTAAAACCATGGTGTCAACGAGAGTGGTTTGAGCGTCTTTCTGCTCGGTGCTCAGACTAGGAGCTTTTTGGATACATGAGTGCATTTTCGCACTCAATACTTGAAGCCTATTATAGAATGTTAGGGGAGACTCATTGGATAATTGTTTCAACCGTTGAAGGTCGTGTATTAGTGAGGAAAGATCACGAGAATCCCCAAAATGAAGAGTTAGAAGTTGTTTTATTTCGAGATAAGACGCAGGATTCCTCGAGTTGATTAACTGCGCCGCTTTTCCCTTTAATTTATTTTTAATGTGGATTACTAACAAGTATTTTTGTTCAGCAGTTGACATGTTATATGCACAATTGCAAGCATGAATAAATGTGGCCAAAGAAATTTGGTCGCCTTCAAACTCTGGAATTATTGAAAATATTTCCGACAACCTATATTTTTCAGTTTCTTCGACAACAGTGTTGTTTTGTGTTTGTGCCATTTTGATTTAATAGAATTCAAAACGAAAAAGGTTCAAATCAAAATAATAAAATGGGATAGAAAAAATGGTATCAATAAAATAAATGGTGTAAAAATCAATAATCAATAAATTTGTAGATGGGGAAATACCAAAGTTATTTGGATGATAGAATGGTGTTAATAAAATGTAAATAAAATCAATAAATCAAATAGTTCACTCAATCGAATGAATAAAATCAAAATAATCAATTAAATAATAAAATATTAATGCAATCAAATAGTAAATCAGTGATTCAATTCACTGAATAAAAAATATCAAATAATCAAAACATCAAATCAATCAAATATTAAAATCAATTATTAATAAACTTAAACGTTAGACGATTCACTACTACTCACATCAACAGGAACATTGGAAGATCCGTGTTCTCCTTGTTATCGCAGTTGGGACTTCTTCCAGGTTCTTTGCTCCGTTGAGGGATAGGAATCCGCCGCTACCAGTTAGAAGTAAGCTCGTGTTCTAGTAACGTTGACGGATCCTACTGACTGCGCCAATTTGTTATATCACACTTCTCAATAGTAACTTTTTAAAAAAGATTTTATTAATAACAATACAAAAATTATAACTTTAAAAATGTAAATGAAAATAACAATATAAAGTGACAGAGTAACTGAGTAATAATGAATAACAAACAAGAGAGATTTTACAATATATAACCTAATGTTTGCTGAATCGGCACTGTCGACACGGCGATTCCCACGGATGCTCGGTGGTGCTGTAATCTGATACTCCACGTGTCGCTGACTCAGCTGGGAATGTTGTATTGTCGTTGCGATATAAGTTCATGCTAAGTTCATAGTATAAACTTATATAATATATATATATATATATATATATATATATATATATATATACATATTATAACGGAAAAACCTCTTGCTGTTGTGGAGGCATCCATCATAATACTGACTAGCTCAGCAAAGCACATGTCAAAATGGTGGGTGCGAATTTTTTTCTTTTCCAACTTTGGACACCTTAGAGAGGGCGCCAGACACACACAAACATATAGGCAGCAAAATAAGACAAATTTACACTTACAGTTATATTGACAATTTAAAAATAGTGGCCCAGCCAAAACAACAATTTCTTTCAATTACAATATACAATAGTGCAGTTTGATCAGTATACAATCAGTAAGTAGTGACTTTAGACTTATCTGGTGCAATGCTCTCTGGTTATGGCCGGGCTGTCTGGTTCCTCAGCTATATCGGGAGAGAGAGAGAGAGTCAGTTGATTTAGAGGGTTCCGAAGCCTTCTAGGTAGCCGTGACTTTACTGGTTGGAGCTTCCCTGACGACTAGTAGCAGTAAATAGTCGCCCCTATGGTGGTAGGTGCTATTCCTCTAGCGTCCTTGAGTCCAGCTCATTTTTGTGCATGCAGGAAAAAGATACAAACAGAGAATTAGTACGTGCTACCCCTTGATTGGACTTGCTGAACTCCCCCAAAATTCTAAATTTAACCCCGGTTTGGAACTGGCATACGATAAGTCACTTGAATGTCTATGAATATAACGATAGGAGTCTCTATTTACATTGACACTTATGGTCCACTATTATTACGATAATGTTCCTTGATATTAAATCAACTATTTGTGAATTAAAGATAAACCGAAAATAAAATTACAGAAAAACTTCCTTCTCTCTGCAAGAGAGGTACGATAAGGTATTACAATAATTATTACAACAATGAAGATTAAATTTCTCGAAAAATATACTAAATTAAGATAACTGATTGGATCCAAATATATGCTAATACAAAGATAAAGATATCAGATCTGATCATATGTAATACAAAATTAAAGATAACAGATTTGATCATATGCTAATACAAAATTAAAGATAACAGATTTGATCATATGCTAATACAAAATTAAAGATAACAGATTTGATCAAAAGTCTACGATACCAGAACGATATTCCTTAGATAGCAAATAAAATATTATAAATAAGACAAATTTCCTGTTTATTTACTTTAGTGAAAAAATAATGATTTCTAAGTACTATTAACTTCGGTTGATTTTATTTATTTCACCTGACTGAAGGTCATGGAAATTTTCATAAATCTTTCCAAATTTATAAACAATTTGGTGTGATAGTTACCACCTTTAAACGGTGTGAAGGAGTTTCAGCAAGTATCTTGTATGAGCAATTTAAATAAAAAAAATATATTAACAATAATGCCCGCAAATAGATATACATATATTCACATATATAGCCAGGTAAATTGCAGCTAATAAAGGAAACAACTGAAAGAGAAGATACATATGACATAAGTAAAATATCGGAAAATTGTTCTGTGCTACTTCTAAAATCTAGCAAGAAAAACCCTGGTCAGCTAACTGTAAATCAAATACGTTCCCTAATTTAAAGAGAGGTTACGAAGTAAGTGATATTAAAACAATTCTACAGTGAATGTGTTTAAATTTTATAAAAAAATAAAAGCAATCTAGGTAAGACTTTAGATATAGAAAAATCACTTACTTCCCTTTCCTCCTCTGCTATGTAGACTAGGTTGGCATCCAAATTTCCCAGATTAGTTTCCCCTTTTCCTTCAAACCTAGCAATGGTGGTCTCGGAAAGCAAACAAAATGGCTTCACTATACGTGATTGCAACGGAAAATCGGGAATTCTCCCTTTCAGCTACAACCCTAAAAAAATGATAAAACCACAGTTCCCGTTCTTGGTTTATAAGAGAGATGTAATTAAAGAGAAAAAGAAATATATATATACATATATATAAAGGCAAAAAGCAGTAGCACCTAGCACGTGTTCCAATAGAAAGGTTATGCTCTATAAAAAATTATAAAAAAATTGATTTCTTTTCACCACCTAAATAGGAAAAGAAAATAGATCATGTAGAGTAAATACTTAAACAATGCGACGAAGCTATATGATGAACTCTGGTCGGGAAAACATCTTCACACAGCTTCCGAATTTCAGCTACGATAAAAAATAAGACATGTGCATATATACATATATCTACGATAGATAAAAGATAAATCGATATTTCAATTGATCGGGAAAAGAATATATACTTGCTTTACTCACTTTCTTCGGTAATCGAAACGGTACGATAAGATAAAAAATGGCTTCCTGAAAATGCCAAAATAATCGATCTGGTCTCGTCGATTGACAAAAGGGAAGAGAGAGAATCCAAAAACGTGAATTTTTCGCCGGTACCCAGCAAATAAGTACCGCGCAGGTTTCTTAATGCGGTAGACGATACACAGAGTCGAAATGAGAATTAATTCAAAGACAAATAAATGGATTAATATTACCGATTTAGTTCATTGTACGAGTTACATTATGAAAATTAATCATTAGGCGATATAAGGGATGACGAAACATAATTTTAGAATTAAATAATCAGCCATGCAAAGCGAATAAAATCAAATTTGAGGAATATTTAATTTAATAACAGCTGAAAGCGAGATACTAATGTTTTACGTACCTGAGATGATATTCTGAACTCAACAGGGTTGGCGTACAAATTTTACTTAAAACCAAAATATAGAAAAATTATTAACATTTGCCCAAAGTGACGATTTAATCGTTACAATATATAAAGTCAAAAATGTACCAAGCCACAATCAAGATGAAGTAGTAGATAAGTGTCTAAACAATACAGGATTTTAGGTTTACTTGGTACCGACTTCTGGAGTATACAAGACTGGTAGGTAATTAATTTGTGCAGAATGTGGACCTTTTATTATTTACTTTCATTACTTTGTGTGTAGGTACTAATCTATCAACTGAGCCTAACAACTTTAAATGTGCTATGTACATACAATATTGTATGTGTATAGTATAACAGCACCTTAAAAACAAACTTGATATGTCATGTTTTGAAACATGAAACAAAATGCAAGATCACAGAAACATTACTACAAACTTCATCCTTAAATTAACAAAGTTGCATACTTGCAGTGATATTCGCTGTTTTCCAATTAGCGCACAATTGAGCACAGTGCGGCACAGTACTAGCACTGAGTGTTCCAATTACAGCACTGGGTTGCACAATTGAGCACAAGAAATAACTGTGCCTTTGGGATGTTTTATGTAGGTTTACCACGTAAACATAAAACTTTATCATAAAACATGAAGTTTGTTCCAAATAACGCCCGAAAATTATGGTACAGGGCAACACAAAAACACTGAGCTCTAATAATTGGAATTGAATTATTCTGTAAATAATTTACGTATATATAATCGCCAATTGATAACCTATGAGTAATACACTTTTAACCGAAGGCTGTTTTCCAATTACCAGAGCACAAAGTGATTTTGTGCCGCACAGTGCGGCAATTTTAGGACGTTAATTGAAACATGTTTTTTTTAAAACCAACCGGTAGAGTACACTGATCACCATAAGGTTAAAAGTGTATTACTCATAGGTTATCAATTGGCGATTATATATACGTAAATTATTTACAGAATAATTCAATGATGGCTGTTTTCCATTTACTAGTGCATAAAGTGATTTTGTGTCGCCCTGTACCGTAATATTCGGGCGTTAACTGGAACGTGCTTCATGTTTTATGATAAAGTTTTATGTTTACTTAGTAAACCTACATAAAACATCCCAAAGGCACAGTTATTTCTTGTGCTCATTTGTGCGAGCCAGTGCTGTAATTGGAACACTGTGCTCAATTGTGCGCTAATTGGAAAACAGCGGAAATAAATGTGCCTTTGGGATGTTTTATGTACTTAGATCATTTACCATCTAGATATAGCCTGTCAAGCATAAAATCGTGGCAATGCTAAAAAGAGAGGGCAATAGAGACAGTAAGAGGCTATTTCACTTAGTGGGTGGAAGCAGCTCCCAACTGAGTGAAATAGCCTCTTGCCCTCTCTATTGCCCTCTCTCTCCTTAGTCTTACCATGACATTTGTGCACTGCAGGCTATCTCTAGAAAGTAAATGCTCTAAGTTTATGTAGGTTTACCAAGTAAACATAAAACTTTATCATAAAACATGAAGTATGTTCTAAATAACGCCCGAAAATTACGGTACAGGGCGACACAAAAACACTTTGAGCTCTAGTAATTGGAAAACAACCATTATTGAATTATTCTGTAAATAATTTACGTACACATAAACGTCAATTGATAACTTATGAGCAATACACTTTTAACCTTATGGTGATTAGTGTACTCTACCGGTTGGTTTTAAAACAACCATGTTCCAATTAACGTCCTAAAATTGCCGCACTGTGCGGCACAAAATCACTTTGTGCTCTGGTAATTGGAAAACAGAGGGCATCTATTTGTATGATCTGTGGTGGATGCTTTCCAATTACACACACAGACGCACTGTGTGACATAGTGCGCCAGTCTTCACTGTTCCATTAGTACTCCAGCATGACACCGTGTGCGCACAGAGACGCACAAGAAAAATTTGTGTGTATCGGATGTGCAAGAAGTCATAGACTAATATATAGCCATACTAGCCATAGAGTGAGGTGATATACAGTCAAGTGACAACACCACATTGTCTATTTCAGTGATTTTGCAATAAAAGTTATTTATAATAAATTTAAAAGCGCAGTAGTTTATTTAAATGTGCTCTGTTTCCCTATTTTGTGATAACTTTTTTCATTAACGACATTTGTAATGTATTTGAAGAACTAAAGCACGTTCCATTTATCGCCATTTACACAAGCACAGTGTGCTTTGTTGTACAGGCACCTTCAATTTGTATGTTTTAAGGTACGCACCGTGCCTCTCTGTGCGTCGTAATTGGAAAACCGGGAATATAATAGATACCTGTCTAGTCTTATATCATTTACCATCTAGATATAGCCTGTCAAGCATAAAATCGTGGCAACGCTAGAAAGAAAGGGCAATAGAGACAGTAAGAGGCTATTTCACTTAGTGGATGGATGGTCGGTTGATGCAGCCAATGAACAACATGCATTATTTTCTAAGCAGCTCCCAACCGAGTGAAATAGACGCTTGCCCTCTCTCTCCTTAGTCTTACCACGACATTTGGGCACTGCAGGCTATCTCTAGAAAGTAAATGCTCTAAGTGTCTAGTAGTTGTAATGACAAGTTAATCGGAGTATATATGAATTTTTTCTGATATGGCAACATCGCATGCATAAGACAGCAAAAATTTGCCGTTTTGTGGTATTCGGGACGTATGTCGTTTCAGGATGGTAGATGATCTAAGGTATGAAATGGATTGATATGTGTTCTGTGCGGTTGACATAAAGCATAAAGAATAAACATACATGCTACTTCAATTTAATTTTATAAACATTACAATTATTCGAAAAAATAGCTAATGAAATTATTGTTTAAATAAGTGTACCAATAGAGGTTTTAATAAAATAAATACGAATTCTAAATCTCTATAGCTTTAATTATCCTATGATTTATGCAAGAATATGGTAAATCATTCAGGGTTTTACCATTTAGATTTTTTTTTAGTAAATATTATTTTTCTAGGTTCTTACGAAGAAATTGTATACTAAAAGAGGAAAGCCGAAAAAGATCATAGCGTCCTTAAGTAATAAATCACATCATAATACAGAAGTAAATACTTTATGTGCAATATACTAATAGGTGATTAGTTTATAAGACATTACAACCAAATTAGAGCAAAATACAGTTATTTAGTTATTATTTAATTTGATTTTAATATATATGATACTTCAGGTACATACACTGAATGACTTTACGAAAGGAAGAGAGAAACCATCCAAATATAGAACCATGGAAATTAATTGGGAAAAAAATCTGATTTTAACGAATGGTTTGTTCACATCATATAATGTTACACTGCAGGAAACATCCATTAATAATGAAATTCTAAGGATTCCCTTGAAAAGGCACACTTTAAATGGTAAACAATAATTCCACTATAGTGCTTGTATTGATAAATTTACATTTCAGATTTAAATGTTTCAAGTTTTGGGAGAAGCATTAAAAGAAAAGGAAATTTTGAGCATTTATCCAGTCAAAACCATACATATAAGAAACTGAACATCAATGGCTCCAGCATGAATAAACATATTCATAATTTTAAAAATTCAGTTGCTGAAAAATCAAAATTATCTATTAGTATACCCTCATCTGAAAAGCAACATTTAGAGAAGAAAAATAATTCTAAAACAAAGCAATCAAAAACTAAAGGAAGACCATTTTTGAAGAATGTTGATAAAACTCAATTTAAAAAACATTCAATAATAAATAGGCATAATTTGAAGGAAATATCAAGAAGTTTCAATGTGAATGGCAGTTATGTAAAAGAAGGTGAAAGTGAGTTTGGCAATCAGAAAAATATTCAGGAGTGTAAATATGAAGTACAACTACCTAAAATTGGAATGTATTTTTTAAAATTCAAGAAAGATAAGATTATTACAGAAGGAACACTGAATTTCAAATTTCATAAACTTGTGACTGATGTGAAAAATATAAAATTACCCACAGTCACATGGAAAATAAAAGTTGTTTTAAAGCAAAATAAAATATCCTCTATAACATTTACAAACAAACAGGAATTAGAAAGGAGTGTTTGCTTCTCTACAGTTGCTAACAAATTTAAATTGTTAATTGATAATAAACCAGCATATTTGTTAGGTTCTCCTAAAACAATTGATGCTCCAGAAGATATTGAAATTCTTCTGGATATTCTTGAACATCTTGAAGACACTGGCAGTCAAATTATTTTATATAAATAAATTGTGTAAATAAATTCAGAATGTATTTTTTAATATTTCTTTACAACTTATTAAGAGATATAGATTTGTAAATAAAAGTAGTGACAACCCAGGTCATAGAGTTAAAAGGTTTATTCCTCCCCTTTTCACTAAAACTTACTATATACTATATGTGAAATTGATTGTGTTAAATTCAAAATAACAGTATTGTACCTAAGTACATAAAATGACATAATGGAAAACAAATGTTTTCATTTTGATTAATTAACTTATTTTGTAAAGGTATTTGCAATATGAAGCAACTCGAAATGTCATTAAAATAAGTAAAGAATTAATGTAGGTACTAATTATAAAGTAATCACCACATAATGTTTGAATATTAGTAAAAACTAGGTCAATATTTATTTGAACTCATTGTTGGTAAAAGTTATTTTATTCTTTTGTCTATATTTTCATATGTTGTAATTGCTCATGAATACAAAATTTATAATAAATTTTTGCTTTAGATCAATGTGAATGTAAAATGGTTTTGCATATGTTAATCTCTAAATTCAGGCAAAAAATGTCCACTTCATATGAGTTCTGTTTTGTAAATAAACATACCTAATAGATATTTTCATTTTGTGTTTTTTAATGTACAAATGAACAAATTTGGCTATATACAGAAATGATACTTGAATTTTTTTTAAAATGAGTTTGATGACAAATGATAAAGCCTAAGAAATTATAAATAGATGTGTAGGAAAAATAACAGTATACATACAATTATTAGGTATTTATCAGACACTTAGAAATTTTAATAGATATCTGTCTACCAATATGCCTATACTAATATGCATCACTCTTTAGGCAAAAGATGGGGAGCTGCATGAGGTACTTGTGTGATAGAACACAAAATTTGCACCCAAATATTTCTTGATGTCACACCAATTAATGCAATAGACACTTTAAACACATGAGCTTTGTTGTGAGGAAAATGTAAACCTGAAATCAAGGCTGATTTTGATGTGAGAGTAGGTGAGATTAAAAAGCCTGTCTAAAGCAGGATACATACTTATATGGCGACAAGGGGGGGGGGTTGGATTTTTTTTGATTGTGATGGCTGATTAGGACTACAAAATGTATATTTTTGTTTATATATTCCCAGGATATGTAAAATAGTATAAATATAAAATTTATTCTTATGAAAAACATCATTAATTGGTTAAAATTGAATCTTGAAACCAAAATTTCGGGGGAGGGGTTGAACCCCAGACTCCCCCCCCGCTGGCTAAGGGCTTGTATGACGAAGAGACGTGAACGTAAATGTACTTGTTTCCGAATCCAAGCCGGTATTTTGTCCAGGGACAATGAATTCGCGTCTTGTTCACGTGAAAGCATCTACATTCGAATATGTGACCAGTTATCAACTAAACAGATGACTATCTGGAAAACAGTATCACAAAATGCGAACCTGGTGGGTCACATTGTGGTTGAGTGTGATCTTTTATGTAACTAGTAGTCGCTTAGTGAATTGTGTTTTTTCAATTTTTTGGAAATAACACCACAATTGCAGGAAAGTATTTCAAAATATATAGAGTTTCCTGCAATTGTGATATTTCAAAAAACTCTGTTAGTTAATTTGAAATATCTGAAGGAATTGCCTGACACTTAGTTAATTCGAAATATCTGAACGAATTGCCTGACTTACTTAAGTTCACACAGTTAATAAATTTTGTTTTGTCGAAAGGATAGTGGAACCGGTGCTACAGTCATTTGTTCGCGTGACGAATCAATTGTTTGGTTATAAGCTGTCGTTCCATAGATTTCATTTTTTCCCATATATTGAAATTTCATATATACAAACATCATTTCGGTGTATGTGTAATTGGATTAACCTACTTACCATTTTATTTTTTTCTATCAAATGTTTTCGAGTATTGTTAACATAGCGTACAGTATACAAATAGTGCATTCGACGACGATACAAAATGAAACTAGAGGTTCATTCCTACAGATCGAATTACGGATACACAACCGATAATCGTCTTGCGGGGTGACGAGTTACCGTTTACAATGGTGTTACGCGCAATACGATACCAGTTGCTTATCGGTTTTACGTCAGGTTGGAACACGCCTTAAGTATATGTCCGTTGTTTGATGAGGATACGCTCAACAGCTCGAGTAGCAGAAAAAGAACCAGTCGTCTGTTGTCTCATACAGTCCGTGACACTTCCACTTACTGGCTACAGCAGTATGGAGTATATAAGCAGGTATGAGGGGAACCACGAATATCTATAGGTTTGTTCCTACCCCATGCGAAAGCGTACATGTGACGATCACCGTCATGCGCATTCAAGAAAACCTGTTCTATCCAAGTTATGACGGTTCAGTAAACGATGCATCACTGTGTTCCAACCAAATAATGTACCGTTTCTCGCATCGTCATTTCAATCCTTGGCGAAGAGCAAGAACCGTTTGGTGATTCTTAATAATCATGCGCAGTAGCAACTGTCAATAAATTACGGTTATGGAATGCAGGTCGCAGAGTTCAGACCAGTTCAGACCACAAACTTGTCAGAAAACCTTTCCAACTAATATTTTTTGTGACTGTACAATGGTAGTACGTTGAACGGTGCTAAATTCGCAGTTGCGCACAAATTCGATGCAGGCGATTTCGTGACAGTTTCATGGCGGTACGAATACTGCAGGTAGGAACAAACCTTATATATATTATTTCTTGTCGCCTTAACATCAATTGATATAGACTTCCTGCCGTTATATCTTAAGTTCTTGCCACGCCACACGTTGGTGCTAAAATGCCACACCAAACTGTTACGTGACGTCAAATTTCTACCCTACCTAGTTATGCTAAGGGCAGAAGAAGGTATGTCCGGTAGTCTCAGTGAAGACGGGGGGGGGGGGTCGTTTTATTTGAACGTATATGCCAGATTTTGCTTGGCGGATATAAATAAAGAGAGAAAATAAGGGCGCCAGGTAGATTCCCCTATACCTTCTAAATACACATAATCAGGACACCTACCCGTCCTAAAATATCTGCTGTAGTAATTTTTGCTAATTTGGGGGCGCTAGATTTCTAAATATAAATAAATAAATGTTGTAATTAAAAGGAATAATAAGCATACAACAGTTCCAAAATATAAGTTTAATTTGCGCGAACAGACTAGTACAAGGCGCTAAAATACGCCATAGGGCACTCTATTAATGCAAACAGTCTTAGAATGTTTAAGCTAAGTATACATAGAAAAAAAAAATGAAATGAAACAAATATACACTTAAGGACAGAGATTCAAACTGTACATATAAACATGAGTAGATGAGTAAAGCGGTTTCTGGGGCGGAAGTGGGCATAAAGGTAACCAGTCATCGAGTTCTCGCCGGAAGCTGCTGCCGAGCTGTTGGTAGTTGTTGTTTGGATAAGAAGAAGACATTGGGAAGAAGAAGACATTGGGGGTGGTCGTAGGGGTGCGCGAAAGACATTTGGGTGTGTCGCAGAGGTGCGAGTTAAATAATTTATAACCATTACTCGTATATAATTTAATACCGCTTCACGGACAACTTGCTTAATCATTATTTTTATATTGTCGCTTTTATGTAATAGAGATTTCATTCTGTTAGTAGCTTTTATCCAGTTCGGATCTAATTGTAATAATTAGTTTTTCTTATTTGAAAATAAATTGTTTTTTAAAAACGTTTATTAAGAAGAAACTAATTTCACTGGCGCAGTCAGTAGGATAGTCGCAGTACAAGAACGGAAAAGCCACGGCATCGAGATCGATTTTCCAGTTTTGCTGTACTTGAGTTTCAACTCTTTAGCGTCTGTCGTACCCCGGACAAAAAAGAACTACAGAATCAAGGAAGGTAAGTGCTGAGTACCTCCTTCCAAACTTTCATCCTCTACCATAATAGGAGAAAGTTTAGAATAGGTTTCCCCGAATAGGAGACATTAGGTTAAGAAATTTTTAATTTGAAATAAAATAAATAAAGATTAAAGAGATATTTAATATCGATCTATATTCAAATAAATTTTGTTTAAGAATTTTAAAAATATATTAGAGTCCAATTAAAAAATATAAAGATTTTGATTTTAAGTTTTTGAAAATTAATACTTATTTCGAAGTATCTAACTATATTTTCAATCAATCTAGTTTTAAGATATATTTTATTTGCTATATTTTATATAACATATCGTATTCAATATAACAATTTATTGTTTCCCTATATATATATTTCATATATTTGCACCTATTTTGTCATCTATATTAACCATATTTCATGAACATTGATTCTCTTGCTGAAGTTTTCAATAGAAATCTTACCCTTACAAACATGCCTCAAGAAGGTTCATCTCATTCTTCACCCATAGACGTTAATATTCCTATGCTAAAATTATATGTTGACATGATTACCCCTTTCGATGGTAACTCTTATAACCTTAACCAATTCATTTCAAACTGCGATTTTCTTATGAATGCTTACGAAGGAAATCCTGATCCATTTTTCATAAGCTATCTAATTAAAGTAATCCAGTCTAAACTAGTTGGTCATGCTAATCTTTTAGTTGGCAGCAGAGCTGAACTTAATAATTGGCCCTTAATCAAGGATGCCTTACAAACTTGTTTTGGTGACAAAAGAAGTTTGGAGTGTCTTCAGCAAGATCTCTTAATGGCTCGCCCCAACAAAGGCGAAACACCATTAGATTTCGGAAAACGTCTTCAAATCTTACGAAGTCATTTAGTACAAAGAATCAATAACTCCACGGAAATGAATACAGATACTAAAATCGTTTATCTTAGACAGTATGACGAACTTGCCCTTAGAACACTTATTAGAAACTTAACTGGATCATTACAAACAGTTATCAGATTGAAAAAACCTGACTCACTTGAAACAGCACTTAATTATATTTTAGAGGAAAACTACTTTAACTACACCTTAACGACATTTAGGCAACCCACACAAATACCGCTAACACAAAAACAACCAATACTCAACCAAGGTAATAATAAACCAAATTATCAATCAAACAATTTATACAAACCATCATACTTTCACCCCCAATCATTACCGAATTTTCAACCAAATTTCAATCAGCCAATGAAACCAAACTTCAGTAATTCATTTGAGAGACCAATAAACTTTCAAAACCCACAACCTTTTCCAAGTCAACCGATTCATGTTCAACCACGACCTATTCATAGGAAGCTTCCAACAAACGAACAAGTCTTTGGATGCCCAAAAAATGTCTTTAAACCCACTGGTCGAATTCCGACAAATGTACCCGAACCAATGTCTGGAATAAGTCATAACTCCGTAAAATCTTATCTACCTCTAAAACCCCAAAATAATTATCCTAATAATTATTTTCAATCAACCGGACCACCAAATTTTTCATTTGAAGAACTGCATCAAACAAATGCTTCAGATTATGTAGGCGAAAGTTTCCCCTTACAAGAACAATCTTCTTACATAAACATCGTAGAAAATATCCCACACAACGCAGTTAACGACTATCATTCAGCTGAAAACTTTTATGACCAACAAAATATTGATTTTTATAGTTACAATGATACTAATGACATTGAAAATTTTCCTTTAGTTGGCCTAGAAGACCAAACGACATAAATGAGATATTTTCTGACTCATGTTCAACGGATTTACCTTTTATCGAAATTAAAAATCCGCCTTTAAAATTGTTAATAGACACCGGAAGCATGAGGTCAATTCTAAACCCTGCGTCTGCAGAAAAATATTTTCCCGAAACAATATATCGTCATTCGACTCGAATAAAAACAGCTGTCGGCGAAACCGAATCCTTGTTCTCAGCCGAGATAAACTCTTTCCGAGAATTTAATTCACCTCATAAAATCACGTTCGTCTTATATAATTTCCAAAATCACTTTGACGGTCTCATAGGGTTAAACGACCTTAGAAAAATGAATCTAACCATTGACCTGAACAGAAATATACTTTGTAATGAAAACATTAAAATTCCTATTAACTTTAGACTTGACCGAAACACACATTATATTACTGTTAATGTAATGGAAAATGAATCAATGGTAGTAAACGTTGGAGACTTAGATAAACAACTCGATAATATTATACAAAATACTACCCTTACAGAAGAAGACAGACGAGAACTAAACGAACTAATGCTAGAAGAATCCAGTGATGGTGAATCAGCACATTCTAGCGCCGAAAAGCCTATCCTAAATATCCCGATCACAGATAATAACCTAAACTCGTATAACAATCAAATTATATTCATTCAAGGCAAATCTAAAACTTTTCCCACTATAACAAAACACAAACCATATGATATATTAGGTAACACTAACACCCTTGATCCCGTTGACCTTACTGACGAAAAAATACTAAGCAACTATGTCAGTGACAGAAAAGAATGATTGCAAGAACTTTACAAAACAATTCACGATAGCAACTTAAAAGCAAAAACTACTACTATAACCAACAGAAACAGATCACAAGAAAACTCTATAAACCTCGACTTCAGAGACCTTGGTATAAAAGTTAAAACTACAAACAATCAAATTATTCATAAATCAAAAATTAAGAAATCAAGAAAAACTAAATTCAAAAAATTTTCACAGGGACAATCCAAATATGATCCGGGTCCTTCTCATACTCCTGATAACCCTTAGGACCATAAATGGTCAAGACATTCAAATAAAAGAAATTAACTCCCCTCTCCTACCTTTTAATTTAGGACAAACGAAAATAATTGAAACAAAACATACCTTTTATCATTTTATTGAAACGCCATCTCTAAATTCTCAATTAATCAATATAAAATACTTCTACAAAAATATCGAAACTATTATCGGCAAAAATTCAAACGAACTTCATTCACCCCTTAATAACCTTCTACACCATGCTGAATATTTATTAAATGTTGTTCAAAATAAAATGAGTAACATAGGCCCAAGAAATAGGCAAAAACGAGGTTTAATAAATATAATAGGAAAAACAAGTAAATTTTTGTTTGGCACTATGGATTCAGAAGACGAAGAAAAAATCCAATCTCAAATTACATCGCTACAAAATAACCAAAAATCAATCGAAAATCAATTGACACTACAAGCTTCTTTGAGTCAAAAATTAATTGACCATTATAATGAAACGATAACTAAATTATACGATAATCAAATGCTAATCAAAAATAAATTTGTTGAACTGTCAAAAAACGTTAGCAAAGACCTCAGAAATATTTTTACATATATCTCGCTTTCAAATACCTTGAACCAGATAATACTAAATTGCCAAAATTTAATCAATTTCTTGGATAATCTAGAAAATGCAATCATGTTTGCCCATTTAGGTGTTCTTCATAATTCAGTTATTTCTCTAACCGACATCACCAAGTTAATAACTTATCTCAAAGAAATTTATCCCGCAAATAAAATACAATCTTTTAACAACCCTTTGTACTATTATGAATTAGCTACCCTTCAGGTAAAATTTATTAATGATAAAATAATATTTGCAATTCATATACCTATTCTAAATGAAGAAAACTTTCAAACATATCACCTTATTCCCATACCTAGAGAAAATTCAATAATTATCCCAGAATATCCCTACCTAATACTCAGCACGAATCAGCACCAGTTCGAAGACAGCATCTGCCCAGTACTAGATCAAACATTCTTTTGCAAGAAAAATGAAGCTATTAAAGAAGACACCTGCATTCTGCCAATGATGAAAGCAGAGCAACCGAATTGCCATACCAGTAAAGCATCCCTGAACCAGCCAATCATTGAAGAAATTACCAATCAGTTTATCTTAATCATCCCAGCTAATGGAGCCATTAAACTATACCAATCTTGCGAAACAAAAGCCATGATTCTAATCAAGAAAAACAGCTTAGTGTCAATTCCCCGAAACTGCAGCATAAATGTTAATGGAATAACATTTAGCAACGTCAAAACTGATATCCCTGGAGAGCCACTTATTCTTCCAGAAATAACCAATAACAAGTTATTTGACAGAACCCAAGAAAAACCAATACCACTGCATACCCTCAATTTGGACAAAATTAAAGAACTAAAGCAAGAAGCCAATTCACTGAAAAATTTAGCAATAGAAAACCACCCTGTTATATGGACCTTGCCAAACTATTTAATCAGTATAGTTTGCTTAGTCATCATTATCAGCATATACATATGGTGGAGAAGAAGAAACACCCACAATGGTCCCGAGGAAGTCCCAGAGAACAGTTCCGAAAACAACCCTTCATCCGTATTGTTTTCTCCTAAGGAGGGAAGAGTTAAATAATTTATAACCATTACTCGTATATAATTTAATACCGCTTCACGGACAACTTGCTTAATCATTATTTTTATATTGTCGCTTTTATGTAATAGAGATTTCATTCTGTTAGTAGCTTTTATCCAGTTCGGATCTAATTGTAATAATTAGTTTTTCTTATTTGAAAATAAATTGTTTTTTTAAAACGTTTATTAAGAAGAAACTAATTTCACTTGCGCGCCATCTGTTGTTAATAAATGAAAGCCATTGTATTGTGGGTTGCGTATGTTGCAGATGTACACGCCATCTGTTGTCAATAATTGAAAGTCATTGTATTGTGGGTTGCAGGGTGCACGCCATCTGTTGTTGGTTGTGGTGGTTAGAGAGAAAAAAAGCTTGGCCGGGTATCGAACGCGGCTTGCCTGATTACAAAGTCAGGTACCCATCGAGTTGCGCTAATGCGGTTAATTGAGAAATGTTTATTTGAAAAGGTATAGTACATGCCCGTTGCGCAGGCGCGTGTTTTTGGGCGTTGTTCCGTTAGATATTTGGGGGCTGGATGGGGGGATATGGTATTTTGTTGTCTGTAAAAAAAATTAAAATCTTGGTATTTTGTTGTCTGTAAAAAATGTAAAATCTTTTGCTAACGCCGGCATGCGCGAGAACGTCCGATGTCTACTGAGTAGTTGTCTGAGTTTCATAAATTTGGTTGTAGTGTTAAGGGAGAAAAATGCGTATATTGTTTGGTAATGTATGTGTATTTAAAAATACACGTGTAATTGTTGAGATAATTATTATTATTTAATTAAAGACAGGGGTCATTGGCATTGGTATCCCATCAAGGTTAGCCGGCTGGATTCACGATTTTTGCAAGTAATGGCTTGTAAACGGTTGGAATCGCGTTTCGCGATTTTTACGAGTACAGACTTGTTTTGCAAAGATCAAGGTGCTGGGTATGGGGTCAATAGACTGCGATCATTTTGAAGGTCAACTAGTCGGATTCCGGCCAGCTATTTGATTTTTTGCAATTTCAGGTGGATTGTTGAAATTAGAGGGAACAAATAAACGAGAGCATTAGAAAGATTATGTTTTATTAAAATTATAAAAAATTTCGTACAATTTTTTAAAATCTATTCGAGCTACTATATTAATGAAGGTGAAAATATTGGATATATTAAAACTAGACAACTGTTTAAATATGTTTATTAGCATATAGTATATTGTGCATTTTCAGAGCATCCTTAATAATTAAAGCTATATTTTGTTTTGTTTTTGTACAATATATAGTAAGGCCGCCATCATCCAACCACATAGTCAAATCCAAAGAAATACCATCAGAACAAAGCTGGCAATCATCCCATACAGTGTCAGGTTCATCCTTTCCATGTGAAGAATCGTTATGGAAACCATATGCAAATTCCAAGTATTTTTTAAGCACCGTGTAACTCTCCACCGTTAAATGTAGAATTGTTTCACCAATTTTGACAGTGGTCTCGGTATCGGTAATATTAATTGTTAAAATTTCTGGTACTGCGGCATATTTGCAAGTGCGCCCGTTGTAGGTAATTACAGTTGTTAAAACGTCTGGTACCACGTAACATCCATTTTTGGGATTTAGCTTTCCAGTTAAATCTTTCGGTTGTATAGTTCTCGTTGGCACTGCACTCATATTAAATCTTTCTTGGTCATCAAGTAAACTTTCCAAATTCATGACTGGATTGTTACAGCTTCAACTCAAAACTGAATAAAAGAAATAAATTCTTATTGTTGTTCTTATTCAATTCACTATGAATAAAAGGTGTGGAATATGTTTGGAAGAGATCAATAATAATTTTGGGCTATTGCCAAATTGTAACCATTGTTTCTGCTTCCCATGCGTAAAAAGATGGCATCAAAATAAAGACTTTGAATTGAATATTCGCAGAGGCTGTCCAGAATGCCGTATTGTGTCTCCTTATGTCTATCAATCTGAGGTTTATTACCAGAAAGCGGAAAAAGATCGTTATATAGCTGAGAAAAACGAAAAAATGAAGAAAATACGATGTAGGTATTTCCGAAAAAGCAAACCCAAATGTCAGTTTGGAAACACTTGCTTGTTTAGTCATCGATTATCAAATGGGGTTGAAAAAGATATAGGACCACCCCAAATGAAACGTGCAGGTATGGGCGGTCGTACTGATTTCATAGAAGCTCAGTTCGCCCGTGGAGGAGGTAGAACTCAGCGCCCAGCAATCGGAGGGTTGCCAGATACGATTAGTTTACTCCTGGTGAAACCAGGAATTTTTTACGTCTTGAGAGATGAATAAAAATCTGTATTTATTTAAAAATTCATGCGAATAAAATCATAAATGTATTTAAAAATTCCTGATAATAAATTCTCAAATCATAAATCTGTATTTATTTAAAAGTAATGTTAATCGAAAAATAATATAAATCATGAATCCGTGATTATTTAAAAATTCCTGATAATAAATTCACATTATATCTGGTATTTTAGATATCAAAACCACAAACCGGAAATGATGACCGCAGTGAAAGGAAACTGTGATATCTTGTTTACGCTAATTGAAACCGAGCTAAATAAATTTACAGGAAGCTGTGGTTTGATAAGGTTATCATGTTGTTTGCAGCAACAAACTTTTGCAGCAAGTTTCCATATGATAAGCATTAATTAGTTGTTTTTCTAGAACTAACGGAAATTTCGTTATACACAAATGACGTAGTTCGATGCTGATAAATAAAATAATTGTGAATTTTTATTTTATTGTAACATTAATATTTTAGAAATATTAAAAATTGGACTTTGTACCTATTGAAATACCAGATGAGCTGGAATTGTATTTTGAAGAGCCCAATCCAATTTTAGACTAACTTGCCTATGATGAGCTGCATTTACTGTAGTACCATTAGCTGAATGTTGTAGTAAATAATTGCAATATGTATAAGAATAATATTTTTTAAAATTAACGTCATTTTATGTTTAGAATTGCTAGAAATCAGACGCAATAAAATCGGCAAATAACTACTGTGGTGGAGATTCATCAAAATGTTTAATCAAATTGGTGCAGACAGTGATAACTATATCAAAACATGTAAACAAGTTGAGTTGGATCATTCTATTTCCTCTGCTGAAATACCATTGTGGCTTAGGGATATTAGAAAACATATGAGACTTTTTAATTGTGCTATTCGCCATGGAAATTTATGTGTGGGAACTTTGAAAAAATTACAAAACAACGTTGGTTATTTAAAACGCTTTCGGACTTTGCTGAAGCAGTCAAAAATTGGAATGGGTTTAAATAATATACGTTCTAGTAGAGTTCAATGGGATGACATTGCTTCATGTTTTCAAAACCATGTTAGAACTGGGATATTAATTAACAAATCACATAAAGATATCTTGATGTTTCTGGATGATGCTTCAATTATGTTCAAGTCCAGAATTAGTAACATTTTGAAAAAACTATTTACGCTTAAACTGAATACTTGTTTTTGTGGAGAATTTATAAAGTCAAATATGGATGAAACTACGAATCACAAATATTTTAATACTAAAAATGAAATTATTGATCGGGGAACAGACTTGGATGAATGGTTTGACAATCACGTAAAGGATCCAATTATGAATTCCCTCGAAGAATTTTCAACAGAAGGTAGTGGCTGGGTCTTAAAACGTATTATTTCTTTGGAAATAAACATAAATGCCTTTGAATTTGGTAATGGTATATCATAATATATTATGTAGTTTTGAAATAAAATTTTAAATACAAGACATTGTTTTACTGTCATAACAGACCATAGATAAGTACTTGAAATTTACTTCCGATTAGAACGAATGTTACAGCGAACTTTGTTATCTCTGTAGCTTCCAGTACATATAGTCAAGACTTCTTAAACGGTACATATGATATTCCTTATCCAGCATGTATTGTTATTTGAGGAAAACATACGGCTTATGAAAAAGGGTGGGAGGCACTCCGTAGAGTGCCCTCCTCCCTTTTTCTGTGACATCATAAGCCGTGCTCTCATTGGTCGATTTAAACTTTAACTAGCATTTTGCTTTTAAATTTGTCAACACAGCATACAATGCATATATCCATATTCAATTAGCTATTATTATGATTCAAATGATGCTACATTGCCAAGAGAATCAATTCAATCGTGTGTTTTCCCTAGGTCTAGGGATTTTCTCATCGCTGTTTAAAGAAACAATTCGCACTAAGTGTGTTTTTTCCGGAATCTAGGTAAATATGGCAAACTGGCAATCATGGCCCCTCTAACCGAGCCTCCCTCCCTTTTTCTGTGACGTCACATGATACATCCTTTAGTCACCTTAACGAAGACAAAAAGTTCGTTTGTAACATTTGATTAACGTAGTCAGTACAATTCCAAGATGCTAACAATTGAATCTATACTAAATTGTTTTGAGAGCGATCAAGAAGTAAAACAATGGGTTACACCAATGAAAAAGTTAACGTATACCGAAGTGTGTCTCAAATATGGGCTAGACGTTGAAAATGATAAACGAAATGCATAGAATCTATCATGAATGAAAACGTTGCCATGGAGATTTCCAGCGATGCTCAACAAATTACCAACCCAGAATAAAGTATTTGTATAATAGTGTTATTTGTTTCCCAATTATATTGTAAATATTATATGTTTAAATAAAACAAAATATGTTCAAATTAGCATTTTTATTTTTAGCATACATATATTTTTAAATAACCTACAATTTTCCGTCTACATATGCAACAATGATCTATTTTCAGAGAACAATCAAAGCAACTAGTAAAGTGTCTGCATGGCATAAAAACAATTGTCATTTCATTAGTTAAGCAAATTTTACAAGTATTATGATTAGAGTCAGTGTGGGGATTTGGTGGGCAGTCTCTAAGCAATAAACATTTAGCTGATCCCTTTTTGTGAAGCTCTGTAATATCGTCACAAGATAAGCGATTCTTGAGCTCTAAGCCACAGCAATGACAAGTGATCCTGTCACCGTAGCCCGTGTAAAAGAAGCCGGCTTTGACAAGCTCGGTGGGTGTCTGCTTCAAGGCAATAGGCCAGTCTTTGAACGTCTCAAGTCTACTCTCAAATGTCACTTTGCTTTTATGTCTGATAGGTCTGGTGATGTAGTAAGTGTCATCAAAATCAAAAAAGCGACAATATGGATTCCAGTCCAGATGATCGGCAACAGGGTCATCACCATCTTCCCAGTTGAAACCACGTGTATCACAAAATGGGCATTCAACAGCATCATTTAAGCTGCCATCGGATTCTAGTGCATCTTGTCGGTAGATAAACCCTGCTCTTGCTAACTTTTCAGCAGGGAAGTCGGAAGGCCAGTTTTCAAAGGTACGTAATCGATTTTCGTATATTTGGAAGTATTCTCGACACTCCATGGTGTAGAACTGATGAAATAAACAACAATGTTTTTAATTTATAAGTATTTATTCAATTTTTCTAATGTCAATATCTCTTAAAATAATGTTTTTATAATAATAAATATGTTCTTTTAATGCAATACATAATGGAGACCCGTCATCTAAACAAAATGGTTTTAACAATTTTTCAATCGGTAAACGATTTAGTAAATTTGACCATAAACATATTTCATCTATTATTTTATAATAAAAAGTACAGAAATTTAAGCGCTCCAAATAAATTATTTTACTTGATATAATAGGGTTAATAGCTAAGAGTTCAACCACATCACTATAATCCAAATAGAGAGCGCAAATGTTTTTCATCACCAACACTTGGTTTGTTGTCTTCATACTGAATCTGGGATAGATGGAGACAATCTCCGCAGGTCACTGGGGCAGCAAACTCTGGAGGTGTGGCATTTTCAAAAAAGTTTGTTTTCAGGAGCTTGAGCTCAATGATGACATCCTCCCACTCGTACATAGTCATTACAATTTTCGTTGGTGTTCCAGCGGCTACAGGTGTTTTTTGCAAGATAACCACTGGAGAATAGGATCTTGTAGGACTGAGTGCACATTGAACATCATACTCTGAATTCAGTAATGGAAATCTCAGCAAGTAATAGTCTTCCTTTTTGGCAGTTTCATCATACATTTGTAACACTCTATCCAAGTCCGCACTGTAATTGATAGTGGAATCACTACTATAACCACTATCCATGGTTTCAAAACTGCTGATACTACTCATTTTCACAAATCACTCGAGAGGTAAACTGGGACTGGGAATATATGTAGGGAATTTTTACAATTTTATAGTTGTACCCCTTCCACTACCTGATTGCGGTTGATTTCAATTATGTGTTCCTACGTCAAGATGAAAAAGTAGATCTCTTGTTGCTAAGAGCCCCTCTGTTCCCCATCACCATCATCATAGATGTAAGGCTTTTAAATGTTGCATCACTTGTTGTTTTTCACAATAAAATTTGATATCTTTCTGTAATCGTTTAAGTTTGATGATATGTTGACTTAAACTTTTCGAATACTTTACAGTGATGTTTTCACCCTGAGTCTTCATTTTGCAATGCAAGCACATGTCTATATTTATGATAATTTATTATCAATTTATGATTGGCCTTGGTGTTATAGTCTGTTTTCAGTGCCAATCCAACTGTCGTGGCTCGAATCAAACCCAAGCCACCGAACTTTAACCTTGTTGCCTTTTCGTTGCAAAATTTTCTCAACGAGATACACATCAGGATAGGCAGCCTTTTGCAATTCTTCTTCGTAAAAGCTCCCTTGAATCAGTGTACCAGACATATCTTCCAAAATATACATAACTGGGTTAGTTATTTTAACCTGCGTAATTTTAAACAATTCCGTACTCCAGCTGGGAAGGTAACATTTATCAAAAACGTGCTTGGTTTTACTTATTCGCACAACATCTCCGACTTTCAGTTTTCTTGGTCCAGCAATTTTCAGGTTATTGTATACTCTAATGTCTCGAGCGTTTTTCCTATTAATGTCTGCAGGTCTCATCTTTGTCTTGGAATGTTTTTGATGGTTGTAGTTCTTAACGATTTCCTGTAGAATATCTATCCATTTGTAGGTGCCGTTCAAACTAAAGTACTTGTAGAGCCGTTCTTTCAGCGTTCTAATTACTCGTTCAGCTATTACGGCTTTCAGTCCACTAAATGTACTATAATGATTGATTCCGTTTGACTTCATTAGTTTCTGAAAGCAACTATTGTAGTATTCCTTACCCTGGTCGGTTTGGAGATTTTTCGGGTGTCGTCCTTCCTTGAGAATACTCTCAAAGGCACGAGTTACCTCTTCACCGGATTTCGTTTTCAGCGGTCTCGTCCACACGTACTTTGAAAAGCAATCAATCACCCCGAGGAAGAACTTGAAATTACGATTGGATTTTGCATAGAGATCCATTTGTGCGAGGTCAGACTGCCAGGAGTCATCGAAACCTTTGATTATTACACGTCGGCGAGGAAACTTTCGTCTCACAGGTCTAAGCAGTTCCTTAACGACTTGAACTTTTTCTTTGGAATGTTTCGCTATAGGAGCCATCTTGTATACTGCTTAAAAATAGACAAGGACATGTTTTTATTGGCCCTAATGATGCTTTTTAATTGCAGCAATACTGTCTGCGATTGCTTCAAGTTTTTGATTTTGGTCCAACATTTGATTTGCAATGCCATCATGTAGTTTTTGCAGGTCTCGGTATAGGTCAGGCACTACTTTTGTCATCTTGTCTCTAAGTTCAGTTAGATCAGAAAGATCTTTAGCCTTATCCTTTCGAACAATATTTAATACTTCTGCTGCATCAACACCTTTAGGAGCTTGTTTCAGAGAAAGTTCCAGATCATTTATACGTTTTTCCTGTGATATACGGTTGTCATTAAACGAGGCTTCAAATTTTGTGATGGTTTCCTTATATTCTTTCCGGGCAGATTCCAACTGAGCTTCTAATGTATTGAATTTTGAAATGAGAAGCGATATATTTTGTAGTTGGGTTTCCATAGCTTGTTCGGTTTTCAACATGGGAGTATTCATTGCAGCAAAGTTTTGAGCTCCACGTTCCTCGCTAACCTTTTCGTTTTGCTTAAACATAGATAAGGTTTGCTGAACTTCACCAGTGTAGTTGCTGAAAACTATTTGAAAATCACTATGTAGTTGCTGAAGTCCGTTTGCTATTTTCTTATCAACGTACTGCTTGTTGGCGGCATCCATGGCCTTCGTCGGTACTTCGACATTGGTAATTTTCAGCTTCTCAGCATCGATATTTCCCTCCGCGGTAAAGGAAAAAGGTACTTTCATAAAAGCTAAGTTATGTGATGTTGATGACATTAGTTGCTGCTGGGCACTACGCCCAAACTTGTTTAAAGTCATCGTGAAACTGACATGTTTGCCATAGGATAAGGAATAATATACACTTTCAATTTCAAAATTTATTTATCTCGTATAATATTAGCTTCCTTAAGTTCATTTAAAATGGCAATTATTTCGTTGTCGTGAGAGGTGTTGCCTGCTTCCTTGGATGCAATCAGTAGTTTCAGCCGTTCAACCAATTCGTTGGGATCATCCCAGTAGACGTATTCCATTGGCTTGTTATTGTAAGTTAATTCCATACCAGTTCCAGCAAAACGTTGCTTCTTTGTCAAAGGAGGAAACATTGGCTTTATAATTTCAGTATATTTATATAGACTTGAAGCTTTCAAACGACCTGCTGCATTCTTGTGTGCTGATGTCATTACCAACACTTTTCGGTATGCTTCTAAATCATCGGGAGCATAATCAGGTGACTTGTAAAATATTAGTTGATATAACCCTGGAGTACCTCGAAACTGTAACCCATCAACGATAATGTGACCTGTACTACGACTGAAATTGATTTCCTTTTGCCCAAGAAACCATTTGGAACTTGCAGCGTCATATATAGGTCCATATATGTTGTCAATATCATCGCTTTTAGTGATATAGTCTTCAAGATATTTGTGTGCAACTGGAGGATACTGATCCATGTAGTCCTCAATTGCTTCTTTAGAGAGATTACCGGGATCCTCGTAAAAGGTTTCGTTCTCCACGTCATCATCATCATCATTGGTGTGCATACTAGTTTCAGCGATTGGTTCTTCATCGAGGTATTGTGTCTCTTCCAACTCATGTTTTTTGACTGATGGCAGCTCCTGCACTTCTTGATTAATTACCTCACGCTTAATGGTCTGTGTTGGTATCTTAGTGAGAACTTTTGCCGTAGTTGAGGCAATATCTTGTAGCGGTGTCATTACCGGTCTAAAAAGTTTATTCAATGTTTCATCATGTTCCGACTTTCCCAGCTTCAGACTAAGATATTTCTTGCGAATAGAACGTGCCAATTGCTTGATCTTTTTCTTTCGAGCTGTGGCAGCAATGTTGCTACTCAATGAAGACATTTTTATCAACTAACAGCAATCATCTTTATTGAACCTTTATATATTTATCGAATCCTTTACGGTAGCGGCCATCATTCAAGTTGAAGTCTTTAGCTATTGTAATAAAGCCAAAACGATTTTGCCAGCATTCCGAACACATTGTCTTAAATTTATCATAGTCCATGTCGGGAGACACGTGCTCATCAAAGACGTGCTTCAAATTTACCTCATCTTGTCTGAATATGACAATTACGTTGCAATTGTCTCGAATCAGTTGCTTAGGTATTTTGCTATACGTTTGGCATAAATATATTGAATCGATATTCCTGTGCCTTCCCATCGAAAAAAAATTTTGAATCTTGTTTTGTTTATCACCATTCACATCATCGAAAATGAATACTGAACATTCGCGTGCCTCACTCGGATCAATTACTTCTTCGTTGTCTTTAAAGGGAAAATACGATACACCTTTAACCAGCTTGAGAACGTCTTGTAAGAGCTGGTACTTTGGTTGGTAGAGTGACTTGGAATAGATGTAGACGTTCTCGAATCGTAGGCCGTTTTCATTGAATAGCAGTGATAACGATGCGTTGGTCTTTCCGCAACCACTAGGTCCGCAGAATGCTGCTCGTAGGGAATTTGGTAACAATTGTCCGTGTCGACTTGCTGATGATGGCGATTCTTCGACAAAGTCCAAATTTTCGATAGGCAGTTGGACATCTTGTTGCTTCATATACATCTTACGATATACTGACATCATCCTTATTGCGGATACTAATTAAATACAGCAGTCTATCTCAATTTCAATCAGTATCATGCTAACTCCCAAAGGAGGTAGTCTACTGAATAGCGCAATCAATAAATTACCATTTGAACTACATCTACCTGGTTATCAGTTTTGTGGACCCGGTACAAAACTTCTAGACCGTCTCTCCAAGGGTCAGCAGGGAATCAATAAGACAGATGCTGCTTGTCGAGCGCACGATATCGCCTACAGTAAATACAAGTCTTTGGCGGATCGTCATAAGGCTGATTACGAGTTGGAAAATCGAGCCTGGGAGAGATTCAAGTCAAAGGACGCTTCACTTGGAGAAAAAGCAGCTTCTTGGCTTATAACTACAGGTATGAAGGCTAAACGCAAGATGGGGCTTGGAATCAAAAAACGATGTGGAAAAAAATCTTTTCGACAGAATGTGGTTCTACCAATCAAGAGAGCTATTGTCGGATCTGGAAGTGATGTCCGTAAGACATCGTTATTGGCGTTGAGAGCAGCTCGAGCAGTCATTAAGAAGGCAGGTGGTCGCAAGAAAATCCGTGTACCTCGAGTCATTCCTTTTGAGTCGAAAATTGGTGGTTTTCTCCCACTAATACCACTATTGCGGGGTTGTCAGCACTTGAAGCTCTTGCCGGGGGAGCCAGTGGAGTAGCCAAAGCCGTGATAGATGCAAAGAACGCCCGCAAGAAGTTGGAGGAGGACCAGCGCCATAATCAAGCCATGGAAGAGCTTGCGAAGAAAGGAAGCGGTATTTTTCTTAAAAAGTCCCGCAACGGCTTCGGGCTTTACTTAAAGAAGCAAAAAAACTCCCAATAAAGCTACCCAATTGAGCAGTTTACAATCACGAGCTTGAGCAATATGCCAAACATTTGAAGATCCCCCACTTTAGGGGAGTATTTATGCGAGACGCCTTACCTAAACATTCACAAATAAGGGAGTCTGTCATCGTTAATTTGGATACCAGCAGTCATCACGGTACGCATTGGGTAGCTTATGTGCGAAATGGAAACACCGTTCAGTACTTTGATAGCTTTGGATGTTTGAAACCACCCCGAGAATTAGCCAACTACTTTGGCAATGGAGTGAAAATTCTCTACAACAATGACTCTTATCAGACGTACAATCAATCAAATTGTGACCATTTATGCTTGAAATTTCTCTATAATAAAAAATAAATATTTTGCATTATTGTTGTTTTACCTTTACCTGTATTAGCAGCTAACAAGCATCCAATTTTCAGTCATGTCTGTGATCATCACATTGAAAGGTCGCAGCCCAATACTGTCGTTTGATTTTCAACCACCTATTCTGTTGCATCCCAACTACAACTACGGACTAGCTTTATTAAGTTTTCACTCGTACAACAGCATTCCAAACATTGAGAGAGGTGACAAGATCTACCTGTTTGACGATCACAACACGCAAACATTCATCGACTTGCCCGAAGGTTCATACGAAACTGGTGACATCGAAGCTTATATTAGAAAGGCACTTGGCATTCATTTGTCAAAGGGCGTTGAGAATATTTTCTCATTGAAACCCAACAACAATACTCTCAAGTGTGAGCTTTTCAGCAGCCAGTACGCTGTGGGCTTTCAACCGCAAGACAGCATCGGTGATATTCTGGGCTTCTCTAAACAGCTGCTACCACGCAATCAAGTTCACAGTTCCGATTTACCAGTGAACATTATAAAAGTTAGAACGATTCATCTCGATAGCAACATCACATCGGGAGCCTTCTACAACAACACTCCTTCACACACCATTTACGAGTTTGCCGTTGCAGTTG
This sequence comes from Octodonta nipae, assembly GCA_034190945.1. NCBI lineage: Eukaryota > Metazoa > Arthropoda > Insecta > Coleoptera > Chrysomelidae > Octodonta > Octodonta nipae. Next base: position 90,994,238 of record CM067216.1, on the reverse strand, counting down.
ATCCTGGTTTTGCCATCGACAAAACACCTCAGCATTTAATCTATTTGCCGATTAACAGAAGCGAAATACATAACCTCACATTGCAAATTTTGAATCAAGACTCTGAACTTGTGAATTTTCGTGGTGAAGAAATCATCATTCGACTTGAGCTGAAACAACTACAATAATAATGGGTCGACTTGTATTTGATGAAGAACCATATAAGAGGTCAACCGCTCCTCGACCACCATCAGTTTCTATGAAACCTCTCAAGAGATCACTCACGCTCTCAAACAGATTGTTTCTACAAACGCTCGGCTACCATGTCAACTCCTCAAATGTTCGATATCTTCCGCAAACCAAATTTTGATGATAGTGTAAGACGCGAGGAGTTGCGAACCTACTATCCATACGTCAAGTCATTCGGCAACAATGATATCGTTGAAATCACCGTCAATCAAACAGATTGTTGGTTTTCCATGGCTGATTCCTGCATCTCAATCCAGGGACAAGTGGTGAAGACAGCAGGCAATGGAGATGTTTCTCTATCACCAAATGCTGGAGCTTTCTTCTTCGACAGCGTTACGTACGAGTTGTGCGGCAAGGAAATTGAAACCGTGAGAGACCCTGGTCGCGTGAGTACAATTCGTGGATACTTGTGCTACGACCCCAACAGTTCAAAGGACCTATTCATAGCCGGGTGGAATTTTCCACATAAAGCGTATATGAATGCCGCCGATAAAACTTTTCACATGTACATTCCATTGGGACATTTGTTTTCCATCTTCAACGACTACAAGCAGGTGATGTGTGGTAAACAAACAATTCGTCTGGTGCGAAGTCGTAGCGATGATGATTGCCTTATAATCACGGATGCTGCAACCAAGGGCAAAGTGACAATAAACAACATCGAACTCAAAGTCCGTCACATTTTTCCAAACGATGACGTTAAATTGGATTTACTGCAAGCTGTCAAAGCGGATTCCAGTATAATTTTACCGTTTCGTAAATGGGAGCTAAATGAGTTGCCTGCTCTCAAAACAGGTGCTACTCGTGAAATTTGGGCTTTGAAGACATGTGCCGCACTGGAAAGCCCTCGTTACGTTATCTTAGCCTTCCAAACGGATCGCCACAGCAACATCAAAGAAGATCCCACGGAATTTGATAATATTCACATTTCCAATATTCGTCTAAATTTAAACAGCGAATTTTGGCCTATGGAGAGATTTGATTTAGATTTTTCAAAGAGTGAGTACGGTGAGGCGTACAAAAGGTATACGGACTTTTATCCCAGCTTTGGCGGCGGCAGACACCCTCTACTGGATTATGTTGCATTCAAGACGCACACCCTATTCGTCATCGATTGCTCCCGACGTGAGGACACCATGAAATCCTCGACTGTAGATATTCGCTTGGATATTGAAAGCCAGACGGGATTTCCCGATAAGACCCGAGCCTTCTGCATAATTATCTACGATTGCCTAATGGAATTTCTCCCACTCAGCGAAATTGTTCGAAGCTTATATTAGATCACTCAGCTGTTTAGAAAATCAGTTTCGGTACAGCTTTTCAACGGTTCACCATGGAAATTGCAATTGTCGACATTCAAGGTTTCGAAATCGAGGGAAGATTTGTTCCCAAGGAATTGGTTATCAAGACACGTAAACGCACAGGAGTGTTTTTGTTTAAACCACCTAAACCGTTTAACTATCTATCAGCAGCAGACAAAAGACAAGTACGATATTTGGAACAACGGCTACATGGACTCCACTACTCTGATGGCCACTATGATTTGAATACTATGAACGACATTTTGAGAATTTTCCTAACCAAATGCACGCACATATATGTACGAGGTCATGAGAAATATGACTTTTTATTTATCAAGTTATTTGAATAGATGAAAATTCACAATTTAAGAAAACTGCTTAACGAAGATGGGGAATCACACTATCACCTAATCAATCTGGAAAACTTCAATGGCGCTGTTGAACTGAAACCTTCTGACTCTCCATGCATTTTTCACTGCCGCTGCAATGAACCAGTACGATGTGCAAAAGAAAATGTTGATGTAGTTTATTATTGGCTACTGAATAGTGTTTTGCATAAATAAAACATTGTATATAACTATGTGTTTTAATTATTCATTCTTTTCCTTATACATTTCACAATTAATTTAATTAATAATGTTGTAATTGTAGAGAGTGTTACACAAATAAGAATTAGCATCACGTATAGTCATTGAGCTGTTCGATAGTAAAGTTTTTTCATCTTGGCAAGAAGCTGCTGAAATCCAGTCAGTGTCACCTTCAGAGCCATCAGAAAATATCAGCTTCAATTTGAAATTTTTTGTTGTGTTTGACAGGCGAGCAAAATATACAGGCAACCGTCCATCGTTTAATCTATCTCGAGCCATCAATGTATAGTTGGAGCGGTTCAAACAGTTCCCTGAAGGGCATACAGCCATGTCCTTGGTTCCATAAGGTATATTAACATACAAGACATTTTTCAAAATTAATGTGAATATTATAAAGCTTGATTTAAGTAAAGTCATTTTTATCAATCTGCATTCAACAGTAGTTGGTGAGACACTATGCTCATCTTGCACCTCGTTCGTTACTTTATTCTAAAAATTATTAGCAGACTATTAGAAACCATAACATCAAATTCTTGATTCATCATTAAAAATTTTTCCAACAATACACACATTATTCATACATACACATGCAATAAATAACCTTGACTATGATAGCAGTCTATTGACCCCATACCCAGCACCTTGATCTTTGCAAAACAAGTCTGTACTCGTAAAAATCGCGAAACGCGATTCCAACCGTGACGTCAACCGTTTACAAGCCATTACTTGCAAAAATCGTGAATCCAGCCGGCTGACCTTTATGGGATACCAATGCCAATGACCCCTGTTCATAGGCGACCAAATGTGCAGGTGTCGCGTATATTATGGTGGATGCGCTGGTACCAGTCTTTAATTAAATAATAATAATTATCTCAACAATTACACGTGTATTTTTAAAGACACATACATTAACAAACAATATACGCATTTTTCTCCCTTAACACTACAACCAAATTTATGAAACTCAGACAACTACTCAGTAGACATCGGACGTTCTCGCGCATGCCGGCGTTAGCAAAAGATTTTACATTTTTTACAGACAACAAAATACCATATCCCCCCATCCAACCCCCAAATATCTAACCGAACAACGCCCAAAAACACGCGCCCGCGCAACGGGCATGTACTATACCTTTTCAAATAAACATTTCTCAATTAACCGCATTAGCGCAACTCGATGGGTACCTGACTTTGTAATCCCGGCCAAGCTTTTTTCCTCTCTAACTACCACAACCAACAACAGATGGCGTGCACCCTGCAACCCACAATACAATGACTTTCAATTATTGACAACAGATGGCGTGCATCTCTGCAACCCACAATACAATGGCTTTCATTTATTAACAACAGATGGCGCGCACCTCTGCGACACACCCAAATGTCTTTCGCGCACCTCTACGACCACCCCCAATGTCTTCTTCTTCCCAATGTCTTCTTCTTCTTAACCAAACAACAACTACCAACAGCTCGGCAGCAGCTTCCGACGAGAACTCGATGACTGGTTACCTTTATGCCCACTTCCGCCCCAGAAACCGCTTTACTCATCTACTAACATGTGAGATCCTGAATAACCTGGATACAAATATTTAAATATTCCTCTAATACAATAATTCTAATCATTAGAATATTTAACTAAATCGTCAATATCAAACACTACATTAATGGGAACCGATCATAATTACCTGATGTTTATCATTCAATAAAATTCAAAATTTCGACGTTGGTGTCTCATCTATACTACACTCGAGCTAGAGGGAAGTGCAATCGATCAGAATAATAATAATAAACCCGATATTAGGCTAATGGTCTTTACTTTCGGTTAACAAATTCTATTTTATCCATTTCAAATCAAATACTAAGGTTTATATTATTGTAAAAATAACTGATAATGAAACAGTAACCAGATACACAAATTGTCACTTATCTGAAACCACAGCTGAAGCTAAAGTTAGAGTCCCTTGCGCTCGCTCCACCACTGGAACTCTGATGATAGAAATACCAGAAATACAGTGTTCGTGTATGCACCATCAACTAGTTCATCTGCATGCTATGTCCAGGATCGGCATGATACCATAATGCCAAACCAGGTCTGTGTTCTAGTGTCGTAATAGAACAACAAAATATAACCCCAATCTCACTTGATGGAGAACAAAACAGGAACGCAGCACGTAGAAACAAAACAAATGGAAGAAATATGACAACAGTAGAAAAAGAAGTAGAAGGAAGACAAGAAGAAAGAACCCCTATCAACCAAAGGAGTTCTTATACCAAAGGTTCCATTGTGAGGGTGGCCCCAAATACCATGACCACTCCGAAGAATTACGCAACAACAGAAGTTTTCAAATCCTCAATCAGAGAAGTATCCCTGCAACTAATCAACAATACTACAATATGCTGGAACACAATGTAGGGATTTCCATATAACTCCCGAACTCGGATGGCTTATCAAAAGCCAGTATACTAGTGGAAAATCCCTTAAAAAACAACTGCACGACTTCTCCAGTTAACCTCACACAATTTTCTACCCGGACATCCTTTTCGCCTTGTCGACGACAATGACAACTGTCAAGAAACACACAATGCCAACCAAAAATATTCGATAAATCAATTCGTCTCAACAGGTCAAATTCAAACATCCTTCAAAAATAAATCAGAACCAAACATAATAATAAGGCAACATCAGCGCGCAAACGGTAGGTTATCGATCGCTAACGGAACGGACGAATAAAAGCAATATTTTGACCGGTTTTAAACGCGTTCATGTCTACTGAGTCACTACGGCAAAAATATAACGTAACATTCTTAAGCATCATTTCTCAACTTATATAATCACAATTTTTCTCGCCCATCAAGGTCAGGTCGTATGTTGCATTATCCACCTGTGAAGATTGGTCTTTAATTATTGTTCAGGATCGCCATGTGATATTGTAATTTTGCAGCGGCCTTCGACCAATAATACTAATTGTAAAGACTACATGTTTATTTCTACTCGTTACTTGATTACACTATACTAACTAGTTCTGGTTATACTATACTAACTACATCTAATCTTTACTATGTTACATTTGGAACTCGACTTGTCATGGCTACATGTTTTACTCGACTGATGGTTCGCGATTTACATCAATTATCGAAAGTGTGCCATCAGTCGATTGTTTTGCTATTTCAACTGTTTGGTGTACGTGATAATATTTGTAGACATGCTGAATTTAATGAGGTTACCTAGAATGGTTTTTGATGATGTTATGCTAATAATTGTTTAATTAATTTCCTAAAAAGTGTCATGAGGAATTTCCGTTACACCACCCTTCCTTAAGGAAGTGGGATCCGCGGTAGCGTATTCCACGCAACTTCAAAGTTTAACTAATAATTGCGGAAGTTCCTCTGACTCACAACAGTTTACTTGCTAAATTCTTACATATGTCTTATTCTAAGGAAATTCACTATATGTCCATAAAGTCAAGTCCACTATAATTTCTAACACTTGTCACGCAGTTTTTAATGTCACTGTTCACTGAAATCTTAAGCCTATATTTATGAGTTCGGTTATTTTATTGTAAAGTGTCCCAAACTTAACCTATATAATGGTACATAGTTTCTAATTAGTATTTGAAAACTCTATTTTTATGTATCTTAATTTCCTTTGTATTATTTGAAATTAAGCAATTTGAGTTTCCTATGTCCGGTTCCGTTATAATGTACGGACCTTTATACCATGGATCAAATTTTAACCTATTCTCATTTGTTATGAAAACTTGTTCACCTTTTTGGAATTGTAAGTCCTTCGCTTTAGCGTCGTATGCTAATTTACGATGCCGTTTTGCTGCTTCGAGAGCTTCTCGACTTCTTTTCAGTGCTATCTGAAGTCTAAATCTTATTTCTTGGTCGTAACTATCGATATTATATAGTGGTTGTAGGGATGATTGACTTAATTTGTCGGGAAGGATAGCCTTTTTGGCGAAAACTAATTCAAAGGGTGTATAATCGTGATATATGCTGGGGGTGGTATTATAACAAAAAGTATAGTATTTAATCCATGTGTCCCAATCGTTTTGCTCGTTATTAATATACATACGGATAAATTCGTTAAAAACTCTGTGATTCCTTTCACAAGTTATTGATTGATGATGATATGGGGTAGAAGTGTTATGATTAATGTTTCTAATTTCTTGCATTGATCCATAAATCAGTATAAAATTTTCGACAATCGCTTTGGCTACTGTAGCTGCTGATTTGTCGGGGATTGGAGTCATCACGATGTATTTCGTTAGGTCGCATTGCAAAGTGACTGCATATGCGTTTCCTAGCTCTGTGCGGGGGAATGGACCTATAGTATCTATAGACACTATGTCGAAAGCTTTTTGCGGGGTTGGAGTTATTTGCATAGGTTCTGTGTGCTTAATTTTGGCTTTATTGATCTGGCATTTGTGACAATTTTTGACGAATTTTGCTACGTCTCTTGACATATTTTTCCAAAAATATGTTGATTTTAATTTTTTAAGTAAACGCTTTTGTCCGCAATGGCCACCATACGTTGGATCTGTGTGGAATTTTTCTATTATACTTGCCTTATCATTTCTGTTGGTAATTAGTACTGGTTTATGACATAAAATTATATTCACATTCTTCAATATTTCTTGTCCCATTTCTTTGAATTCATTCACAGTGTACACTTTAAATATTACATCCTCGAGGTACAATTTTAATTGCAATTTTTCAACACTACCAGCCATTTTATTTAGCTTAGATAGGATTTCTTCTAGGAGAAATCTATCATTGGTTAGGTGCAGAGAATAATTTGAGCTCATTTTACCTTTATGTTTTATAAACATTTGCAATGAATTTGGGAAAAGTTTAAATGATAATATTGGCAATTTCATCAAGTGAACGTTACCTAAGGCTTCGTATATTTTGCAGGGTAAGGTGCCTTTTTCGCTTATATCTTCGGCTAAGGGGGTATCTAGTAATTTAGCTTTTGATCTTGTAATAGCGAGTATCTGTTCTACGTTTGTATTAAGTCTTTTTAGTTCGTCTGAGTTTATACGCGATAAGGCGTCCGCGACGGAATTGTCTTTACCTTTAACGTACTGTATTTCAAATTGAAATTCTTCTAAGTCTAACCGCATACGAGTTAATTTTGACGAAGGATTTTTCATGCTGTAGAGATAGACTAAAAGGCGGTGATCCGTTTTGACTGTAAAGGGGTGGTTATAGAGATAACATTTGTAGTGGTTTATTGCCCAATGAATGGCTGTTAATTCCTTGAGAATTGTGGGTTTGTGACTTTCACCTTTTGTGAAGGATTTTGATGCGTATGAGATCGGTAGCTCTACACCTTCGAATTCTTGGGATAATACTGCTCCGCAGGCTTCGTTAGAGGCGTCTGTTGTCAGAATGAAGGGTTTATTAAAGTCGGGATATTGCAAGATGGGGGGGTTAACCAAAGATTGCTTAAGAGAGTTGAATGCTTTTTGACATTCCGTGGACCATAAGAAGGTTGCATTCTTTCTTGTAAGTAAATTTAAAGGTTTGGAGATTTCTGCAAATTTAGGAATAAATCTACGATAATAGTTACAAAATGCTACAAAGCGCTTTACCTCATCTGCCGATTTGGGAGTTGGAAAATTTTTTACAATTGAATATTTTGAATCGTCTGGGAGTATTCCTCGGTCGGTGACTTTGTGTCCTAAAAATGTAACTTCTTTCCTAAAAAATTTGCATTTTCCGGGGTGGATTTCGCAGTTTGTTACGACAGCATCTTGGTTAAGGGTTTTTAAGGTATTAATTTGCCTATACACTTCACATCTAGGTGGGATAATGATTTCGTTTTCTTCAGTGCCGCTTGAAATAGGAATTGAAATTTTGTGCCGATTTATTCTCAGCGTTAGTGACCAATCATGATAATTTATCATGCTTCCGAATTTGATAAGAAAGTCTCTCCCTAAAATGGCATGAGTGGGTATTGGGAAATCTGACGATACTATTTGAAAGTCGTGTTTTACTGGTTGTCCGTCGAAAAGGAGTGTGAGTTTTGAAGTACCTAGGGTTTTGTGGATACTTTCAGAAATTCCTTTAATATTGCAAGAATTGTAGCTGTTTATATGGAAATTGGTGGGAAGATAAGATTCTTTAAAAATTGATATATCTGCGCCTGTGTCTATAATAAAAGAAAATGGTTCGCAGTGTTCGTAAGTTTCTAATGGAAGTTTGATGAAATTTGAAAATGATAAGTCTATATTGAAAATTTTTAAACAGTTGTCCCCAATCCCTGATTGGGGGAAAGTTCTTTTCCCCTGGTCGTGCTCAGATTCTAGATATCTTAGGTTCCTTGGACTTTGTCTGTTGTTAAATTGTCTGTTTCGGTAGAAGGTGTTGGAAGTTGTTTGCGTATTATTACCGTTATAGTTTCGGTAGTCTCTCGTCTGTCTTCCGTAGTTTGTTTTATGATAGTATTTTCCTCGATTACCAGATGAGTTTTGCCTGTTAGGGGGTGTGTAGTTGTAGTTACGATTGTTTTTACTCAAATTGTTCCTGTTAAAGTAGAATAAGTCGCTTTCTGCTGTAGGTTGCGGTGTGATATTCGTTAATTTGTCGATGATTTCCTTTGTACTTTTGAATGTTCCGGCCTCTATGATCAGCTTAGTTCTGTCAGAGTTCGCGTTTTGGATTACACTTCTCGTTAGTGTATCTGTGGAATAGTTTTCCGCTACTTCCGATGGTACTCCTTCCATGATGTAAGCTCTTTTTAGTTTGTTGCAAATTACCTCTAATTCGTTTGCATAGTTGGCGTTGGTTCTGGCATTTTGTTTGAAGTTTGAGAGTTTATTGCCTATTGTTCTAGAGTTCTCAAATTTCGAGTTATTTTTCAGGGTATTATATATGGAGGTTATTGTGTTTTCGGTGGAGATTAAATCTCGTGCTCTACCAGTTAATCTAGTTTTGATATACGCAACTGCTGTCCGTTCATGTTCCCCTACATGTAATTGTAGTAGTTCGAGAGCATCTAAAAATGACTGTAGTTTTTCCGTATCGCCGTTGAATTCTGTGGGTAGTATTTTACTGATAAGATTGAAAAATTCCGCAGAAGACATTGTGAATACCGGCTCCGTGAGCAAAATTTCTTCTTCAACGATACTAATGTCGATTTTCTCGGTACAAGAGATCGGCATTTTATAGTTTACTTCTAAATTCTGGAAGGCTCTAAGGACTTTATCCCTAACGAAAAGAAAATTACGTCTAACTTCTAATCTATCTGGATCTTGTAACGAACTCCAGTGGTTGTCGATTAAACTTGTGTAATTATTAAATAATAGAACTAACTTGTCCGTGATATCTTTTCGAGTGCTAGCACCTGTTGGAATTCTAGTTTTTAGGGCACGTTTGGCCTGCGCGGTTATTTCTAGTTTAATTACACCTAATTGCTCATATAATTGTCGAGGGTCAATTGACATTCCTACACTCTACGTATTGTACGAGTAGCTTTGTTAAAGATTTCGTAAAAATATAATTCGTAAGTACCTCGATATTTTAATTTGCAAGCAATACAAGGAAGTTTTCAAATACCTTACAAGGCCAATGATGAGTATGGGTCAGCAAAAATATAGTAAATAGAACATTTAATGACCTAGTTATATCACAGGTTATTAACACCTTTAGAGATTAAGTTCATTCATGATATAATGTACTTACTCAGCACGTTCATAATTCCTTCACAATGTATTATAAGCGTTCGATATTTCTTATATATATGCTAAAATAAATCTCCTAAAATTCTTAAATTAAGACATAATAATCATAGATACACAAATAATATAATATATAAAATAGTTCATTATTATGGTCACAAGCAATTAATTATTTTTATATGAGTTACATTTATAATGTTATAATGTTCTGTACCTTACAACTTTTAGGGCTGTTGGGCTTGCCTATCTAGAATAGCCATACTTCTTGATATGTCCCTTTTTATATTTCTCCTGTGCATATTTTTAAGTTTTATTAGCAGCATTACCAGGGCTACTGCAGCTATTACGTATAACAGCACTCTTACGTCTAGCGGGAATTTATCTTCATTTATATAGACATTGGAATTGACTTCCCCATTGTCGGACGTTTCTTGAGTTTGACTTTTTGACTGTGTGGTACCCATTATTGAAAATCATGCAGTTTTCGATCGGCTGAATTATTCTGTCAGAAGATTATGTTCGAGGGCAGGATCGCCATGTGAAGATTGGTCTTTAATTATTGTTCAGGATCGCCATGTGATATTGTAATTTTGCAGCGGCCTTCGACCAATAATACTAATTGTAAAGACTACATGTTTATTTCTACTCGTTACTTGATTACACTATACTAACTAGTTCTGGTTATACTATACTAACTACATCTAATCTTTACTATGTTACATTTGGAACTCGACTTGTCATGGCTACATGTTTTACTCGACTGATGGTTCGCGATTTACATCAATTATCGAAAGTGTGCCATCAGTCGATTGTTTTGCTATTTCAACTGTTTGGTGTACGTGATAATATTTGTAGACATGCTGAATTTAATGAGGTTACCTAGAATGGTTTTTGATGATGTTATGCTAATAATTGTTTAATTAATTTCCTAAAAAGTGTCATGAGGAATTTCCGTTACACACCGATAAACCGATAATTATCAAATGGTTATTGAATCATTAGGTATTATTTTATATTATCTATACTATTATAAAATTGTGTTTGTTTGTTTGTTTGTTGGGCATCACGTGAGAACTACTTAACTGATTTTGCTGAATCTTTTTTTGTTGCGAAGGCTATAGTTTGACTTAAAATCTGGTAGACCTTTTATCTCTCTAAATTGACATAAACGGTAGATATAACGAAAAAACTTCTACCATGTTGGGTAATACAATTACTCAATTGGTTCCACCGCACGCACAAAATACTGCATACTGGCATCAGCTTAGCTTTTATTCAAAATTCGGAATGTGCAAATGTAACATGTTTCGAATTAACAAAAATCAACTAATATAATGAGCGTAATTTTACAGGGTGTTCTGTATATAGGAAAATTTAGAGCGGAATAGAATTACCTGGATTTAAAAAATCTAAAAATGTTATATTTGGTGTCTTGTAAGCAGCTGGATATATACAATATGGTGGAAATACGGGTGAGTGGAATTAGTTATACGGGGTGGTCAAAAAAGTTATATTGAGTGGGCCATAAACAGTTCCATATACCAAGTGGTTGAAAAAGGGTACAAAATTTATACAGTGAATAAAAAATCTTAAAAAATGTGTTAGGTAAGCAGTTAGGATCTTTGAATTATGTTGATAAGATATAGTTATGAAATGGGTTGAGGAAATGTTAGAAGCAGATGTTTATACAAGGTGTTTGAAATATAAGGTGGAATGGAATTATAGTTTATGTTGTGGTTAAAAACTTGTTTTATATCCACAGGTATTTGCATATATAGGATGGTTGAAATATGTAGCGTATAATTACAGCTATACAGGTGGGTTTAAAAAATATTATAAAGTATCTAATGTTATCATGTTATGAACTACAAGCTGTTTCATTTACGGGATGGTTGAAATATAGGGTGGTGGGATTTTAAGGATACAGGGTGGTATAAAAATGTTATATTTAGTGGCAAATAAGCAGTTGCACATAAAAAGTTGTTGAAATATAGGATGGTGTACAGTTATACAGGGTGGGTAAAAAATGCTAGAAAAAAATTGTTGTATAGCAGTTGTATATATGGAGTCCCTGAAATATGGCGCAGTAAAGTTGTAGTAATACAGTGTCATTCAAATAAGGTTAGAAAAAGTTCTATATGAAGGGTGGTTTAAATGAAGTGTGGAGTGAAATTATACTTTAATATGTCTTGAAAAATTATGAGGAAAAATTGTGAAATAGCGTAGTTCATAATAAGTTGCAAATATATGATAGTTGAAATATAGGGTGAAGAAGAGTTATGATAATTATTTAAAAAATGTTATATTGGTTGCATATATGCAAGATCTGAAACATGGATCGAAGTAAAATTATAGTTCATATAGTGTGATTAAAACAATGTTAGAAAGAGCTGCATATAAGGTGTGGTTGAAATACAAGGTTGAGACAAATTATATTTTCAAGGGTGGTTCAAAAATGGTCCATAAGCAGTTGCATATAAAAGATAGTGAGTTGACCTAAGCATATGCACCTGCAGGGTGGTTGAGATATTTTGTAGAGCAAAATAATGGTTACTCAGGGTGTTTAAAAATAAGTTGTAATGTTTGATAAATTGGAAGCAGTGTATACAGGCTGGTTTTAATATAGATGGAAGTAGAGATAGTTATGCAAAGCCGTTAAAAAAGTGTTGAAAATAAATTGTTTTATAGGGTGGCCAATAAGCAGTTGCAGTTAGAGTGAGGGTTTAAATAAAAGTTTGGTTAGGGTGCAAAACTGTGTTTTTATATTTGTGATACACCAAAGGTACAGTTGCTTTCTAATATGGAATCCCTGAAATATGGGGAGAAGCAAGATTATAGTTTTAGAGTGTGTAACACAATGTTAGAAAAAGCTGCATATTAAGGTTGATTAAAATAGTAAAGAGAAATTTGACTTTAAAAAGTGGTTAAAAAAATATCAGTAATAATTTTTATACAACGTAGACCATAATCAGTTGCATAACTGAAATGTAGGGTAGAGAAGAGTTATAGCCAGGTGTTCAAAAAGTTATATCTTAGTTATTAAATCTAAGAAATGCTAACGTAGAATGAGTAGTGTATGTAATAACGAGCACAAGATTAAGAAATTTAAAGAGTCAGTATTTCTTGAGTACCTAGATATATAAAAATAAATATAGTAGAACCTTTAAAATATGTACTTTTTGTAAGATAAAAACTCGCTACGTTAAGTCATTTATTCGAAATTTTTAGCATTTCGATTGAAATTCGAGTTAACCACGTTCTATTTTATACGAGAAATTATGAGTCTATAATAACACTATTATATAGGCAACTTTTTATTATCGGTCGTGTAAAACTTACTTTCATTTGCTATTGAATAAAAGAGCGCAGAATCACTGGATGCGCTTTTTTATATTGGATGTACAGACGAACCGGTTGTAACGGACTGATATAAATATACCAAATAATAAGCTATTGTGACTGAAATATATAAGTAAAAATATTTATATATTTACAAAGATTAACCCTGACCGGTACATCCTTAATTTATGACGCTTTGGGTACATGATACGTCCATCAGACGTACAAAACAGATTTAGTAGGTGTAATGCCGTATAACTAAGTAATATGAACAAAAACCTGTATATGTGCCAATTATTTAATATCCCTGCTTAAAAAACTACACTCTACAAACTATTACTGAAACCCTGACCGGTACATCCTTCGTTTATGACGCTTTGGGTACATGATACGTCCATCAGACGTACAAAACAGATTTGGTAGGTGTAATGCCGTACAACTAAGTAACATAAACAAAAACCTGTATGTGTGCCAATTATTTAATATCTCTGCTTAAAAAACTACACTCTACAAACTATTACTGAAACCCCGTTCGGTACATCCTTCGTTTCCCAGTGAACACATGACATTCATATGACGTCATAGATAGATCATATAGAGATCATACAATTTTTACATAGATATGACATAAGAGTGACTCTATTGATGACTTTTATTTGATGTCATCTAGTATGACATCATTATGACATAATACTGACACAAAATCTGACTTTAATATGATGTCATGATTATGATTTACATGTTATATACATAATATATAATATTTTCATCATATTGTGACATCACTTCAAAGTAATATATTTATATATTATTTATGTAACAAGTAAATCATACAGTTACATAAGTTACACGTTATAATCTAAGGTAAAAGTGATATAATAATGCCATCATATCCTTACCTATATATCATACTCAAACGTCACTTACAAGTCATCCTTTTACGTATAACTGATATCATATTTGTTCCTATTTATATCCGAATGTCCTAGACCACTCCTAGACATCCTGAGGATGTCCTATACCGTCTCAATATGGATATTTAAACATGGACCTCCATCAGTACGTACCAGAAACATCCATAAAGATTCTTTTTCGGAAATTTTGGGAAAGACAGTTTTTAGACATTGTTCAATATTTCTGACCTGAACTTAAATGTTAAATAAATTCAAACCACATATTTAATCTCTATATTTCTACCGCAAGTAAATAAAATAAGGTGAGATACTCATATTCTATTTAATTAGGAACGTATTTTCAATTTAAATAATAATTGTTACCTAAACTGTGTTATCAAACATGAATCATTTTAAACAAAATTTTCTAAAATCTAAACGACATCTACATCCCATTGCCAGAGTACAACTTATTTGTATGTAAAAATGTAAGCAGCTTGTTACGACCAGTGAGTCAATACATCTGTAGGGAGCCTTAGCATTAAAAAATGCGAAAAGTAGGCGTGATCTTGGTTCGCCCAATGGGCTTTCGGCACCGAACGACCTTCATCCAAATTTATATGATAGACTTTCCATAGTTGCCAGGTCGCAATTATTTCATGCGTTCTTAAAATTTATCCAAACTGAAAGCTCATTATCGATGTGTTCTTTAATTTTAAATTTTCATTCATGCAATGTATGGTAATATTGTTCCAGGAAGATTAAAATCTCATAATTTAATGCAATTTCAGTTCAATAAAGCTCAGGTTATATCTCCACAATAGTCACAATTATGGTTTATTAATCTAAAAACCCAGAGTATTAAAAGTAATTTGCATATTTTACATTTAAATAATTAACATTATATCATCTCCCCTTCTAATAATTACATTTTCCTTATGCCAGAGGGCAATATACATCGTAGTTTCTTTCTATTTTCACTTTTTTTAAATGAAGCTCATATTGTAATACATTTATGTTAAATATGAAAATAACGTAATACCCTAACAAACTATTACAAATCTAATAGCTATCCCACCACAGCACTGGTTTCTTCATGAATATTTTTTTGGATCTGGCAACGGTGTATTTCACTCGGATTATTGATCGACTATTTCGACCGCAAGACAAAGAAAGTCACGTGATGATCTGAAAGAGCGCAACCCAATTACAATTCTAGGTAGTTATTTGATATCCAATGAGAGACCCACAGTAGCCAGAACAAAGGAATTGAAGTCCTAATTTTATCCGTATTTTAATACATGGGATTGTATACTGAGGCTCCCTCCAAGTATAGTTACTCACTGGTTACGACTAAGAGTAACAATGGCAACAATGCGACAACACTGATTAAATGATGGCGTACGAATCAAAAATCGTTCGTTACCGATTCAAATTGTGTTGTGGTTAGCCATTTTGATTCTTAACCCTAACTCAATTTTGGTGCTTGTTGTTAGAAGAAATTTATGAACGCTTAGTAAACTGAATTTTGTGAAACTAAGTGCTATTTAATATTGAGAATTCATTGTATAATTCGAATTAGCATTCGATGATTTGTGGAACTTTCCCAACAAAGGTAAGAATATTTTATCGACTGTATACAATTTTTTAAGGTTACTGAAGTTTGAGGTATGTAATGAAAAAAACATGCATTGTTTTGAAAACCAAGTTGTTGCTAGAGTTAATGAACGAAAATACAAACATCTTTAAAAATAACTTACAGGTTGTGCAGCTCTCAAAAATTGGGGACTCAATCCATGAACAATGACCAGTATAATTCAGGACCAAAAGTTGCAGAAATATATTTGATTAGGAAGAAAGGGCAAAAAGCCAATGCAGGCAACATTTTTACCAAAATTAATAATTCCTGAGTATGTAGTGACTTATAAGTATGTAATATATTGCATATTAATTATGGACTCATTTAATAATGTATGCCTGCATAATCCATTATAATTTTATTGTTCATGTTGGTTTAACTTTTGTACATATTTATATGTATTTCTTGAAGCAAACTAATAAATAGAGAAATAGTTCATGAACTAAACATAAAATGTGTAAACTTTTCATTGAGACTTATTAATTCATATATTTTATTCTTTTTATATTTATTATAAATAAAGGTTATAAAGTTTCCTCCTAACAGAACTTTAAGTTCATTTTAATTAAAAAATCAAATTTTAGCAGTCAGTATATAAACTAAAGCTAGATCTTAAAACAGTGATCATTATATTACAATTTGATTACACATTACAGTTCTTTTTTTCAGGTACTTGAATTTTAGCTGCATTGTTAACATGCAAATATTTTTATAGGTGCTCGAAAAAAATGGTTATTGGGTAACCAACATCCCATGGAGGAAGCAATTACAAGTTTTATTAGAAGTGGTGAAAGATTGATGGCAACAGAAAATAAACAGAATATAAAACATAACACTGAAATTAAACTGATTCACAATTCCACCTATATATATATATATATATAGGTGGTCTTTTCGAGAATCCTATTTTTTATATTGAAGCGTTTGTTGTCTTACTGAAATGACACAGGGTCGGCTTTGGGTAAATTTCGTAACACTGCCCCCCCTTTAATTCTGATCGTCCCGATCAGAAACATCCCCTCCATGGTAGGGAGCGAGTCGATCTAAATGAACCACCTTCAATTTAGCCTTGGGGTTTCGACGGATGCGGTAGACGAGGTCATTAAGCCTCTTGACCACCTCGTATGGACCATCCCAGGCGGGTGTAAGCTTTGGGGATTTACCCTTGCTCCGTTGGGGGTTGTACAACCAGACTTTGTCCCTCTCCTGGAACCCGACTGAATTGGCCTTGAGGTCGTATCGCGTCTTCATCCGGTCACTGGTGGCCAACATCTGCGTTCGGGCAAAGTCGTGTATTGCCAGCATGTTATGTCGGAGCTGGTCGGCATAATCGTCGATGTCTTGGGGAGGTTCTTCGGGGGAGCCAAATGCCAAGTCGCATGGTAATCGCAACTCCTTTCCGAATAAGACCCTGGCTGGGGTCAGGCCTGTACTATTATGTACAGCAGAGCGATATGACAACAGGAATAGGGGAATATGCTCATCCCAATCACGCTGGTTATTGCTGACGACCTTGGATAGGTGTTGTTCCAAGGTCCTGTTGAATCTTTCCACCATTCCGTCTGACTGTGGGTGTAATGGTGTTGTTCTCGTTTTCCTGATCCCCAACATCGTGCAGACCTTCTGGAATACATTCGATTCGAAGTTACGCCCCTGGTCTGAATGTAATTCCATCGGGACGCCAAACCTGCGGAATAGTTGTTCTACTAGAACAGTCGCTACCGTGGTTGCCTCTTGGTTGGGTATCGCATATGCCTCAGGCCATTTGCTGAAGTAATCCATTGCGACCAGAATGTATTTGTTCCCCCTCTCAGACTCGGGAAACGGACCGGCGACATCGATGGCAATTCTCTCAAATGGGACGCCCACATTGTACTGCTGCATTCTGCCCTTGGTCCGGGTCTTCGGGCCCTTACTGGCGGCACATGTGGCACATTTGCGGCACCAAGCTCTGACGTCTTCGAAGTAATTCACCCAGTAGTACCGCTGGCGAACTTTGTCTAGGGTTTTATTCATGCCCAGGTGGCCTCCGGTAATTCCATCATGTACTTCGGTCAGGATGGCTGGTACCTTTTTCTAAGGAACTACCAGTTGGGACTTGGTTTCTCGTCCATCAGCGCTTTCCCAAACTCGCTTGAGCATTCCATTGTCTACTCTTAGAGAGTTCCACTGAGCCCATAACGATTTCAGCACGCCGGAGTATCTAGCTACCTCGTCCCATCGTGGCCTGGGTGCCCCTCTCATTTTGAGTGACAAGATTGGTTCGATGTCTGGATCAGCCATTTGGTCCTGGATGCACTGTTCCGTTGTCCAGTCTTCATTGGCCTGCACTCGGATCTGCCTGATGGAGATACCCTCTCGCTGTTCCGTCTTCACACAATGCTTGCATTCCGCTCTACAGGGTCTTCTGGATATGGCATCGGCATTATTGTGCAACCGGCCGGCACGGTGTTCCACCTTGAAGTCGTATTGCTGTAATTTCTCCATCCATCTGGCCAGTTGTCCTTCCGGTGTCTTCATGTCCAGCAGCCATTTGAGTGCGGCATGATCTGTTCGGATTAAGAAATGGCGACCATACAGGTATTTGTGGAAATGGTCTACAGCCCTTATTATTGCAAGAAGTTCTTTTCTGGTGACGCAATAATTTCTTTCTGGCTTCGAGAATCCACGGCTGTAGTACTCGATCACCCTCACTTCACCATCTTGCACCTGGGATAGGACGGCCCCCAAACCTGTGTTGCTGGCGTCTGTGTCTAAGATGAACTTGCCGGACTGTGTAGGAAAGGCTAGGATTGGGCTGGAACATAGTGCTGCCTTCAGTCGCCTGAATGATGTTTCGCAATCCTGATTCCAATGGAAGGCCTCTTTATCAGTGGTCTGCCGATGTAGAGGGGCGGCGATGGTGGCAAATCCCTCAACAAAACGCCGGTAGTATGAACAGAGGCCCAAGAAGCTTCGCAGTTCATGTTTGTCTCTTGGAACTGGCCAATCACGGATGGCTTCTATCTTGTCTTCGTTGGTGCGGATTCCTGACTCGGACACTACGTGGCCCAAAACTCTACTTCTTTTTGAAACAAGGAACACTTCTTCGGATTGAGTCTCAGGTTTTCGTTATGAATTCTGGAGAATACTTCGCCCAGGTTCTTCAGATGGTCGTCGAATGTCTGGCCCATGACTAGAATGTCGTCGAGGTATACTAAGCACGTCCTCCATGTTAACCGGCTCAGTACATACTCCATTAGCCTCTCAAATGTAGCGGGTGCATTACATAACCCAAAGGGCATGACCGTGAACTGAAACAGCCCTTTACTGGTGGAGAACGCTGTCTTCTCTCTGTCGTTTGCGTGTAGACCAACCTGCCAATATCCACTTTTTAGGTCTAGTGTGGAGAACCAACGGGATCCTGCTAGTGTCGTCAAAGTGTCATCGATTCGGGGTAGTGGATAGCTGTCTTTCTTCGTGACGTCATTCAGCTTTCTGTAATCCACGCAAAATCGGGTGGTTCCATCTTTCTTTTTAACTAGCACGACGGGAGCAGACCATGGGCTGATGGATGGCTCAATAAGTCCATTTTGTAACATGGACTCGATGTTTTCCTCGACTGCCTGTTGTTGCCCCAATGGTAGTCGTCTAGGTGGTATTCTGATGGGTTGAGCCTTTCCGGTATCTATTCGATGCTGGATGATGTTGGTGCGACCGGTAGTTCCATTTTTACTGTTAAAAATTTGTCAGTGTTTTGTGATAAATTGCTTGGCTTTCTTCTGGTTCTCTGGTGTCAAGTGTGTCAAGTGGTCAGCAAACTGTTGTAGGAACTCTTTATCGGGCCCTGTCTCATTCACCGACGTCTGGTACTCTTCTTCGCAATTGATGATGGTCTCTACTGGCTCGAAACAAGCTATCTCTTGAGCATTGGCAATTCTAATGTCGTTGTTGGACAAATTCAGGACTCTGATTGGTATATCTCGTCCGGTTTTAACTATAGCCCGTCCAACCAAGTAGTCATGAGCTGAGTGTACGGGCTCCACCATTCCAACGCAGCTCCCAGGATTGCTGTCTAGCTGCCCATGAATAATCTGTTCCGTTCGACCGGGAATTCTAGCTGAAGACTTTGCCACAATTTTATGGGCGTGACTGATGTGTTGACGGGCCGTGTCAATACAAATTCCTCATTTAGGAACCGAAGAACATCATATCTCGGGTCGAACATTAATCCATGCTGGCTAATTAGGTCCATTCCCAGTACAAAATCGTCCTCAATATTCGCTACCAGGACCCTATGCCGGATCATGTTGTCCCCTATCTGTAGCACGACATCTGCCTCACCCTGTATTGACAAGGACTCGCTTGTGACTGTTCTGAGCTGGATGTTATTGGTAACTGGCCGAATTTCTGATGCTCTCAAGACCCTGGACTTGGCAATGGACACAGCGGCGCCGGTATCGATGGTGATGGTAACTGCTCGCCCGTTGATGGTGCCTCTGATGACTAGGCTGCCGCTATCTCGGCAAAATCCCCGGATGGATAACGTTTTGGGAGCTGGTGGAGGGACAGTCAGCATTCGCCCCTCTATGCTGACTGACTGACTGTCCCTGTACATGTGGCCGTTCTGTTGGTTACCCCTGGCCGGTGATCGTTCAGGTGGCCTCACTCGACAATTACGTTGGAAGTGCCCTGTCCGTCCGCAGCCGTAACATGCCCCTCTGGTGCCAGTTCTTTGTGACCGGTCTAATATTTTGTTCAGACCAGCCAGCAGCGCTTGAAGTGGTGACTCTGACTCTTCCTGGTTGAAGGAAACTGCTCGGACCCTCGGCTTGGACTCTCTACTTCCAAAGCCCGAAGTAGAGCTTTACTACTTTTCTTGACGCCACCAGTCTTAAATTTCTTTGTACTTCCACATCTCTGATGCCGTTTATGAGACTCTGTGTGGCCAACTGGTCTTTCGTTTCCTCTGGCAGGTCTGGGTAGGACAAGTGTACTAACCGTCTAATCTCTGCTTCGAATTCGTGAAGGCTTTCACCGGATCTTTGCGTTTTTCCACTGAGTTGGACTTGGTATACTTGGCTCAAGGATTGATTGTCGTAGCGTTTGTCTAGGATGGCGATGATCTTGTCGAAATTATCTTGTTCATCGACTGGAATGCTTTTGAAGGAGTTCTAGGGCCGGACCTCTTAATGAAATTACCAGAGAAGTAGATTTTTCTTGATTATCCCATCCATTAGCTGTAGCCACGGCTCTGTATGGAATCGATGTCATCTACTTTGGTTTCAAGGGCCTCCACATTATTTTTTAGGATCTTTATGTCGTCGTTTATCTCTTTTATATCTGATTCTACTATTTGCATTCTTTCATTAACTGTTTCGTTAACTTGTGATACTATTTGCATTAGTTGTTCAAATTGCATTTGTCTTTTTTCTTCAGTTATTTTAAATTCATTTTGTCGTTTCAGTTTGATCTTGTTTTTGTTCAAATATTTGTTTCTGTTCATTCAATTTCGAGAATAATCCCTCAATTAAATTATGTTGTTCACTTTTCATCGTGGAGACTAGATTTTGTTGTTTTTCTTCCATCGTGGAAACAAGATTTTGTTGTTCGCTTTTCATCGTAGTGACAAGATTTTCTAATTCTATTTTACGTTTTTCATCAAAAGATTTCACTAACCTTTGTTGAATTTCTTCTTGATGTTGTTTCTCCTTCTTGTCACGTTTTTCTAGAATCTGTGCTATTTTTTCGTCTAGTCCCTCCGTAACCTGTTTGATAATTTTTCTGGTAGTTTCGTCGGTTTTTTCCATACTTCAAGTTTCCATAAATCAAATTACGCTTTTCACTGTACTTAATCCTTCACTTCTAACACCAAATTGCAATATACTTCGTGGGTTCAATTTAAAATTATAACAACTAATATTTACTTTCACTTTTCTAGAACTTTATTTACATTAAAACAGCTGATTCACAATACATTCTCATATACGCTTGTCGACGCGGTATCACTGCTCGGCGATCGTGGCGGGCTTCTTTTATATCACCAGCGTAGAATTCTCCAGTAGAAATCATCATCGCTCCTTCCGCTGTCGAGCCTTTTCGAGAATCCTATTTTTTATATTGAAGCGTTTGTTGTCGTGCTGAAATGACACAGGGTCGGCTTTGGGTAAATTTCGTAACATTATTTATGTAACATTTAAATCATAATCATGACATCATATTAAAGTCAGATTTTGTATTATTCATTATTTCATAATGTCATAGTAGATGACATCAAATAAAAATTGTATGATCTATCTATGACGTCATATGAAAGTCATGTGTTCACTGTGAAATGTAATTAATATTTTCACTTGATATGTGGCAAAATCTTGGACAGGATGGCGGTAAAAAATAAAAAAGGGCCATTCTAATAAGTTTTGCTTATCTTGTCAGCATTTTATAATTATTTTTATTTAGATGCTTTGTATTTTTACGGAATAAATTTAACTAACAATACTAGCATACTCTTCCTATAGTAAACGGAAAATCCGTGCAAGTAATGGCGCAACAAATACGATTTACAGCCGATTATAATTGGTCATAAAAGATTAATGATTTGAACCTAAACCATTCTGGTGATACCAGTGGCATCATCCAAATGTCACAAAAGAGCGCTTTGTTATATTTTGTGAAATTTATTTTACCAGTAATAACTCCCCAAATCAATTTACTATTTTCTTAGAGTATCTACTTCCTAGAGATAGCCTGCTGTGCATAAATACCGTGCCAAGACTAGAAAGAAAGGGCAATAGAGAGGGTAAGAGGCTATTTCACTCTTTTGGGAACTGCATCCAATGAGCTCATTAGCTGCACCTAGCAATCTAGTGAAATAGCCTCTTTCTCTCTCTATTGCCCTCTCTTTCTATCCTTGCCACGAGATTTGAGCATTGCAGGATACCTCCAGAAGGCTTATGCTCTTAGACTATTTTGTATGTTTACATAAACATCTAATAACAAATTTTGGATATCCTTTAACCACACGAGTAAGAAAATTCTTCTTAATAAAATAAATAAATCAGTTTAACATAAGATTATGGGGTTTTCTAATTTAACTAAATAGCATTCTAGCGAATCGGTTTTGGTTATACTTTTAATGATGAAAAGGAAAATGTCAAAAAACAACTACTGTCAGTCAAGGGCAGAACCAAAGCTATTACCGGTTGATCACTGTAACCGTATGGGCATTGTGGTAATACTTAAATTATAGTGCACGAGCTATCGGTGCTTGTAGAAGTGGAATCGTAACGCTGGACCAGATAGAGAGAACACCGAGTGGAAGTATCTATTTCTCCAGCTCGCTTCTTATTTTTTTAGGCAAAAACTTTACGTCACTTTACTGACGCAATCCAGCATTAACCAGAACTGAGCTTAAACAGTTTATTTTCTCTCTCGCCGCGCGTTACCTTTTTCTCGAGACCTCGATTCTTGAAAGCATGTGAACCATACATATAAATTACCATAAACTGAATAGACAAAACGACAAGATGATTGGCGTTGTTTGTGCTCTCTATCTGTAGCTCAATCAAACATTAATTAAAGGATGTTTTCTACAGAAAGAGAATTAACATAGATTTATGTGTTATCATAGACTCAGTGGGTGATCCAGCCTACAGACGACACAATGTTTACCCGCGTCATTTGTTGTACCTCTGTCTTATTTACTATTCGATTGAGTTAGAGAGAGATAACATAAACAACGTTAATCATCTTGTATGGCCGTATGTAAACCCTATCCCAGCTACTCTCGATTATTCTCGAAGTCAACTCGTATGTCTAACGTATATGAATTCTTGAATAGCATTCCTTTTATTAGTAATGTAACATTAAACGTTGTTCTGATAGTCCCGATCAGAACAGTCTTCTTCAAGATAGTGAGCCAGTCGATCCAAATGAACCACCTTCAACTTGGCCTTCGCATGTCGTTTATCCTTTTACCTATTTCATGTGGCCCATCTCAAGCTGGTGTGAGCTATCTTTTCTTATGTGATAGGAATGATTCAATGTCCGGATCCGTTACTTGTTCCTGATACATTGTTTTATTATCCAGTCTTCATTCACGTGCACAGAAATCTGTCAAATGGGTTCTGGGCGTTGGTTTAGTCAGCCTTCGGCTCATTATATTGATGGGCTGAATGTTCCTGGTGGTGGTATAGTTGCGATGGCCAATGTTAATAGTGATCTGTCTGGTGGCATCACTCTGCAGTCACGGTGGAAATGCCCTGTATGTTCACAACGATAATATTCTATTCTGCTCTTATCTGTTTATCCACATAAAAGCACTGAAGAAGTTCTAACGCTGGATCTCTTAGAGAATTTCCAATCCCAAATTTCGGATTGGAATAGGGCTGAATAATGTCCCAAAGATTATGTTAACGAAATGAGGCCTTAGAAGATTCCAGTGATCGTGGGCATGCTACTAGACATTGTAACGGACCACCACACGCTGCCAAAACAGCGTCACAAGCAACCAAAGCAAGCGAACCGACAGAAAACCAACGGAAGTGGAAAAAAAGACATCACAGGGATTCGGACACTATTGCAGACAAACTCAATGTTGTAATCCAAATTGAATCCAACATTCCACAAACTTGGAACGTTTCACCCGGGCTTTCGATATTCGCAATGAAGTTAAATCATCCAAAGCATTGAAAAGCTTGTAGGCAGATCGGAAAAAATTACGTAGCATCAAATTCACACACGCACGCACGCACGCACGCACACAGGCAGGCACGCACGCACGCACACTGGCAGGCACGCACGCACGCACACAGGCAGGCACGCACGCACGCACACACGCACACACACACACACACATACACAGGTAGCAGGTAGGTACTCATTTATGGTCCTGATAGGTGACAGATCTGCTTCAGGGACGCGCCCCTGCCTATGCGAGCCTTGGTTTATCTCCAAATATCACATAGGGAAAACCATTGTCCTATCCCCAGGTCACGACCACACCTACCATCCCACCCGCGTATCCCCACATATGACGATCGTTCTCCGCTGTAACCCATTGGGAGTGCTTGAGCTCTGCATCGATTATTTCCGTCGGTGCGAGTAGCGGCTTATGTGAGCTTGCTCTGCCGAGATGTAAGTTGCAGCAGTAGATCTGGAGCCAGTCCCTTCGGGCCTTGATCAGGAAGTACGCAGTGAATGCAGATGTCGGAATCTGAATCGCCACGGGCGAGTCCAATCCGTCCGTGTATTCCGGGATTGGCCAAGTGTCGGCTAGGCCTCAGGGAACTGAGGTAGAAGTTTATCTTTGAGGGTACACCAACAACATTAGAGAAAACGCCAATCAAGCAGATTTAGAAGTAAGCATTGAAACGCAAAGGACGCAAGCGTTGGAACTTCTAGAGAAGCTTGCCAACGAGCTACATGAGTGCGTCATGTCGAAGGTCAACATACATAAGGAGATCAAGACCAAGACAAACAATGTCGTAATCACATTCAGAAGGTTTTAAAAAACTGGATGGGGAGTGGCAAGCTATGCAGCAGCAGCCTCCCTGTGGCACACTCGAGAAAAGCAGTGAGCCACCACTATCAACCGATCAAACCGACGCTGATACAGCAGAAGATATGGAAACAGAAGCCGATGGTGACATCGAATCAGTCGCCGCAGACGAGCGAGAGAAAAAGTCCCCTAAAAGGAAGTATCGGACATCCCCGGACGCTATAGACAAGCGGGTGAAAAAGAAAAGGGACTCAGGACCAAGCCCTTCGCTCAAGCAGTCCACACAGAACCCCGGCGACAAGAAGAATGAGAACATACCACAATGGGAAGTGGTGCAATCGAGGAGGGACAGACGGAAGCTAAGCAAAGAACAGCAACCGAAGCAGTAGCCGGAACAAATACGGCCAACGGCTAAGCAGTCTTCACAAAGACCCAAAGAGAAAAAGCGAAGAAAACCGATCAAACCAAATACCTTGATCATCCGCCCGGCTGAAATATGCTGACATACTCCGCCGGATCAAGAAGGATGTCCCGGATGACCAAGTTTGTTCTATAGTAGACAAGATCCGGAAAACAGTCATCCTTAAGGACGACGCCAAAGTCATCAGTAAGGGGCCTGAAGAAGCTCTCAAAATCCAAGACCTGGATATAGATACATCGAAGGAAGATATTCAGGCAGCTATACAGAAGGTAGCTGGAGATGAATGTAAGATCCCCTGGAGGCGATCAGAACACTGCATGAGGTCTATAGAGGCACTCAGGTTGCCATTGTAAGACTAGCAGTATCGACAGCGCAAAAAGTACTTGGTGAGCGTGACAGGATCAAGATCGGGTGGGTAAACTGCCGAATAGGACTAGTGGATAGACCAATCCAATGTTACAAATGCTGGTACTTTGGACATCTTGCTGGCCAATGTAAAAGTAAAACGGATCGGTCTAAGCTCTACAAGCAGTATGGTTTTCGGAAAGGACGATCGACGCTAGACGCGATAAATCTTGTCGTCACCACAGCCAAGAATGCGATCGCCGGGACCAGATGGAAGGGTGGTACGAAGAAGTATTGCCTGGTGGCTGCTCTGGACATCAAGAACGTCTTCAATTCCGCCAGCTGGGACTGTCTAATGCGGGCCCTTGAAGAGAAAAAAGTACCAGGATACCTGCGTAGAATAATTGCGAGCTACTTTACATATAGGCGTCTGAAATACGACACGAAGATTGGTACAAAAGAATACCGAATAACTGGAGGAGTACCACAGGGCTCAGTCCTAGGCCCTCTTTTGTGGAACATCATGTACGACGGGCTGCTGAGGCTAGCCTTGCCAGAGAATGTCAAACTGGTAACATATGCGGATGAT
Source organism: Octodonta nipae (assembly GCA_034190945.1). Lineage (NCBI taxonomy): Eukaryota > Metazoa > Arthropoda > Insecta > Coleoptera > Chrysomelidae > Octodonta > Octodonta nipae. Next base: position 90,967,733 of record CM067216.1, on the reverse strand, counting down.
GTAGCTGTGGTAGTAGTGGCGAAGACTCTTGAAGAGATAAATATGTCGTTTGACACCATATTCCAGAGGATCAGCCAGTGGATGAGTAAGACGAAACTGGAGTTGGCAGAGCACAAAACCGAAGCCGTGCTAATTACGAGCAGAAAGCAGATGGAAACCATCACACTGGAAGTCGGGAACCACCAGATAACATTAAAATCGTTTATTCGGTATCTGGGAGTGATGCTTGACGCCCGACTTAATTTCAAGCAGCAAGTAGAGCATATTAGTGCCAAGGCTTCAGTGGTGAGGACAAGCCTATCACGTCTGATGCCTAATGTCGGAGGTCCAAAACAAAGTAGAAGGATGTTACTATCGTCAGTAGTCACCTCAATCCTGACATATGGAATTTCCGTTTGGGCTGAGGCCCTAGAAGTCAAAGAAATAAAAAGAAGGGTCGTATCAATATATCGAGTGAGTGCCCTGAGAGTGACTAGTGCTTTCCGTACAGTCTCTGAAGATGAGTTTTGCGTTATTGCCGGAATGCTGCCTATTCGAGTGCTAGCTGAAGAACGGCAAGTCCTCTATCAGCGACAAAAGGCATCTACGTCACGCCCTGATAAACTACAAACTGAGGAACGGCAGAATAGCATACGCCGATAGCAATCGCAGTGGGATGTGTCAGAGAAAGGAAGGTGGACCAACCGCCTTATACCCCGAATAGATGCTTGGCTTAACCGAAATCACGGAGAAGTCAACCACCATCTGACACAGATGCTTTCAGGACATGGCTGCTTCCGAGCATATCTCTACCGCTTTAAAAGGGATAATGACCCGGAATGCCCGTCCTGCCCCGAAGTTCCTGAAGATGCGGAACACGTATTTTTCGTGTGTCCTCGTTTTAACTTGGAACGTGATGATCTGGAAACCATCCTTCAACAGACTATTCAACCAGAAACACTTGTAGAGGCTATGTTGTCATCAGAAGCTGCTTGGAATGCGACCAGTATTTTCGCCACGAAAGTAATCAAGGATTTACGTTTCAGTCAAAGTAAGAGAGCCGAAGTCAATCAAGGCTAGAAGATCAGAAGAAGTGACCTCAACAACATGAAGGAAGAGCAAATCTGTTAAATCCTCTCTCCGTGAAGTAATGCCTGACGGCGGTTTCCGCGGGGAATCAGAGGCCGGAGAAAGAGGAGGGGTTTTTTAGTCGGTATTAGCCATCTGAGTCCGACATTCCCGGGACAGGCAACTGGAGGCTACTGGTCCTGCTGGATACGCAAATGTATTTTTACCAACCTCAAAAAAACACACACACACGCACGCACGTACGCACGCACGCAGGCACGCACGCACGCACGCACGCACGCACGCACACACACACACACACACACACACCCAGGTGGCGGATAGGGGAACGCTCTCCAGCAATGGGGAGTACTGAGGATTTCCTCAGGGCGGACCAAAAATCAGATAGGGGAAGGAACCCCGAAAATAAACCATTTATGGATATGGGTGATAAGGTGAACTTAATACCCCAGGTGGGTACCTCTGCAGAGGATAATCCCGCCACCGGTTCCGATCGAGTGAAAGCCTCGGTGGCCGGTGCACGCTCCACGGATTCTGGGGGGAGCGAATTATCACTGGTTCCGTCACATAGTGACAAGAAGAAGAACACTAGTAATGGTACAACATCGACCATTACAACTAGAGCTGGCAGCAAGACACTATCCAGCCAAGTCCTCCAAAAGGCGAATAGTGGAGTTGACGTCCAACAAAGGGCAACAAATGAGAGTGGCGCTCCAAACAAATTAGGAGCAAAGATCGATGAGCTCTTGAAGTTCATTGGGCCTAGGCACAATGTACATCATGAGATGAAGAAACTGGCACACGCCATTAAGTCAGAATATGACAAATATCAGACGTCAACGACGCGGCCACCTCCTGTAGCGAAACCTGCTACAACACAGACATCGCCAGTAAAGGTGTCAAACACTCAGACACAAGGTGGACAGCAAAAGGAGGTCCCAAAAGCGGCTGCCTCAAAAGCAGCAAACTCAAAACCGGCTGCATCAACACCGGCGGCCCCAAAGCAGGCGGCTTCAATAAAAGTAGCCTCTGTAGAAAGGACCTCGCCACCGAAGGTCTCGCCTTCAGTAGCCTCATCAAGTAAGGCACCACCACTTAAAACGCTTAAACCCGTGATAGCTAGCAAGCTAAAGCCCGGTAAGGAAGGTCGCCAGAACATCGGGCAAACCACCCAGGGAACAACAAGTAGGGTGGTCAATTCAGAAGCGGAGAGAAACAATGGATTAAAATCCAAGTTTAAACCGCAGACCAAAAACCAACCTGCAAACCAGTCGACTGACTGGCAAGTGGTAAAGAGGAAAAAGGCCCCGAGGACCAATAAGCAAAAACCAGCGCCACATTGTACGCTGCTTATAAAGAAAGGCGAGAAGAGCTCCCATGCAGATATCTTGCGAGGTATCAAGAATGATCCCACCTTGCAGGATATAGGCAAAAAAGTCAATAAGATCCGACGAACAGCTAAGGGAGATCTACTTTTGTTATTCGCCACGGCAGACGCTCAGGAGATGGAGCGCTATTGTAACGCCATCAAGAATAAGCTCCCAAGCGGGGCCACTGTACAATCTCGAATACCACAAATTGAGATTGAAATTAAAGACTTGGACGAGATCAGTACCAAGGAAGACGTAGTAAACCTGCTCAAAGATAATATCGACGGCCTGGCAGAGATCACTGAGGAGGCAGTGAAATCACTTCGACGGGCATATAGATCAACACAAACAGCAGTTGTTTGTCTCCCAGAGGTCCAGGCCAAGAAAGCCATCGCACTTGGAAAGCTGAAACTTGCGTGGGGCACAGTACGTGTTCGCGAGAGGATCAGTCTTCGACGGTGCTTCAAATGCTGGCACTTTGGGCACAACGCCCAGGCGTGCAGAGGCAAGACTGACCGAAGCAGTTGTTGTCACAGATGCGGAGGCGCTGGTCACAATGCCTCGGCTTGTCAACAACCTGCAAAGTGCTTACTCTGCAAAGAGAAAGATAGTAGGTCAGACTGCCGGCACGTTGCGGGTAGTTGGAAATGTCCGATCTACCAACAGGCGATGAGAGCAGCACAAGCCCGTAAATGAAAGTACTGCAACTCAACCTCAACCATTGCGAAGCAGCCCAAGACCTACTGGTACAGCGGGTGCGGGAATTGGATTGCGACGTAGCCATAATCTGCGAGCAGTACAAAAACTTCGACACCCTGTCCTGGGTAAATGACACAACGGACAGAGCAGCGATATGGGCTTGCGGTAAACTTCCATTCCAACAACTCCCAAATACCCCCGAACCATGGCTTGTGAGAGCCAAAGTGGGAGGGGTTCACTTCTATAGCTGCTATGCACCTCCTAGTGCACAGCTCGAGGAGTTCGAGTTATTCTTGGACACCTTGGCGGAGGATGTACGGAAGCGTGAATCGGTCGCCATCGCAGGAGATTTCAACGCCTGGGCAATTGACTGGGGATGCCGGGAAACGAGCGCGAGAGGACGAGCTCTCCTTGAGACCATGTCTTCGCTCAACCTGGTACTCCTCAACACAGGAGCCGTAAGCACATATCGCAAAGGCACAGCCAGCTCCATTATCGATGTGACATTCGTTAGCAGCAACCTAATTAAAGGGGGCTGTGAGTGGCGGGTCGATGAGGAGTTTACTAATAGCGACCACCAAGCTATTATATGGGAAATCAACACCACTCCCAAACGAAGATTGTGTGTCAGTCGTGCGAGGTCACAGCCAGTCGGTTGGAACAAAAATGCTTTCGATGCTGATTCATTCGCCTTGGTTATGGAGCAGGAACCATTGTCAATAGCAACAAGCGCAGAAGCCACTGTCAAAGAGGTATTGACAAGCGTTGTCAAGTCCTGCGATGCTTCCATGCCAAGGAGACGGCAGAACAACAGCCGCCCACCAGTTTACTGGTGGAACGACACGATCTCACAACACCGACGAGAGTGTCTCAAAGCACGAAGGCTGCATCAACGAGCACGGAGACGCGACAGGGTCACAACAGAAGAACTAAGGCTCGACTATGAGATCAAAAGACAACAATTACGAAGAGCCATTCTCTCAAGCAAGAGATCCTACTGGAAGGAGTTGTGTGACGAAGTTGACCAAGATCCATGGGGAAAACCGTATAAAATCGTGATGCATAAAATCAAGGCCCCCCCCATGACATCAACGAACTGCCCCGAATCATTGCACCGCATTGTCACTCACTTGTTTCCTGCGAAGCCTGAGCTACCCGCTTATCCTTCGTGGCAGGTGAGGGACGAAGATATACCATCAGTGACTATGAATGAGCTGATGGGCGCGTGCAACCGGCTCCAAAACGGTAAGGCTCCCGGTCCAGATGGCATACCTAACATCGCGCTAAAATGCGCCATAGCCAATAGGCCTGACATGTTTCTACACATGTATGAGACCTGCCCAAAGCAGGGGGTTTTCCCGACTAAGTGGAAAAAGCAGAGGCTTGTGCTCCTACCTAAAGGGGGAAAGAAACCTCCAGACGAACCGTCATCATATCGTCCCCTCTGTATGTTGGACTCTGCGGGAAAACTCCTTGAAAGAATAATAGCAGATAGGCTGGAGCCCTACGTTGAGCCGAAACTTTCCACCAACCAATTCGGGTTCAGAAAGGGGAGATCAACCATCGATGCCGTGAAACTCGTTACCAACATCGCCAGAGAGGCTATCTCGGGAAAGAGATGGAAAAGAGGTGGAAAAAAGTACTGTCTAATAGAAAAAAACACCCTAGATATCAAGAACGCCTTTAACTCGGCCCGCTGGGACCGCATTTTGGAGGCTCTTGCCAGGATGGAAGTTCCGCAGTACTTGCGCAGAATGGTTTCAGCGTATTTCAAGGACCGCATCTTGTTGTACCAAACTGAAAATGGGCAAGTAGACTATAAGATCACAGGAGGTGTACCTCAGGGCTCTGTTCTTGGCCCCCTCTTATGGAACGTAATGTACAACGACCTGCTCTTGCTCGGTCTGCCTGAGGGCGTCAGGCTAGTGGCATTCGCCGATGATGTGGCATTGATCATAGTGCGCAAGCACATAGAGGAGATACAAACAACCTTCTCATTTGCTATAGCCACAATTCAGCATTGGATGCTCGCAGCGGACTTGAGTTTAGCAGAACAAAAGACCGAAACACTTCTTGTTAGCAGTCGAAAGGCAAGGGAAACCATCACCCTCAAAATAGGCGACACCTACATACAGTCGCAGCCCTTCATCAGCTATTTGGGGGTGCTCCTGGACACACGGCTCAACTTCAAAGAGCACATAATCGCGGCCAGCAAGAAAGCAGCTGGGGTACAGGGGGCATTATCTAGAATAATGCCTAATGTCGGAGGCCCTAGACAGATGAGAAGACAGCTACTGGCAACAGTAACTACTTCTGTTTTGTTGTACGGGGCACCGGTATGGGAGAAATCGCTCGAGCTACCATCGTACCGCCGGAAAATGAAATCAGTCCAGCGGCTCTCAGCGATTCGAGTGGCATCATCCTACCGCACTGTGTCTTACGAGGCGGTGAGTGTGATTGCCTCTACCCTGCCAATCGACATCCTGGCTGCAGAAAGGGGACGGCTTTATCGCAGAAAGTTAGAAAAAGACCAACCGACAGGAAACAGCGATGAAAGAGCCATGAGTCTAGGGCAATGGCAGGAGAGGTGGGACAGCTCTACTAAAGGCCGGTGGACATATCGATTGATACCTAACATCAGTCGTTGGGTCAACCGCCAGCATGGGGAGGTTGGGTTCTACATCACTCAACTCCTGACTGGACATGGATGCTTTCGAACATACCTCCACAGGTTCAGGAGGGCAAACTCCCCAAACTGCCCACACTGTACGGACGTGATAGAGGACGCGGAACACGTGTTCTTCTCCTGCTCCCGGTTTCAGGATCAACGTGCTGAAGTGGAGAGGATTCTGGGGACTAATATCGTCCCAGAACAATTAGTAGAAGCCATGCTGAAGGGCCCCCAAGCCTGGAACTTGGTATCAGATTACGCGGAGACTATCCTCAAAGAACTCCGCGATACGTTCGAGGAGTAGGCTTTAGAAGCTTTCAATGGAAGGGCAGTAAACATCTGCAATGAACCACCCTTGCGAAGTAGTATTGAGTAAGAGTGCCGCAGGGGACCATGGTTGTAGGAGAAAGAGGTTAGGGTTTTAGCGGGTATACGGTATACTGGTTTCAATGCAACGATTTACTCTTGCTTTGAAGTCATTACATCGGGAGTCCCGCACGACGGCCAGCACGTGCTAGCTAAGTACGCAATGTATTTCCCCCCTCTTCGGATAAAAAAAAACCCACACACACACACAATTTTTTTTTCACACGGTAGCGGGTAAGCACTCCCTGTGATCCCGGCAGGGATAGGGTTGCTTCAGGGATGCGACCCTGCCCACGCGAGCCCTGGTTTCTTACCTTATAGGGAAACTAGGTCACCAACCTCTATCCCACCTGTTCGGCCCATCTCCTTACCTTATCCTAACAATTAAGATCCCAAGCTACGACGTTAGATACCGTGTCAAGGGCTGAGTGGCACCAGGGATATATGGTGTCGCAAACGGTTCCCCTGGAGTACCAGGTCGCACTCCAGATGTATGAAGGCCTTACCCCAGTAATCGGGGCTCTACTGGGGCGGATTGCTACTTCCCTAGATACTCGTGGGAATCAATGAGTAATGCAACAAAAACAAACACAAATACACAAGACGATGTGGACAAAAGAAAACTAGAGTTAATAAAACTTGGGGAACAAATTGAGGACCTCCTCAGCTTTGTTACACCTAGAAACAACATCCATGGAGACATAAAGAAAAAGATAAATGCGATGCATAGCACTTACAGCAGACTGGTAAAACTAGAACAAAACGAAACCGTATGTCAGCAGATGCAAGCTGTTACCACGCAGACGACACCAGAGCACAGACAAGAGACAAACCTGAATCTGACATTCCGCAATGGAAAACGACAGGATAGCAGAGAACACAAGAAAGGCAGTAAATATGCACCAGGTCTTACTAGGAAAGATGGAGAGTCAGCTCCAATCATAAATGAACCTAGTACCCCAGATATGACCACTACTGAAGGATGGAAGAAAGTGGTCTCCAAAAGAAAGGATAAAAAAAGACCAATACGAGTTAAATGCCATTGTCGTGGCGGCGAAGGAGGGCCAATCGTATGCGGATGTTCTGAGAAGAATAAAAAATGAGCAGGGACTCATTGAGCTAGGGGCTAACGTGACTAAAATCAGAAGAAATGTCACTGGAAACCTCGTACTTGAGTTAAACCCAAAGGCTTCACTGAATGTGCAAGAACTCTGCAAGACATTAGAGGAGAAAATACAGGACGCCGCAGCTACAAAGGCGCTAACACGCGAGTCCTTCCTGGAAATTAAGGACCTAGATGAACTGACAACTGTGGAGGATGACCACCAGGCTCTTACCACCCAAGTAGAAGGTATGCAATCACTTAGGGTCGAAGCAATTAAATCAATGCGCAAGGCTTATGGAGGGACACAAATAGCTGTAGTTGCTATACCAGACCAAATGGTAGAAAAAGTTCTTGCAATAGGCAACATTCGAATAGGATGGGTCAATTGTCGAATTCGAAAAAGGAGGACGTGAGACGATGCTTTCGGTGCTGGGCACTAGGGCACATTGCAAGGAATTGCACAGGGCCTGACAGGTCCAAAACATGCCTACGCTGCTGCGATAGTGGCCATATGGCGAAAACCTGCGAGAAACCCCCAAAGTGCATCTTGTGTAAAGGAAAAGAGAACGACGGACACTTCACAAATAGTTTTAAATGCCCGTCATACCAAGAGTATCTTAAAAAGCGCAAATATGAGAATACTACAGATTAACCTGAATCATTGTGAGGTTGCACAAGACCTGCTGAAGCAAACCATTCGCGAGCAAAACACGGACATAGCAATCATCGCCGAGCCATTCCGGAACATAGTCAACCAAAGATGGGAGTCAGATGCAGGGGGTAAAGCAGCCATTTGGTCTTGCACTAACTATCCAATTCAGGAAGTGATGAAACAACGTAAAAGGGGTTTTGTTTGGGCCAAAATTAATGGAGTATATTTCTATAGTTGTTACACCCCACCAAGTTTGTCACTGGCGGAATTTGAGGAGATCTTGGACCAATTGGTCAATGACGCGCTGGGTAGAAAACCACTAGTAGTCACAGGTGACTTTAACGCTTGGGCTACTAATTGGGGTAGTAAAAGAACAAATAGGAAAGGACAAGCTCTCTTAGAAGCCCTGGAGGTGATAAACTTAGACTTGTTGAATAACGGAACGTTACCAACATATGTCAGGGGAACAGCCAGCTCAACTATAGACCTAACGTTTGACAGTAGGAAGCTCATAAAAAATGACCCAGAATGGCGAGTAACTGACATCTACACTCACAGTGATCATTGTGCCATTGCGTGGAATATCAAGAACCAAACACTACCAACGAGAAATGAGAAAATAACAACAAGGGGATGGAAGGCGAATGCATTAGACAAGGAGGCATTTTGCCTTGCGATGAATAAAGATGCACTTAACGCCAACCCAGCTGAGGACAAGGTGACGATAGTAATGGAAAGAGTTACGGAGGCATGTGATATCACCATGCCAAGAAGATCTCTTAGGAAATCCCACATACCAGTATACTGGTGGACCGAGGCAATTGCTGAACTCAGAAGCAAAAGTAACCAAGCCAGAAGATTGGCGCAACGGGCTAGAGGCAAGTCGGCCCATGCAATGCTAGAGGCTGAGTATAAAGAGTCACGCAGCAGACTGACAAAAGCCATTAAACACAGCAAGCGCGAAGCTTGGGAAGCCTTAATCCGGGAGGTGGACACTGACATTTGGGGTAGACCATACAAGGTGGTAATGTCTAAACTCAGAAATCGAGCGAATCAACAACCTACAACAGCAAAGGAACTGCTACAAATAGTTCATACATTGTTTCCCCAACAGGAATGCTGCGAGTATACGCTAGAAACCTCACTACATGAAGTCATCCCACCTATCACGCAAGAAGAACTGCTCAAAGCATGCAACAAAATAAATAATAAGAAATCACCAGGAGTAGACAATATCCCAAATGTCGCATTAAAAACAGCGATTTCTGCAGCCCCTGAGATATTTTGCGACATGTATAACTCCTGCATGCAGGAAGGAATTTTTCCAACTCGCTGGAAAAGACCGCGGGTAGTTCTACTACCAAAACCCAACAAGCCACTAAGTGATAACTCTTCCTATCGCCCCCTGTGTATGTTAGGCACGGCTAGAAAAATATTGGAGAGGATAATCCATGACAGGGTTGAAACCGTAGTAGGGAGCTCTCTAGCCGATAACCAATATGGGTTCAGAAAAGCTAGATCAAAGATAGATGCAATTGAACGGGTTGTTAAGATTGCCAGAGTAGCAACGCAAGGTAAAAGATGGAAAGGAGGAAACAAGAAGTATTGCCTACTTGTCGCACTCGACATTAAAAACGCTTTCAATTCGGCGAAGACAAATTCCAGATTAAAAACTATCTCAAAAGAATGATCAAGAGTTACTTAGGTGATAGATGCCTCACATACGAGACAGACAGTGGCCCCAGGGAGTATAAGATTACGGGTGGCGTGCCCCAAGGCTCTGTAATTGGACCACTTTTGTGGAATATAATGTATGACGAACTGTTGAAGCTAAAACTCCCACCGGATTTCCAACTTACTGCGTTTGCGGATGATGTCATGGTATCCATTACAGCCAAACACCACGAAGAGCTGCAACATAAATTTGATGTGACTTATGATCATATAACAGCGTGGATGGGGTCAGCTGGACTCAAACTGGCTGACCATAAAACAGAAGTACTGTTAGTTACGACCCGCAAAAAACTGGAGACAATCAATCTCACAGTGGGAGAACATTCTATCATCTCTCAACCCTGTATAAAATACTTAGGGGTGATGCTAGACACCAGGCTAAATTTCAAACAGCAAGTCGAGTATACCGCGTCAAAAGCGACGAAAACAGCAGCTGCATTGGTCAGACTCATGCCAAATATAGGTGGCCCATCTCAAGAAAGTAGGAAGCGGTTGGCGACAACAGTCACTTCAGCTCTTACATACGTAATGCCAATATGGAATGAAGCACTCAAAATAAAGAAGTGTGCGAGACAGGCGGGATCGATATATCGAAGAATGGCGTCAAGAGTCACGTGCGCTTTCCGTACAGTATCAGACGACGCCGCGTGCCTTATCGCCGGGATGCTGCCCTTAAACATACTGGCAGAAGAGAGAAGGAACCTCTTCAACAGTAGAAGAACATCGGCTGAAGAACGGAAAGAGCTTCGAAAACTGGCTAGACGAGAAAGCCTGCGAACTTGGCAGCAGCAGTGGGACACATCCACTAAGGGGCGATGGACGTACCGCTTGATACCCAGTGTAGAAGACTGGTTAAACAGAAAGCATGGAGAGATAAACTATTATCTGATGCAAATGTTGACAGGACATGGTTGCTTTAGGTCAAATCTTTACCGCTTCAAACATGAAGACAGTGACTCTTGCCCTGCTGGGTGTGGGGTCCCGGAAAATGCCGAACCCGTCATCTTGACATGCCCACGCTTCAATGAAGAGCGACGAAAACTGGAAGAAGAATTGGGTGGCCCTCAGACTGCAGAGAGCTTTTCAGAAAATATGCTAAAAAACGAAAGTGGCTGGGAGGCAGTTAGTGAGTTCTCGGCAAAAGTGATGAAGTCACTCCGCGTGGAGGAGCGGAGAAGGAAGAACGAGCAGTAACTGCTAGACCCCCCCGTGAAGTAATGCCTTGCGGCGGTGCCATGGGGGAGCGAATGGTCAGAGTGAAGGAGAGGAAGAGGGTTTTAGTGGGTGCGAGTCTCACACACGGGACAAGTCCATCCCTTCGGGGAGCTTATTGTTTGTCTTATGGTGCATAAGGCATTTCCCTTACCTCAAAAAAAAAACACAATTTTTCAGATAATTATTAACGTATAAAATAATCTATTATGACTACAAATTTAAAAAAATTAGTGGTTGAGAGGTTGAGATTTTCTCATGGTCTATCACAAGAAAATGTTCAAAACATTTAATATAAACGGCAACCATTCAACACGGGCACAGAGAACGACATACCACCGAAAAGAAATGTTGTAATTTTATATTGGTAAGACTCTTATTAAATAGATATAATATTAAATAGATAATTGTTCATTCAAATATTGTAGCAATATATGTTGTTTATGCTTTATTTGATAGGTATATCCGTTTCGAGTCATTCATTGTGGGTTTGATAACCTTGAGTGAAAATTTTCAATTTGGAGAGTGCGAAGGGTATAAAAAATAAATAATTCAGAAGTATGTGTCAGGGAACAGAGAAATGTATACGTGTGAAATACAAATTACGCAGGGTACAGAAAATGTATATGGGATGTGTCATAAAAGTATAATGATGGTATACATAAATCTCAAAAATGTTAAAAAACATGTGGATGTTCGATAAACAAAATACATATGTCTCAGCGTACAAGCACTGAGATGAGCATCTAATCTCAACCAAATTGATGCTATCAAACCGACAAAGATAAGAATAGCGAGAGACAAAGAAAATATCATCAGTGATAGTCAAACGCTGACGTAGCAAAAGCAAACGAACCAACAGAAAACCAACGGCAGAGGAAACTAACATCACACGGATTTGGCTACTGATGCAGCCAAAATGGTTGAGAACATGATAACAAGACACAAACGACAGACTATGACTGTTGGATGGATTGAAAAGTGAAACAGACATGGCGGCCAAACAACACTGAATATGCTGATGATGAGCGGGACCAAATGTCACTAATATGATCAGAAAGATTGGGATTTCAACAATTAGTGGAAATGCTACCAATAAAAGCAAGAAAATGTTTGTTCTCATTATGATAATAAAATTCTCATTCATGTTAAATATGAGGAGACCCAAATTTCTCAAAACATATGAAATATATGTAATTTATTCGTATCTTTGAAATACTGTATGAGTGTTTTATAATCTGTGTAACAACACTGTTCTTTCACTTACACTTTGTTTTGAATATAAATCACTGTGGTGGAAAGGGTTGAAAATCTAAACCACGAAAAAAAGTCATATTGGTTAAATATTTTGTTTTAAATCATATAGATATTAGCGTGATATTTTAGGTAAAACAGATGTGTAAAAAATAAAAATAAAACAGATAATTGAAAACAGGCTGTATTTCACATTCAAGTCTCGTTTCACCTTGATGGATGAGGTAAGCTTCATTCAACAGCTCTAACAGTAAATGTTAGCCTAGAATAGGTGCACATACGTCGTTATGCCAAATCATACGCCATTACCCCATCGTTGGCATGTCTTCCTCCAAGATCAATATGAATAACAGAGACAAATGTAAAATGTACGAGTGCTAGATAATTAGAGGACAACACATTCATATGCAAAAGTGCATAATACACCATGAATAACAATTTAAGAAAACATAACAAGTTCGGAGGGCTATAATTGAGAATTGTCTTCTAAGCGTTGTTTCTGGCATATTCTTGATTACTTTTATGTTTTTTTGGGCAACAACACCACAATAGAAATAAAACGACGTATATTGCAGGAATACCAAACGTTTCAAAGTCTATTCTGACTTTGTTGTCAATGGCTTTATATTTATTATATAAATTCATACTTTGAATCCAACCAACGAAGAAATAATAATTGCCCCCCCCCCACCCGAAATTTCAGGTAAAAGAAGGGTAGGAGGCACTTAATAGGATTATTTTGGATTGTTTTATGGTTGCAATATTTTTGTGTATGGTCATGGAATTTTTATTAGTACGTAATGTAATTAGTACGTAATCTGAGTGAGATTTCTGTTGAAATGTGAATGCAGGGTTGTCAGATGGGCGAAAGTTCAAAACCTTTGTCTCGGTTGAAATTCTTGGGATTTTTGGCGATTTCAACGGCCTCACGAAATTTTCTTGTGAAATAATTCGGAGATTTGGCCACGACAGAGGAGCTGTCGAAGAGGATTTGGTGGCCCGTTTTGTGATGATAGTTAGCTACAACGTTTGTGCTCACATAGACGTGTGTTTATAGATCGACCAGTTTCACCGATGTATACTGCCCCACACGAGCAATAAACACCCTTGGATGAAAGAGGATTTTGTTTATCATTTGGAGAGGGTAACAGTTGCGAGATTTTGGATAGTGGTTTGTAGACTGTTTTCACGTCGTGCTTATGGAGAAGCGTCCCAATCCTATCCGTGACCTTGCTGATATATGGCAAACATGCTACTGATTTACTAGGTAACAATTCTTTCTTAGGAAGGGGATTTTGGTGACGCGAAATGGAATTGCGAATCTGTCGTTTACTGTAGCCATTGTTTAGTAGGGTTCCCTCTACCCAAGCTAATTCCCTTCTCAAATTTCTCTCCTCCCATTTATTGGGTTCCCACTCCCAAAATAGAACGTGAAATAACTTCATTGATAAAAGAGTCGAACATTCCCAAAGCAACCCAAAAACACCTAAATCCTTGGAGTTGCACCTCTCCACGCCTATATGGCCTGCCGAAAATTCATAAAGAACAAGTTCCGTTACGACTGATTGTGAACTTAATCGGCTCTCCAACATACAACATCGCCACATATTTAGCGGACATTCTTAAGACATTCACTGGAAAATCGCCCTCACATGTTTTAAACTCATCCCATTTCTTAACTCTTCTCTCAGAGATATCAATTGAACCCAATGACATTATAGTTAGTTTTGATGTGATACTGTTCACCAAGTTTCGTATCTCAGACTCCCTATCGATTATTAGACAACTGCTGTCGGAAGGCAGACAAACCTTAGGTTTACGCATGTTGATCGAAAAATGTCCACTTATTTTCTTTTTCAAAATAAATATTACATGCAAACTTGGGGTACCCCCATGGTTATCTCCGCTATCACAGGTAGTGGCAAATATCTTTATGGAAGCCTTTGAAGCAGTTGCTCTGGAGTCTTCAAGCCACAAACCCAAAATCTGGTTGAGATAAATTGATGAAACTTTTCTCATCTGGCCACATGGACAAGAGGCTCTCCAGTTGTTCTTTAACCCCATTAATACCCAACATTCAAACATCAAATTCACCATGGAAATTGAGTCCAATGGACCCTGTCCTTCCTGGACGTGTTGGTGTCACGGGTGCCAAATGCTCGCCTGGGCCACTCTGTATACAGAAAACCAACACACCGACAGATATCTTCACGCCCGGTCCCATCATCATCCATCTCAGAAACGGTCAGTCGTGAACTCCCTGGTGCATCGAGCTATATCAATTTCCGAACCCAAAAGTTTGAGAGGGGAATTAGCTTGGATAGATGGGAGCCTACTAAACAACGGCTACAGTAAACGAGCGATTCGCAATTCCATTTCGCATCACCAAAATCCCCTTCCTAAGAAAGAATTGTTACCTAGTGTTGCGTTGATTGAATTACTTCATTGATTTTTAAACTTCTGCACTTTTTCCAAAACCTTCCGTCGCGCTAATGCTAATTTTAAGTGTTTTTTGCGTGTAAAATAAAGACAGTATTCGTGATTTGTGTATTGAGTTCCAAACTATTCTGACGCTTTTGATTCTGTCTTAAGACTTTTTGTTGTTATTGTGTTACGATTTCGCGAGTTATAGTTCCGGTCGTAACAACCGCTTTCATTTTGTTTCTTTTGTGTTTACAAAAGCGCATCATTTGTTTTCCATCCAAGGGTGTTTATTCCATTCCATGCTCCTGTGGGGCAGTATACATCGGTGAAACAGGTCAATCCATCAACACACGTCTATGTGAGCACAAACGTTGTTTGAAAACGGGCCTGCTTTCAAACTATGCTGTAGCTGAACATCATCACGAAACGGGCCACCAAATCCTCTTCGACAAATCTCTGTCGTGGCCAAATCTCCGTATTATTTCACCAGAAAATTCCGTGAGGCCGTTGAAATCGCCAAAAATCCAAGAATTTCAACCGAGACAAAAGTTTTGAACTTTCGCCCATCTAGCAACCCTGCATTCACATTTCAACAGAAATCTCATCAATAAAATAAATCACTTACATTACGTACTAATAAAAATTCCAGAAAAATATCGCAACCATAAAACAATCCAAAAGAATCCCATTAAGTGCCTGCTACTCTTCTTTTCTCTGAAATTTCGGGGCGC
This sequence comes from Octodonta nipae, assembly GCA_034190945.1. Classification (NCBI taxonomy): domain Eukaryota; kingdom Metazoa; phylum Arthropoda; class Insecta; order Coleoptera; family Chrysomelidae; genus Octodonta; species Octodonta nipae. The sequence continues at coordinate 90,952,447 of CM067216.1, read as the reverse complement.
CAATTATTATTGCTTCGTTGGTTAGATTCAAAGTATTAGTCATTTACAATTTGTGCGTCAATTTTAATAAAGTGAGGTTTCAAAGTGTGTTTGTGAGAAGAAGACGAATGGAGTCGCCGCAAGGTAAGTAACATTTGTTTTGTTTTTTTAATCCTTGAAAAAGCCCCTTATAAGTGTGGGAAAAATTTGTTTATACGCTTTTCAGATATATAAATAAATTCATTCGAAAAAATGACGCGGGCCAAATCCGGAAAAGCAGAATCAGCTAATATAGAATCTATCATGAATGAAAACATTGCCATGGATATTTCCAACGATGCACAGCACATCTGCCATGTAGAATTATTAAAATTATGTAGCTTTCAATTCCAAATTTATATTTTGTTCAATTTTAATGTCATTGATATTGAAGCAGTATATTATTGGAATAAAATCAGTACGTTGATGAGGAAATAGATAAACACTGAACTTATTAATATCGAAAAGCAAAGGCGTTTGACCAACGCTTGCAGTTTACAAACTGTACTCTAAAACCCTTTGACTACAAATCTTGAAAATTTTGTCTAAGTAATGAAATGACTATTGTTTTTATGCCTTGTGGACACTTGGTTATCTGCTTATATTGTACTTTCAAATTAGAACATTGTTGCTTATGTAGACAGGTATATCTGGTTATTTAAACATCTTTACATCTTAACTAAGAAATAAAATAAGCTAATACTTGATATGTACAATTAATTTCCATAACAAATGGTAGTAATACTAATACATCGTTGGTAATGTTTTCATTCATGATTCTATATTATCAACCGGGTATGAATCATAAAATTGCTCAACCTAATTTCAATGGAGCTAATCTCTCAGATTGATTCCTTTAGCGAGCCATTTTAGTTCCTAAGTCGGGACTTGAGAGCGTTGCCTACGTCTACGGGATGCGAGACATTGTACATTGTTTAACTAGTTGAGCATTAGGATCTTTTTCAGCACTGCCTTAATGATTGCCGACACAGCCAGCATCTCTGTTTTCGGTGGTTGATAGACTTGGGAGCTACTCGATTGACTACATCGTTCCTCCAGCGTTTCACTACCTGGGACTCTGATAGAAACCACGTTCAGAACCTCGTGATGACGTCCCGATGCCATGACAGTTTCATCTTCTAATAGAACTCGATGCAGTTCGGCTTTATCTCGTGCTTCGTCAGCTCGAATACGTTCTTTTTCAGCTTTAACTCGATCCTCATCAGCTCGCATACGATTTCGATCTACTTTGTTTCTCTTCTTCGGCTTGTAATGGTTCTTTTTGCATCGGAATCATCTCAGCCTAAGCGGTATTCTTTACTTGTAGCATTAGACTTCGTTCATCTCAGTCATCAATTGTCTCGAATATCTCGAATTTCGATGGTTACTTCAGATTTGTCAGAGTGTAATCAAGAATTTTATCGAAATTTCAGGATGACATTTTGTTGATGCTTTATATACACATTCATCGAATTTTCAGGGTAGCCGCCGTATTGTTCTTTTTTATTTCAGCCGGTTTTTTAATGTTTACGTGTTGTTTATCGGAACGACTAATTTAGAAGATCTTAATTTTTCTTTGGCGGCGTAAAAACTAAATTTTATAACATACTTAACAACTCGTATAAGATATAAAAACTGTCCTACCTATTTGAGGAAAGAATTAAGTATAGAACATATAACCATAACGTTTTGAAATATTGTATCCATTCGTTTTCTTCACTTAAGGTGAAATTCCTTGTTTAATATCTCTCTTTCCTATTAATGTTACTTATGGTTTCCCATGCATGAGAAACAGTTGTTGATATACTTGGGAGCTACTCGATGGACCTGGCGATGATGTTCGGATGCCATGACAGTTTCTTCTTCTGATCGTACTCGATACTGTGCCTCGTCAGCTTGAATACGTTATTTTTCATCCTCATCTCGATCTGCTTGTTTCTCTCTCTTCGGCTTGTAATCGTTCTTTTTTTGTTCTGCATTTGAATCAAATCAGTCTCAGCGGTAGTCTTTACTTGTAGCATCAGACTTTTAAGTTCGTTCATCTAAGCCATCAATTGTTTGTTTTGTGTAGAAAGTAGGTCTTTGTGTACAGAGAGTTGGTTGAAACACCATTCCTCGTGATACTTATCATACTTGATATAATTTATAGAAACGCGTTTAGTTAAAATGTAGAGGATGTGACCTAACAGAAAAAGGTTGGGATGCACGTTATAAAGTGCCTTCCACCATTTACAAAAACAATCTTTCGTTTGTAAAATTAGGATCAATATTCACAATTCAGGTGTTTTTTTGTTACTATAAACAACTTAAATACTTCGCTGGGTCTTTAATAATTCTGAAAAACCTTGCAAATTGCCGGAAATTCGAAAGCTTTATTGTATTTCCGAGACAGAATTCTGGTTCTTCCTGGCTGAAGGAAACTGCTTTTACTCTCGGCTTGGACATGGTTATGACGGCCTCTACTTCCAAAGCCTGGAGTGACGCTTCATTGCTCTTCTTAATGCCACTAAGTCTTAAATATCTGTGTGGCCAATTGGTCTTTAGTTTTCTATGGTAGATGGGTAGGACAGATGTACTAAACGTCTAATCTCTGCTTCGAATTCGTGAAGACTCTCCAGATTTTTGCATTTTCTACTTAGTTGCACCTGATATACCTGGCTCAAGGATTGATTGCCTTATCTTTTGTCTAGGATTGACATTATCTTGTCGAAATTGACTTGTTCATCTACAGGAATGCTTTGGACGAGTTCTAATACTGGACCTCTTCAAGAAATTACCAGAGAGATGATTTTTCTTGGTTATCCCATCCATTAGCCGTAGTCACGGCTTCGAATTAATAATAATATTAATAATAAAGCGTCTTTATTGTTTCATCTATGTAATACATATATCTATACATCATGCACATACATAAATCTATACAGTATACAGATACATAGCAAAACAAAAGGCGGAGTTTAGCCTACTGATAATCTTCCACTCAACCCTAAACAAGTTTCTTCACAAAATATTTATTACCAAAGTAGGTAATTGTGGCAATTGAACAATATGGAGGAAAGTATTGACATTGACAAACTACATTAAGAATATTTAAAACAAAAGTGTCGTAAACAAGAACTTTTTAATTTCTTTTGAAAACCAAGTAAAGTTGTATCATCTAAATTTTCCAGAATAATTTTGTTATACATTTTAACTGCGTTAAATGAGAAAGACCGCTGAAACATGGCTGATGAATGTTAGGAACATATAAAAGTTGCTGAATCTTGTAGGTCTATTGTGAATTTGATTAGCAAAACTACTTTTTTCCAAAGATAATCCGGTTTTCTCGTGTGAATAATACGATGGACAAAAATGATATTGCCAAGTCTTTTTCATTGTTAACCAGTTTATCTCTATTAGTTTTTGACTTATATGATCAAATTTGCAAAGTGCGCAAACAAGTCTACAACAGGTATTTTGTACTTTTTGAATTCTTTTCTTTGTAAACTCAGTGATATGTGATACCTAAAATTTTTGCTTCGTCTACAATAGAAATTAATTCATTTCCCATTTTATCGTAATGTTTTCTTGAGATAATTATAGTAGTTATTTGACGTGAACAACAAACATTTTGACTTTTGGGGTTGATCTTAAGATTGTGACTATCACAATAGTCTGTATCGCTAATAGATCAGAGTTATTAATTTGCACGCATTTATAGAGTCACTAGAATCAAAACTGAGACTTATCTGTGTATCATCAGCATAAGACTGGGGGTACACACAGTATGTTCATACAAGTCGGCCGTTGTATATAGAAACAGTAAGGGGCCTCTAAATACATGGATGAATCTTTAGCCAAACCCCATACTCCGTAATATCTAATACGTCACATAATAACGAAGTGATCAACAAGTCGAAAGGTTAGAAAAGTACAGTATACCACTATAGCTAGATTCTTTATCATCTAGCGTTTTATAATGTATTCATTTAGATGGTGGTGTGAGCTGGACTATAACCCGAACGGCAAATCTGATTGATATT